>BLSH010092035.1:226793-248077 GCA_018402905.1 Glandirana rugosa
CCCCCTGGTAGTTTGTTGAGATACCAGGTGGTTTTGGGTCTGGCCTTGTTGAGTCAAAGAACTTGGACAGGAGGATATGGGATTGATCCCTCCTCCTTGTCCAAGATCCGGACTCAAATTTGAAAACGAGTCTAGGTTTATGTTTATTTAAGTGATGTCATTTTATAAACGTGGGAAAGGGATCCTTCAATTGTAAATTTATAGAAATACTATCCCTAGTCTTGGCATTGTACACGTGGCAAGGAAATTAATGAACGTTGATAGAAACCCGTAATAATGTGAATAATTTACGGTACATGTTTCAATAAAAGTCCCCCTACCTCCATTTATTTATTTATTTTTTAAAACAAAACAAAAACCTTTAATGATAGCAATATATAATATTTGCATTCTCAATGCAGTGTTACATAACCATATTCCGCAAACTAGGAGGAAACTAAAGTGAAATCCCACCTCCATCCCCCTGAAAATAACTTTGTACATGGCATTTAATAAGTGTAATAATGCCCAAAGATAGTTGCAAGTAATTAAAGGAACGGTGCACATGTTACGGTTCTGATCCCTATCATAAAGATATTTAAATGTTAACTTCCTAGGGAAAGGGTGCAAATATTTTACTGTAGTGAATTTATTTGTATTTGGATCTGAGCAAAAGTTTAAACTCAGGCCTAGAACCTGTTCCTCCTCCCTAGTTAGGGTATAGGAGGACAGGTTCAAGAAACTGAGTTGTTCCGGTCTGGGTTTTGGTGGACCATAGAGTTGTTTGATGGTCCCCCTTCTGCCTTTGGGGTCCCCCCCAAGGGTCTGAGTTAAAACTTCTGCATTTAAATGATTTAATGTTGTTGAATTTTTTTTTTAAATACATGGCCATTATTGAACATTTAGAGACTAGCTATTAATTTAAGTGTGTGAAAAATTATGTAGTAGCAGAAATAGTGATTTTTAATAGTATAACTCAATTATTTCATTCAACTTTTGCAATATATGAATAACTCAGATAGCCCAGATAACATTGTCATGTTTACGCCTCTAATTCCCACATCACATAGAATAATTCCGCTATGAGCTTTTCATTTCAATCTGTTCACAATTATTAGAAACCATATGTTACTAATAGGTCACATCTGCAATTATGTTAAATCTGGGTTGGTTTTATTTAATAATATGCTTACTGCTGGTTTTATACAGAAATATAATTTAAATTCAGAAAGTACAGAAAGATCATTTTCAAGGATATTGCGGTAGTTGTTTTAAAGTATATCTATAACATCCACATCATTTTGGGCTGAAAATCAAATTAAAACCCCTTTAGGCATTACACAAAACCTTAGAGAAAATGTCTAATGTCTTTCTTCAGTGATTCCACAAATTATTATTTTCTCCACCAAAAGTTATGGTAAAAAATGATGGCATCATAGCTAAGATGCTGGTGATCAGTGCCTAAAAGGCTTGGAGGCTTGACTTTCAGATACAGATGTCCATTCAACAGTTCAATATTTATTAACATACTGTACATAAAAGTTCTTCACATGGTCAATTGCAGAAGCATAAGTAGATTGATCCATGTAGTAGAAGAAAAAGCATGAGAAAAATAACATTTTAAGCCATCTTTCCCAACTGTTTTTCATGATTTGTGAGTAATTTAGTAAATAATGCTTTTGTGGAAGTTGTAGGTTCAGTTTACAGCTTATCTAAAGCCAAGAAACACAATTCTTGTCCTAGAGTGACAATATATGCTCACAGTACTATATTTATGAAGAAGCAGCATTGTGACCCTATAAAAATACCCCTTCCCTGTTTTAATTCCTTATTTTAATTTTGAAAATCAGACAAGAAGCCAATAAAAACTTAAATACGGAGAATGATTGTATAACAAATTAACTGAAAAAAATGTACAGTTGTATATGACAAAACTTACACAAAGGCAGAAAAGTGAGTTATAACTCAAGAACTGAGAGACCTCATCTTAGTCTGGTGACTAATGGTTGTGGAAATGATTAGGTGTGCCCCTTTTAGGCTGGTTGGAGGGGTTTCATAGAAGTTTTCGTCCTATGAGTTTGCTTTTCCCGAACGAGTGCCTTTTAAGAGGAGTTTTTTAAGCTGTAAAAATGCTCTAACGCTGAAAAATGCGGCAAAACATGCCTATCCAGTGTTTATGAGTGTTTTTGAGTGTTTTTGAGCCTGAAAGCTTTTGTGGGAGTATAGTTCTACAAAAAAAAAAAAACGCGAATGCGACAAAACACTAAAACACGCAAAAAAATGCTAATGCAAAAATGCTGCAAAACGCTAATATAAAAATGCTCCAAAACGTGGCAAAACTTGTGTTCTTAATGTGGCATTCTACAGCTAATGCTACTGGCATTTTCTAATGTCCAGTGTGCATGTGGCCTTATAATGTAACTGATATTAGCATGGCACATACAGGGAGTACATGAAATTGTCAGACAATTTTTTTTGTGCATTATACACCGATATTTTATTTGTGCGCTTATTGAACAGATGTAACAAAAAAAATCAATGGTATATTTATCAGATGAAAAGGACTTAATTGGAAAAAAAATATTTATTATGGTTTATATACTCTTTTCAGCCTCATGCACACTGGGCATTGTTACAGCTGCTGATTTGGGCATCAGGGTTTAGTGGCAGAAAAAAAAACCCTCTGCCAGCGCATTCTGGAGCAGCAGCATTTTGGGGAAAAAAACACTGACAGCTCCTAAACACTCCTAAATTCTGATAAACGCCTGTGACCAGCAATATTCTTTCTAAGCAGAAGCCGCCGCATCATTAACAGCCAGTGAATAGCTGTTTGTTACGGAGTGGGCCATGAAGCTGGCTGCCATTTCCTTAACAATGGGGTTCCCCACTGACAGTTGAATGTAAAATAAACAGTTTCCGGGAATGAAAAATTGTGAAAAAGCATGGCTTGCTGTGGACTGAGATGGCTGCTTAATCCCTCAGCTCCGCTCGGGCCGGGACATATAGCAACCACCGAGCGTCAGCCAGCGACGTACCATATTTCAAAATACCCCCAGAGGGGCTCCTACATACCCTGCTACTATCTGCCCATCCAGGGATGACCTGAGCCCCAAGAGGACGGATGACAAGTTGAGAAGCGGAGACAGCCGGGGCGATCGGCCTGGAAGGCCCCCGCACAATCGGGCTCTATCCAACACCATCACAGCTTGGTGAGTGACCACAAGGCCCCATCCTCATTCCCCACCTGGCTCTCCCTTTACAGAAGTGTCTCTGGTCACCTCGGACGTCCATACGGAGAGGATTCGCTCCATAATAGCTGCCCTCAAATAGTGCCAGCCGCCATCTTGGGGCCTAGTGACGGAGGAGCCGGCCGTGCCGAAGCCTCCCTCGCGTCACACTAACCCGGGAACAGTACGCCATCTGCCCGTGTAGACTACCAGAGTGCAGGAACAGTACCAGTGATGGCTATCGCCACTACAGAGAGAGCCGCACAAAGATCCGGGAGCTCGCTGTGGCTGCCGTCTTTGCGCTCCACATTGCCTTCGGGACCCATATACACAGCCCCTGCCATCTCACCAAGTGCCCCAGTTGGAAGCTGTGCCAACCTACTCCCGGAGGCCAATATCAATAAACTTTAAAATACGCCTGCGCTCTTGCACTCACAGCTAGCGCCGCCTAAAATCAAGGCCCCGGCTCCCCCCGGGCTGCTCTGATGCCTGGGAAAAAGGCTGCACTCAGGGCTGGAGTAAAGAGGGGCCAGACACCATGTACACCTGTCGGCCACCGCTGCACAGTGCTGTGCTTGCAGAGCTGCAGCGGAGCAGTAGTAAAACGCTGAGTTTGATCCCTGCACTCGGCCGACAAGTCTATCATCATCAGTCATTTCCCTGTCAGGGATCTCTGCCCGACAGGAGCTCCCCAGGTCCCGCCCATCATGATGTAATTTAGAGGCCAGGAGACAGGATGGAAGAGGAGGAGTGCTGCTGCTGCTACCTGTGGGGACATGCATTGCTGTGGGTGAGTGAGCGAGCAGAGACTGAACATTGCTGTACTTCTTTGTCTAATCCTACTGCAGTGGTTATTTTTTTTTTTTTTGAGTGGGGGATTAATTAATCTACAAGGCTATGTGGAATATGCAGCATGGAGGAGGGTTAATGTATTGTTATTGGTCACTGATGCATTTAGTGACCAGGCAGTTAATTAACCCCTTTGTGCTGCATTAGTGGCAGTGGTGTCAGTGTTGATCAACCCCCTCATGCTGCAGCATTAATGGGTTAATTAACTGTCACTGGTCACTAATGCATCAGTGACCAATGACAATACATCAACCCCCCTCCATGCTGCGTATTCCAAATAGCATTGTGGATTAAAGTGGTTGTAAATGTGTTTGTTTGTTTTTTTTTATTTTTTATTTTTTTTTTGCACACAGAAGCCCAGATACTCCTTTTCTTCTGGGGTCCCCTGTCAGCACTCCAAGCCCCTTCTCTTCATTCCGCCTCCTGTCGCCTTTCATCTTAAAATCATCACATAGGAGACTTTTTGTCACCTATGTGATGAAAAAAATTTCTTAAGTAAAAAAAATGTGTTTTTTGGGGGGGAAAAAAAATTACATCCAAGCATATAAACCCTCTCCCTTCCCCCAAAAATTTATTTGAAGCCCCCCACCTTTACATATACACATGTATGAATTTAAACACGTGTCAGGGGCGCCTACACATGAAAACATCAATTGTGATACACATGTTCCATATTACCGCGCACGCAGGAATGAGAGCAACACAAGACCTCCTCCGTAATACTAAACTGATACCTATAGGGGGCTTTTGAAGCGTCGCCTATAGAGAATATAGGGTACTAAAGTTTGTCGCCATTTCACACAAAAATAAGGGTTGACCTCTATTTACTTGGGGCAACCTCATCTTTTATGTATTACCAACAATTTGGGTAGTTTATTGCGTTTGTTTGCCTTGAAATTCACCTAGTGTGTTTTTTTACAGAAAATTTGCAGTAATATGTTACATAAAAAATTAGAACTATCACTATTTTATTCTCTTGGGTGTCGGGGAAAAAGAGAAAGTGAGAAAGTATATAATGTTTGGGGGTTTTGTTTAATCTTCAGGCCTAAAATGATTTTTTAAACATGTGCAAAAAACGCAAAAACGGCTCTGGCATTGAAAAGGCAAATTTACATGGATGACGAAAGTGTGAGGTGGGAGTTTGGAGGAGGCAGAGAAAAGGCAGAGAGTGGGGCCGAGTCGCTCTACCATGGACCTCTGGGTTATACTTGCCTTTGGGCCAAAAGTTGCCAGTCAGCGCCTGCCAGGGGCTCTGGAGGGCCACATTGTCCTCCCCCCATCTTTGTGATAATGGAAAACTTTAGACTGTTTTCCCCGATCCATCACTTTGCCACCACCATTTTTATGGGCCACTTGACTGGACTTGCCCCCCAGGCCTAAGGCTGCCAGCCCTCCCCTGCTCCAGCCTACCTGCTATTAACACAGCTGCGCTGAGCGGCCGCCTTCTAGCGGCCAGAGACATTCCAATCACCACATCCTCCGGCACAAAATAAGCAAAATCACCTGGACACCCGACCACTGTCAAAACCCCGAACAGAGAGCGCTACCCAAATGCAATCTTTCCAGGCCTTGGACAAACCAGGTGAACATCACACCCAGGACACCTGTCCTCATCACTAAATTTCCTGTCCCCACAGCTCTGAGGCAATATCTCATTCCCCACCTGGCTCTCCCTTTACAGAAGTGTCTCTGGTCACCTCGGACGTCCATACGGAGAGGATTCGCTCCATAATAGCTGCCCTCAAATAGTGCCAGCTGCCATCTTGGGGCCTAGTGACGGAGGAGCCGGCCGTGCCGAAGCCTCCCTCGCGTCACACTAACCCGGGAACAGTACGCCATCTGCCCGTGTAGACTACCAGAGTGCAGGAACAGTACCAGTGATGGCTATCGCCACTACAGAGAGAGCCGCACAAAGATCCGGGAGCTCGCTGTGGCTGCCGTCTTTGCGCTCCACATTGCCTTCGGGACCCATATACACAGCCCCTGCCATCTCACCAAGTGCCCCAGTTGGAAGCTGTGCCAAACTACTCCCGGAGGCCAATATCAATAAACTTTAAAATACGCCTGCGCTCTTGCACTCACAGCTAGCGCCGCCTAAAATCAAGGCCCCGGCTCCCCCCGGGCTGCTCTGATGCCTGGGAAAAAGGCTGGACTCAGGGCTGGAGTAAAGAGGGGCCAGACACCATGTACACCTGCCGGCCACCGCTGCACAGTGCTGTGCTTGCAGAGCTGCAGCGGAGCAGTAGTAAAACGCTGAGTTCGATCCCTGCACTCGGCCGACAAGTCTATCATCATCAGTCATTTCCCTGTCAGGGATCTCTGCCCGACAGGAGCTCCCCAGGTCCCGCCCATCATGATGTAATTTAGAGGCCAGGAGACAGGATGGAAGAGGAGGAGTGCTGCTGCTGCTACCTGTGGGGACATGCATTGCTGTGGGTGAGTGAGCGAGCAGAGACTGAACATTGCTGTACTTCTTTGTCTAATCCTACTGCAGTGGTTATTTTTTTTTTTTTTTGAGTGGGGGGTTAATTAATCTACAAGGCTATGTGGAATATGCAGCATGGAGGAGGGTTAATGTATTGTTATTGGTCACTGATGCATTTAGTGACCAGGCAGTTAATTAACCCCTTTGTGCTGCATTAGTGGCAGTGGTGTCAGTGTTGATCAACCCCCTCATGCTGCAGCATTAATGGGTTAATTAACTGTCACTGGTCACTAATGCATCAGTGACCAATGACAATACATCAACCCCCCTCCATGCTGCGTATTCCAAATAGCATTGTGGATTAAAGTGGTTGTAAATGTGTTTGTTTGTTTTTTTTTTTGTTTTGTTTTTTTTTTTTTGCACACAGAAGCCCAGATACTCCTTTTCTTCTGGGGTCCCCTGTCAGCACTCCAAGCCCCTTCTCTTCATTTCGCCTCCTGTCGCCTTTCATCTTAAAATCATCACATAGGAGACTTTTTGTCACCTATGTGATGAAAAAAATTTCTTAAGTAAAAAAAAATGTGCTTTTTGGGGGGGAAAAAAAATTACATTCAAGCATATAAACCCTCTCCCTTCCCCCAAAAATTTATTTGAAGCCCCCCACCTTTACATATACACATGTATGAATTTAAACACGTGTCAGGGGCGCCTACACATGAAAACATCAATTGTGATACACATGTTCCATATTACCGCGCACGCAGGAATGAGAGCAACACAAGACCTCCTCCGTAATACTAAACTGATACCTATAGGGGGCTTTTGAAGCGTCGCCTATAGAGAATATAGGGTACTAAAGTTTGTCGCCATTTCACACAAAAATAAGGGTTGACCTCTATTTACTCGGGGCAACCTCATCTTTTATGTATTACCAACAATTTGGGTAGTTTATTGCGTTTGTTTGCCTTGAAATTCACCTAGTGTGTTTTTTACAGAAAATTTGCAGTAATATGTTACATAAAAAATTAGAACTATCACTATTTTATTCTCTTGGGTGTCGGGGAAAAAGAGAAAGTGAGAAAGTATATAATGTTTGGGGGTTTTGTTTAATCTTCAGGCCTAAAATGATTTTTTAAACATGTGCAAAAAACGCAAAAACGGCTCTGGCATTGAAAAGGCAAATTTACATGGATGACGAAAGTGTCAGGTGGGAGTTTGGAGGAGGCAGAGAAGAGGCAGAGAGTGGGGCCGAGTCGCTCTACCATGGACCTCTGGGTTATACTTGCCTTTGGGCCAAAAGTTGCCAGTCAGCGCCTGCCAGGGGCTCTGGAGGGCCACATTGTCCTCCCCCCATCTTTGTGATAATGGAAAACTTTAGACTGTTTTCCCCGATCCATCACTTTGCCACCACCATTTTTATGGGCCACTTGACTGGACTTGCCCCCCAGGCCTAAGGCTGCCAGCCCTCCCCTGCTCCAGCCTACCTGCTATTAACACAGCTGCGCTGAGCGGCCGCCTTCTAGCGGCCAGAGACATTCCAATCACCACATCCTCCGGCACAAAATAAGCAAAATCACCTGGACACCCGACCACTGTCAAAACCCCGAACAGAGAGCGCTACCCAAATGCAATCTTTCCAGGCCTTGGACAAACCAGGTGAACATCACACCCAGGACACCTGTCCTCATCACTAAATTTCCTGTCCCCACAGCTCTGAGGCACTCCAAGCTCCCATTACACCTCCTACCACAGATAGTGATCAGCATCGAAGGAAAACCCACCTAATCCAGAGGCATATACCTACCAGATAGTTTAGTTAAAGTGTCACACACAGTTTCCAGATGTTTGCAGAACAGTAGTTCAGTTTGTTCCGGTTTTAGTTAAAGTGACACACACAGTTTCCAGATGTTTGCAGAACAGTGATATGGGTTCGCCCCGGTTTTTGTTAAAGTGACACACACAGTTTGCAGATGTTTGCAGAACAGTAGTTCAGTTAGTCCCGGTTTTATTTAAAGTGACACACACAGTTTCCAGATGTTTGCAGAACAGTAGTTCAGTTAGTCTCGGTTTTATTTAAAGTGACACACACAGTTTCCAGATGTTTGCAGAACAGTAGTTCAGTTTGTCCCGGTTTTAGTTAAAGTGACGCACACAGTTTCCAGATGTTTGCAGAACAGTAGTTCAGTTTGTCCCGGTTTTAGTTAAAGTGACACACACAGTTTCCTGATGTTTGCAGAACAGTAGTTCAGTTAGTCCTGGTTTTATTTAAAGTGACACACACAGTTTCCAGATGTTTGCAGAACAGTAGTTCAGTTTGTCCCGGTTTTAGTTAAAGTGACACACACAGTTTCCAGATGTTTGCAGAACAGTAGTATGGTTTCTCCCGGTTTTAGTTAAAGTGTTACACAGTTTCCAGATGTTTGCAGAACAGTGATATGGGTTCTCCCGGCTTATTTATACTTTTTTGACACAGTTTGAAGATGATTTTAGAACAGTTATATGGCTTCTACCGTTAATTAATACTTTTCAGACCCAGTTTGAAGATGGTCCACATCCACCTCCATTTTTGATTTTTTTATGTTTTTATTTTTTTAAAAATGCTTTTAGCTATTTCCCTGTCCCCATTTCTTTGTAGGACAATTGTCCCACCCTTACCCCCATTTCCTTCCTTTTGCAGACCTCTAGGACTTTCCAGGACTTTTTTACAGCCATTTTTGTGCCTAAAAGTTTGGGTCCCCATTGATTTCAATGGGGTTCGGGGTCCGGGACAAAGTTCGGGTTCTGTCCGGACCCGAACTTGGACTTTGTCCTGAAGTTCGGCCGAACCAGCAGAACCCGGACTTCCAGAAGTTCGCTCAACTCTACTTACTGGCTCTGCCAGCTGTTTATATTTGCTCTAAAGACACTTGTAGATCGGTGTAATCTCAGCTCTCCCCTTCCAGCCAGCATCTATCCGACAACCAACTACTAACAATGTCTGTAACAATTATTTCCATTAATGCCAAAGGCCTTAACTCTCCCTACAAGCGCAGTATGCTGTGGAACACAGCAATATCCCTTGACTCAGATATTTTATGCGTGCAAGAGACACACTTCCTTTCTCATAAACCTCCACTATGCTCCCACAAGAAATTTACACACTTTTACTATGCAAATTCCCCACAAAAAAATCAGGTGTTATGCTTGCCATCAGCTCCTCAGTCACCTTCATACAGCACCGAGTCGAGACTGACCCCGAAGGTAGATATATCATTCTAAATGCCACCATCATCAACCATAAAGTCACCATTGCAATCATATACGTCCCCAACACGCACCAGAAAGCATTTCTTAAGAAATTGATGCTCGAACTAGCACCCTTCAGACAAGACCCCTTAATCATATGCGGGGACTTTAATTTTATTCATTAAACTGGGAGCCCAGGAGAAACGACTACACGCACTCACCACAAACAAACTGTTGGACCAAATCTGCACACTTGAACAGGCCCACAAATCCCAACACTCCCCACTACTTCTCGCAGAACTCAACAAAACCAGACATACCCTAAGTGATCACCTACACGCGAAATTCAACATACACATAAAGAGACTCCAGATGCAACACTACGTACACCACAACAAACCAGGTGCATATTTGGCCAAACAACTCAAGCTGAAAAACGCCCAAACGAGAATCCCCTACCTCACGGATCCGCAAGGCTCTCGCATTATTAACCCTAAGGAAATAGCGAATAACTTCAGGGCATATTATGCTGCACTGTATAAACCCACTTACCAACCGGGCCCCTTTTTTATATTTGTTGGTTACACGCTAAAAATATTTTTTTTTTCTGGAAAATTACTTAGAGCCCCCAAACATTATATATTTTTTTCAAACACCCTAGAGAAGAAAATGGCGATCGTTGCAATACTTTTTGTCACACGGTATTTGCGCAGCAGTCTTTCAAGCTCGATTTTTTTGGAAAAATTTTACTTTTTTGAGTTAAAAAATAAGACAACAGTAAAGTTAGCCCAATTTTCTTGTATATTGTGAAAGGGGATGTTACGCCGAGTAAATATATACCATACATGACACGGTTGAAAATTGCGCGCACTCGCGGAATGGCAACAAAGTCCGGTATTTAAAAAGTTCCATAGGCGACGCTTTAAAAATTTTTATCGGTTACCAGGTTAGAGGTGCAGAGGAGGTCTTTTGCTAGAATTATTGCTCACACTCTGGCGATCACGGCGATACCTCGCATGTGTGGTTTGAACACTGTTTTCATATGCAGGCGCGACTTATGTATGCGTTTTCTTTGCTGCGCGAGCTCGCGGGGACGGTGGCGCTTTAAATTTTTTATTTTTTAATTTTTTTAATTTTATTTATTTATTTATTTTTAACACTGTTCCTTTAAAAAAAATAAATCTGATCACTTTTATTGCTATCACAAGGATAAACATCCCTTGTGATAGTAATATATGGTGACAGATCCCCATCCCTCCTTTGCACTTCACAGTATTCAGATCGCCAAAAAGGGCGATTCTGAATACTGTAATTTTTTTTAAATTGGCGCCGTTAGCCGCCAGTAAACCAGAAGTGACGCTGTCACGTCGCTTCCGGAATTTGCCGAAGGAGACCCGATCGGAGCCGATTACGGCTTCTATCAGGTCTCCTTCCAGCCGGCGGAGGCGCCGGATCGTCGCTCCAGTCTCCCGGTGGGACGGGAGGCTGGAGAAGAGCGGCGGAAGGCAGCAGGAGGAGGGATGTCCCCTCCCGCCGCCTGGGATAACGACCGAGCGGCTCCAGAGGCGGATCGGTCTTTACCCTGGATAGCCGACCATCCACTCTAAAAATTGATCCCGGGATATAGCCTGCAGCTGCAGGCTATGTCCCGGTAGAGCCGCTCAAAGCCAGCTGCCGCCTATTTACAGCGCTGGTAGGGAAGTGGATAACCTAACAGCAGACACCGGAGATACTCAGCCACCTACTCCGACAGACATCACTGTCTTCTTAAAACATATACCGCTATCTGCGCTCACACCTGACCAACTTCAATCCCTATCAGCCCCATTCACCACAAAACCGAAATTGAGTCTGCTATCACCAAACTACCATTACACAAAGCACCTGGCCCAAACGGTTTTAGTGCAGAATATTATAAAACATTCAACCCTATCAACACATCTAGGTAACTTGTTTAACTTTATAGCAACCACAGGTTCTATTCCCACAGAAACACTACAAGCCACCATAATAACTATACCCAAACCAGGCAAATCAACTGATAAACCTGCCAATTTTAGACCCATTTCCTTATTAAACACCGACACCAAGCTCTTTGCAAAGCTGATTGCACTACGACTGGCCCCCCTCCTACCTGGTCGTATTCACCATGACCAAGTAGGCTTTGTGACTGGCAGACAAGCCTCAGATGGAATGCGCAGATTCATAAATATGATGCAATGGGCCGAACGTCATCGAGTGCCTTCTCTGCTTATCTCCCTAGATGCAGAGAAGGCATTTGACAGGTTAAACTGGAACTACCTGAAAGCAGTCTTGCAGAAGTTCGGTTTCTCCGGAACTATTCTGCAAGCCATACTATCGCTATATTCCTCCCCTAGCGCCCGAGTCCTCACCTCTGGACTCTTCTCCAACCCCTTCTCTATTTCCAATGGCACGCGGCAGGGATGCCCTCTATCCCCGCTCATATTTGACCTTGTAATGGAACCCTTAGCCAAATCCATTAGAAACAATCCTAACATCCAAGGCATTACTATTGGGAATGTCACACATAAAGTAGGACTTTACGCCGATGATGTCATATTAGCATTGGCGGACCAGCTGTCCTCACTACCAGCACTGCACAACACTTTAGCACAGTTCAGCACAGTCTCTCTATACAAAATAAACAAAAACAAATCCAGTATGCTACCCATAGGACTTGATGGACAAACTAAAGCCGCTGAAGTCAAATTAACACCTTGCTCTTGGGCTCCCAACTCTACTCTAACATATCTGGGCACACAACTTACTGCCCCCACATCCAGACTACTGCCCACTAACTTTAACGCTTTGATAACCAAACTTCTACAAACCACGAAAGAACTAATTGTAATTGTACTGTCTGCCCTAATATTGTAAAGCGCTGCGCAAACTGTCGGCGCTATATAAATCCTGTATAATAATAATAAATAATAACTACAACACTCACAGGCCTCGTGGGCAGGAAGAATTTCCATTGCAAAAATGTTCTTGCTCCGGCACATCCTATACACATTTTGGACGCTACCCTTATGTCTTCTGAACTCTCAACTAAATAAACTTCAATCACTAATCAACAATTATATTTGGTGAGGCAAGCGACCTAGTTTTAAATGTAACAAGCTCTGCACACCAGTATCATCAGGAGGCACGGGAGCCCCTAATATTCAAGCATACTATACAGCGACAATCTTGGACCAAGTAAAAACTTGGTGGAACCCAACCTCCTCTAATAACTGGCAACAAATTGAGAGCACAATATTACTCCCTTCTCTCAAACTTGCTGTCGCAGCACTTCTCCTGCAACATCAAGGCGCTCGCACATACCTAAGTACTGTCAACACCACCCTTAAGACGCTGAAAGCATTCATTCAATCTACTAATGGGATCTCACGCTCCTCCTCTCAACTTATCCCACTTGAAACTCTTCACCTACTCACTACAGATATTTCCTTATCTGACTGGATAACTACAGGCGTGACAACCATCGGACAGTTATATGAGGGAGCGACGCTAATGAACTTTCAACAACTACAAACTAAATGGCCGATTCCGACCACATCTTTCTTCAAATACCTCAGAATAGGCTCCATACTTACCAAAATCCAATGGTCCTCTCACTCACCACTAGATGACTTACTCAGTTACTACTCACTACCTGATGAGGAGAAAAAGAGAATTGCACATATCTACAAAATCCTTACCCCCACTAAATGCAAAGAAAAAACACCCACCATGTTATACTGGGAACAACAAATGCATTGCCATCTCACCTCTGCACAATGGTACCACTCGTTACACACACCTCTCAAGCTCCCCAGATATAAATCACACTGGGAAACAGTTAAAAAAAAAAATCACAACTGGTACCCCCTTAAAATTAGCACGCATATACCCTACAACGTCCAACCTTTGTTGGAGAAATTGTGGACACACAGGATCTGCCCTACACATTTGGTGGTCCTGTCCACAACTAAAGAACTATTGGGAAGACCTCTCTTCACTCCTCTTCTCTATTAGCTCAATCCGCGATCAGCTCACACCCCAAAAGGCCCTACTAGGCCTCGAAATGGAGACATTGCCCAAGCTAACCCACGTGATTGTCACTCATGCCGTTATTGCCACCCGTTTAACTCTAGCCAGGCATTGGAAATCAACCACTCCTTCCTCATGTGATGAAATTATAACTACTCTCAACACTCAATTCCTGAGAACCAAATCTGAGACTCGCAACCTTTCAGAAACACTGGAATCTATGGATCAACCATACCAAAACGAGTTGTCTCACCTAACTCCAACCCTTGCGGTTGGCCTTCAAATGTACCCTTTTACCAGACTGAGATATACTACACCGCATCAACTACCTAGCAGCCCTTATGTCCACTATACTGTTCAAGTTGGACCTTCTTTCAGTGAGAACATTGATTTGTTATTTAATCTCTCGTATGTTATATAACACCACTTACTGATATTTATCTTCATGTTTGTGTTGTACCGAACCGATACTGAATGCTGTATTATACAATGCAACACATGTTCTTTTAAAATTCTCCAATAAAATACTTTGTTAAAAAAAAGAAAAATTGTGAAAAAACATGTGGTGGTCCACCCCAATCCATACCAGGTCCCTTAGGTCTGGTATGGATTTTAAGGGGTACCCATTCCAATTTTTTTTCTTTTAAATGGAGTGGGTTCCCTCCCAAAATCCATACCAGACCCTTATCCGAGCGTGCAGCCTGGCAGGCCAGAAAAGGGGGGCCCCTCCTCCTTAACCATACCAGCCTATATGGGAGGTGCTTTGGGTCAGGGCACTCTGCCCTCCAAAAGTACCTTGTCTCCATGTTGATGGGGACAAGGGCCTCTTCCTCACAACTCTGGGCCGGTTGTTGTGGGGGTGCGGGGGGTGACTTGTTGGAATCTGCAAGCCCCCTTTAACAAGGGCACCCCCAGATACCAGCCCCTCCATGTGAATGAGTATGGGTTATATTGTACCCCATTCTCATTCACCCCCCAAAAATGTAGTTTAAAAAAACACAGAAGGCAGTTTTTGACAAGTCCTTTATTAAAAACAAAAAAAAAATATCCCCCGGTATAGATCCATCAACAATCATGATGAACGCTGGCCGCTAACTCGGAAAGAAAAAAGTTCCGCATCCGACGAAGGCCTACGCTGCTTGACAGCTCCGTTGCTTCCCACAGCTAAATAAACATAGGGGCTGGGTCACCCGGAAAAATCACCAGGTGGCCCCTTGTGACATCATTGATGTAGCATGCTCTCGGTTGGTGATATCACAAGGGGGCGGGGCCACAATAAAAGTTAACATATTTTGTGCTGCACTTAATGCTTATTCATAACGTTATGAGTAAGCACAAACTGCAGCGTGAAACATGTTAACTTATACTGTACCCCACACTGTCTGTGATGCTTTTATAAGACGATGAAAAAAAGGTTGGACAGATGCAGCAATTCTGAACTTTTTTCCTATATTGTGCACTTGCAGATGAGCTGTGCTAGCACCTTCACCTTGTATGCAGTGGATGGATTGCTGATTACTCATCTGGAGTGGCTTCTCTTGTGTATAACATAGATCTATATTCTTCAGTGAAAATACCACTGTGCATTGTAGTTTGCTGTGATGTATTGTATTAATGTTATGTGCATTTAGCTATACCCCAAACTAAACTGAAGGTTTTAATATAGATGTAAGCCCTGACTGAAAGACATTTAGCTTGCTAAATAATAGTGTACCATTATTAATTGGCATTTTGTATTTTTGCCTTTTTTACATCCTTTGTTGCATCTCAGTGCTTCTGATCTTCTGCAGCCTATTTACAACTTCCTCCTACTACATGCAAGCACAGAGATGGCTGCCTGGCATTGCTTATGGTGAGTTATCTTATTGTGACTAAGATGGATCATCATGCCTGCATAATTTGTGTTCAGAAAGCCACTTGTAGTCTCCTTAGGAAGCCCTTGTAATAGTGCAACAATGCAGGTGCACAAAAGGAAATGCCTGAAAAAGGACCTTCATGGCAGGATCACCTGGTATTATTTTAATAAAAGCTGTACATTTAAAAATATTGAATACATATTATTGTAATAACATGTTAAAACGTATATGAGATTTAGAATTTAGGTTTACATATACTAAGGTGGATTTCAGAGTAGCAGTGAAACTGGATATCTTGGATTCCTTTGATCAGCCACTGTAGGTGGAACTCACCAATTCCTAGATGATTGCTTGTTGCCCACCTGTCCAATGAATGCCTGGCAATCATTCAAAATGAGGCGCTCATATCAATCTGATTGCATGATCACCACAACACATATTCATCTATGAACCACTGCAAGAGTTGTCTGAAAAGGCTAATCATGGGAATTGACAGTTATTCTCAAGAGATTTTTGCCCATAAGCCTTTCAAAGTTGAAAAAGGGCATATCTGTTGTTTGGGCTAGAGAGATGCATGTACAAAAGATAAGTATAGGAAATCTGGGCATAACTTTGTATTCCCTCTTGTTATTTTAAATTGCCACTTAAGAGAAATAAAACAATTTTTCTCAACTAATGCAAAAAGTACCTTGATTTTTATATACTAAAGCTGATAATATTTTAGATGTAACAAGGCCACATCTGTGATTTAGCCTTTCTCATCTGGGAGAACAGAATTCATAGCTAAGTACCTTAGAGACTGGACGTGATGTACATGTAAATTTAACAACTGTCTCTTTTTTTTGTTTTTTTCTTTTTTTTCTTTGTAAAGAAAACGTTAATATCATTTTCTCTAGCAGTTGTCTAAACAGGTGATCTGTTTTCATGCCTATTGTGTTTTGAAAAAACTTGCATTTCTTAGTTTACTGCCTTTTTCTCCTCCTTTTCATGTACCTATCACCGATAACTTAAAGTAGAACTAAACTCTCAATGAACATTAACTATTTTTAATCATTATGCTGCTAGCATTAGTAAATAAATGGGAAGGTATTTTATATTTACTTGTTTTTAACTTTGTTTTACATTTCTTCAGTTGCTTCCTGGTTTCTGGACTAGGACAAAATGATGCAATTCATCCTAAGAGTCTTCATGGGCATTTTTTTTTCATCTGGAAGAGGGGAGGATGGCCTTTGTCAGCTAAGCACACCCTTCTTTCCGCATGTGTGAGCAGATGGATTACAGGAAGTAAATGCTACACAAATCATCCGACCTATCTCAAGATGGCCACAGCTATAAATGCTAGGGGGGTGTTTTTCAAAGTGATTTCTCAACAAAATAAAGCATAGAGACATGAATGGATAGGTTAGTTAGTTTGCTTTGAGTATTAACAAATTAATCAAATACTGTTTTAGGCTTGTGGTGCACAGATTTAGCTTAGTTGCACTTTACATAACGACAGTATATTCTAACTATACTATCACAGCATCCTTCCTCAGTATTCCTTTCAGGAGCCCTATGCTCTGATACAAACAGCAGGCTGGATCTTGGTAGTTTGAAAAATATTAAACTTCATAGGTAGGTGCCAGTCTGGGGGACTGCCCTAGGTAATGCTCACATGTGATGCTGAGCCTTCATGATTAAAGGAACTGAAATCCAATGAATGAAAGTGGCATGTGAAGGATAATGTGCTAGATCAGGGGTGTCAAAGGGCTAGTTGTATCTGTAAGACTATATACATTTATGCAAGGCTTTTTTTTCAGAGAATAGGTACAAAAACTCAACCATGACCCCCCCCCCCCCCAGAACTGCATCGAACAGTGGGAGAATCTTAAAGGGGCAATAAATACCAGGAGTGCATTATGTGCAGTGTTCAGGGAAGTGTAGTGTGCAGTTTCAGATGTGCCCTTTGCACAGAGTGCAGAGTTCAGGGGTGAACTACATACATTGTGCAGAGTTCATGGTGCGTTATGTACCGCGTGCAGGGGACAGGGGTGTGCTATGCACAGTGTGCAGCGTTCAGCTCCCTTTCACAGGCTGTCCACATCTCACTTCCACCCCTCCTCATTTCTGACCTTTGTACCACTCTCCCCCATCTCCCACCTCTACACACAGCTTCTTCCACAGCCTTCACCCCCCCCCTTCCCAAAATGTTCCTTGCATCTCACTTACCTAGCCAGGCTCTGATACCTCTTGTTAGTGTAGGTGGCTCTGCCTCATTTGCAGGGATACCATTGGTTGTCATCTGTGCACCAGGGCACAGATGAGGATCACAGTGCAGCTTACCATGCTAGGCCCCATTCCACACTGTACCTGCATCTGCATCTCCCTTTTCCTTACTATGAGTACAGGGTAGGCAAGGATCTGTGATAACAACTAAGAGCAAAGCTGTCATTTTGAACACAGAAGGATTTTATGTTTACAAGTGACAGTGGTGAGTGAGTAGCAGAGGGCAAGAGCCGATGGTGGCGGAACCGAGTTCTACCATATTGTGGCTGAAAAAAAGTCCTGGCTTTGAGGGTCACATGAAATGGCTTGGCAGGCTGGATTCAGCCCATGGGCCTTGTGTTTGACTCACGTGGGCTAGATGATGCTGGACATCCATCCCTCCCTTCACTCAGAAAATGAGGCAGGGTCTATCTGACTTGTTGCATTTCTAAAATCAAAGTAACCATTTTCAGTACAGGAGAGGAGTCTGCACAATGGGGCAAGACTGAAGGTAAGTCTGGAGTTCAGCTTTCTTATTAACAAAATAATTATAAATAATTATCAGTATATTTATATATAAATAGGCAGGGATGAGTGATTTAGACTTGGTTAGGTTCATTGGTATTTGTGAAACTCAATGTTGTCCAAAATAATTACAAACTTTAGTCCAAACCAAATTGTATTCTGTGGGAGTGAATCTTGAAAATCAATCCCGCTGGGCAGTTCTATGGGTGACATGTAGAAATGCAAAATAAATATTTTAAAATAATACCTTACAACAAGAAGAGGGTTCAACTGTTTTGCAGGTTCGAGGTCTATGTGAGAAAATCATTGTTCCTTTCTAATACATGTGAAGGGACAGTAAGATTCTCACAGACAGTGTCTGCAACAACGTATCTGGCTTCATTGCTATTTTGCATGGGTAAATTATTTTTAGAATTTTACATTTAGCTGGACTTAAAGGCATAGTACACTATTAAAGATTTTTGTTGTTTTAACTAGGTATTGATGTAGTTATATTTCCAGTGATTTTGCTTTATTTTGTAATGATGGGCTCACATATAGATGCAGTTTATAGTGGTATGGCTAATCACTTCCCCTATGTCCATGTATTAATTCAGCTACTTTGTCCCTCTTTGCTAAAGGGACAGGAAAGCAGTGCAGGCCTCACCATTTCTTCTATGTTGTATCACAAATGTGGAAGTATAATTTAATGAAACACTGCGTAGAAAGCTCTGTTAATTGCTCTAGCTGTATGCATTTTTTCATATCTAATTACTGTGTAGCTCTCACCTGAACAGCACTAGTTTGAGAGACACAGGGAGTATGGGATATGTAGTTTCTTCACAGGAAATGTTGGTTTGCACACTATAGACAAAGGTCATGACCTGTGCAGTTCCATGCCACATGCCTCCTTTTTCTACACAAACAGGAACTTTTGAAACAGTAATGGGAAGGTGAAAAACACAAGGTGCAAGTCGGAAGGTTTATCAAGTTTTTAAATACAGCAGTAGCTACCAAGCATTAGTGATTACAGCTTGAATAAAAAAAGGCTTTTTCAGAGGCGCATGCGCGGACTCCTCCAAGATGGCCGCGTATTCCCGGAGCTCCGCACTGTCCCGGAGAACACAACGCCATTGTAGCGCAGTGAGCCCTCATTCCGCCGCCCGACCACCACCAAGCTGTAGGGGAGCATCGGGGCTAACCCCCGATGGCTTCAGGCACTGTGAGGAGGGCCTTAACTAGCCAGCTGGAGGCCGTGACGGATCAGCCCGGCACCACCAAGATGGCGTCCGCCACGTTGTGCAGCACAGAGACAGCATGGGGAGGTCCAGAGGAGGACATGGAGGCCTCGCACTCGCACCAGGAACCCCCACAGCAATCACGGGGAGCGGCTACAGTGAGTACCCCGGAGCAATTCTTAGTATCCACTACAGACACTCTTTCACTGCTGGGCTGCACAATGACGGATGCCACGCCATTGTCCATAGGAGACCTGTCACAAGGGCCTAATGACATTAGATTGGGAGACACTCCTGACCCGAGAGAACCCACTGATTTTCCCTCCATGATGCAGGCCTTTTCCAGGCTGTTATCTAGAGGCCTCTCTCAAACTGCGGCCCAAATGACTAATTCCATCCATGCAGACCTACAACAATTTGACCTCAGGATTGACACGATCGAAAAAAAGACAGATCAAGTGATTGGCAGAATTAATCAGAACACGTCTAGAAGAAGATCTGCAAGATCAGTTAGAGAATGCACTGGCCAAAATCGATGATCTTAAAAATAGAAATAGGAGATATAACTTCAGGATCCGAGGCTTACCGGAGTCCATCAAAGATATTCAACCTGTTATATGTTCATTCATCAAAGGTTTGATTCCGGAGATCCCTGACTGTATGTTGGAATTAGACAGGGCTCACAGGGCCCTTCAACCCCCGTGAGCTGATGGCCTACCACGTGACATAATCATAAAGCCACATCACTACTCTACAAAGGAGGAAATCATGAGAAGGGCACGTACGGCAGACAACCTCGCCATACAGGGTCATAAAATACAAATCTACGAAGGAGTACTTTCTCCTTAACGATAAGGAAGGGACCTCGGCCGAAGTACTATGGGCAGCACACAAGGCTTTCATCAGGGGAAAGATGATACAATTAGCTTCTCAAATCAAAAAAGAAAGGGCGGCGGCACTCACCAAGCTGGAACAGTCCTATGCGTCGCTACAGGCAGCGCATAAGACCAACCCATCTAAAAATTTGTCCGCCCAACTCGATAAAGCCAGACTAGAGCTAAATTTGGCTCTAACAACCAGAGCAGAGAAAGCAATCAGATGGAGTGGACTTAAATTTTACACGCAAAACGATAAACCAGGCTCTTTACTAGCATATAAACTCTCCCCGAGATGCCACCTTAAGCAACTTCCAAAAATTAGAGTATCAGGTCACGGCCCATCCACAAACCCTAAGATGATCTTAGAATCTTTCCATAAATTCTACTCAGATCTCTATAGCCCCCCCAATAATCCTAGCCCAGAATCCCTGAACGCCTTCCTAACGGATATTCCCCTCCCACACCTATCTTCAGAACACAAACAGATTCTGGAGGCCCAATTCTCAGACGTAGAGGTTGCGGAAGCTATCAAGAGCTTAAGAAAAGGTTCAGCACCAGGCCCCGATGGACTCTCCATCCCCTACTATAAAGCCTTCACGGACACGCTCACCCCTTATATGTCCAGATTATTTAATCATCTAACCAGGGGCTCTCCTCTAGATCCCCATCTTAACAGGGCATATATAACGGTCATCCCCAAACCAGACAAGAACCCGGAAGAGGTTGGGAATTATAGACCCATCTCGTTGATAAACAACGACATTAAAATCCTAACGAAGATCTTAGCTAACAGACTCTACTCGTTC
>BLSH010092035.1:263921-276504 GCA_018402905.1 Glandirana rugosa
GTATTCTTGTAAGACAATTCAAAGACATTTAATGTAATGACTTCCCTTCTTTTATTCTGTTCTTCCTTTCCATCTCCACTTCCTCCTCTTCTAGTCCGATTCTTATACGCTCACTTTCTTCTTCTTTCTCAGTGCAAGTCGCTTGGAGGTCTGGAATCACTCTTTTATTACCCTAAAAGTATATAACTCGGGTACCAAGGGTCTAACAAAGTTTAGACCAGAGAAACAGATCATTAAACCGGTGATACTCAAGGACTCGGTAATAGGTTCTCTAGAAAGAGAAGCAAAGTCCTTCTCTATGAAACCACCAGATTTGAAACAATCTGGGAACCATGGGCTCAATATATGAAAATCCCATTATTTTCTCACTAAGGTCTGGAGGTTCGCTGAACGTGACTCTTTCTTCTTCTTTCACTCGCATATTCTTAGCCTGATCTTCTCCTCCTTCACCTCTACCTTTCCTTCTTGTCTTATTTTCTTCCCTTCAGTAATGTAATTTACAGAAACTTAACAGAATGTTCTTATGTTCGGAACAGGGTGAATATTTCTCGGGTGGGGGTGCCGGATGGGGGGGGGGGAGCCCAACCCCATTTGAGATTGTTGGAATCCTTCCCACATCTGGCTACTTCTAGGACCTGACTTAGGGTCCCTAAGGCTTCAGAGGAGCTCTATTTATGAGTTGTCTCGGAATGCAGCCCATGCCCACAGCTCTGCTCCCATTGGGGTGGGCTGGGCTGTGACCGAGGGGGGGACTTTCCCCAACCTCAGGGAACAATCACTTCTCTGAGTCCCACGACTGCATCATTCTAATCCCCACCCTGGGACCAACTCAGCAAAAAATTTTTGTCATAAGTTGTTACAATTCTCTTGATGACCTATGTCTCTTATACAGTTACCTCTTGTTGTAGCAAGATATTCTCAAAAGCATCAGGTAATAACATGAGGCAATTGTTCTTCACTCACTCAGATTTTTGTCATTGAGATATATTTCTATGCATTTTTATATTCTTCACTTGTATCAAAATGTTAAGTGATATGTTGTTAAACTAAATTTTTCAATAAAAATATCGAAAGGGAAATTTGGTGTGCGGAAAGCATGGACCAGAGGGGGGTTATCTTGGTTACTTATGCGGCCTTGGCAGATAGATCAGATAAGCTGTCGTACGCGGAGGCATGGGAAACAGACTTAAACATGCAACTTTCCCTGGACATTTGGTTTGCGGCTATGCAGTCTGCGTATAAAGGAATACTAAATATCTCGCTTATTGAAGCGAACGTTAAAATCCTGACTAGGTGGTATTACGTCCCGAATAGATTAGCCAAAATGTTTCCGGGGACCTCCCCGCTATGCTTCAGAGGCTGTCAATTAGTCAGAACTATGTTCGCTACATGGTGGTCTTGCCCACGGGTCGGCGGGTTCTGGCACAAATTCCTAATAATGATTCGCAGGGTGTTGGGGACCCCAGTCCCCCTAGATCCAGCAATTATTTTACTTAATTAGAGAATCCCAGGAATACCTAAGCGTACTCAAACTTTGCTGTCCTTTCTTTGTCTCGGGGCTAAAATTACCATTGCCAAGTCATGGAAGCGGCCCTCGGTACACCTGAAAGCTGTAAAGCAGAAGGTCTCATGGATTATGTCCCAAGAATTGATTGTAGCGAAACTGCTGGACAAGGAGCAGCACTTTGAAGCAATTTGGAACCCATGGGCAAAGTTCATGGGAATTTCTCTCTTCCCCTGGTCCTGTGGGGGACTGAACTAGAGGTTCCGGGCCTATGTGTCTCTAATTTCCTTCTATCTTTTCTGTTGCTCTTTCCCTTCTCCTTTCTGTGGGATAGTCCCGTCCTTTTCTTCTCCTATTCCCTTTGGCCTGGGATACCCTACTCTCTAGAGGTATCAGGGCAGTATGAGAAGATCACCCAAGAGGACATCACTGTTTAGGATTGTTTTGGTTTCATAAGGTTTTATGACGGCCCCGGGCCGGGGGGAGGTGGGATCACAACTGGACACAGCTTGAACCCATTGGGGTGTCTGGAGGTGGTGCTTCTCCCCTTCTGCCCCGCAGCGGGGGGTCTAAACACGTTAATAATCCAACACTTGGTTTGACTCTCAGACTTTGTTCTCTACTGTCATACATGATCTTCACTGTATCCATCTAAATGGTGAGATTTTAACTCACACAAATCTTTGGAATTTGTCTTTGGCTATACTATGTTTGTACTGCTTGTTTTGAAAGCACTGAAAAAAGCTTAAGAGAAAGCTGGACTATTGCGGCACCACTAAGGATAAAGTAGAGGTAGAACTACAAAGGTTTTTCTTAAAAAGGTATGACAAAATTTTATTGATACATCAAGATAAAAGTTTGCTAAATCGTAACAAACAAGAAATTAAAAGCATATTGCCACCAAAGAAAACATATCTCCCCAATGAGGGGGGGATAGTATTGTGGTGTCAGGTCACGGATATCGGTAGGTCTCTACATGTTTCGCGGAGTGAATGTACTTATTGAATGGTGGACGTAGAAGCCACAACAGATCCAAAAGCTATAGGAAAGTTTACTCTTACAAAAAAAACCCACAAGTTTGTGCAAATTCAGCAGTGACAAAATAGTTTGATAATTTTTATAATTTGTGATCTTATATTTTTCTTCAGTACAACACTGTATTGTTTTAAAAATGTAATAAATGTCAAAACAGTGTCCACAAAACACTTCACAACCACAATATCACATTTCAAGAAGCAAGTTTTATCCTTAAAAGTATAGAGTGCCATATTTTAGAGACAATAGCCCTGCATGTAGCACAGTGACTGGAGAGCATGTAAGCAGCTTGATTGGTCTGGAATGCTAAGAGGAAGAGACAATACAGTTTTTATCAGAAAAATTGTACATACTCTCTGCACATTATATAGGTAATTTCACTATGCTGCAAATGAAAAATGGAGCGATAAGGCAGGTTTGACTGTGTTGTGAAACTTAGAATGGGGGCACCGCCCCTTCTGACATCATGGACTGGTGCATGCTGGGCATGTGATGTCACATGGGGCAGGGCCATCGGGTGATGTAGCTAGGTGGCCCCGTCCCTTACCTATACAAGAAATGTCAAAGCGCAGAGCAGGCATTCGCCAGGAGGCCTCCCAGAAGGAGAGGTGTATTTGATTTTTTTTAACTTTTCAGGTCAGCAGTCATTGTGATTGACGATGTATTTGCATCGAGGGACACTTTTTTTATTTTTTAATAAAGGATTTGTCAAAAACTGTCTCTTGTGCTTATTATTTTTTGCCACTTTTTGGTGAATGGGTAGGGGTACTGTGTACCCGTTACTCATTCACTTGGGGGGGCGAGATCTGGGGTCCCCTTGTTAAAGGGGGTTTCCAGTTTCTGATAAGCCCCCTTCCTGCAGACCCTGACAACCACAGTCCAGGGTTGTTGGGAAGAGGTCCTTGTCCCCATCAACATGGGGATAAGGTGCTTTGGAGTGGGGGGGCCTCCCTGCCCTAAAGCACCCAGCCCCCCTCGATGAGTGCATGTGGCCTGGTATGGTTCAGGAGGGGGCGCTAGCTTGCCACCCTTTCCTGACCTACCAGGCTGCATGCCCGGATAAGGGTCTGGTACGGATTTCGGAGGGGAACCCACACCATTTTTTTTACATTTTGGCATGGGGTTCCCCTACAAATCCATACCAGACCTGAAGGAACTGGCATGGACTGTCTGGGAAACCCATTGACAGCTGATGACTAGTCAGTTGTTAAGGACGCCACTACCGGCTTCCCGACCCGCTCTTTAAAAATCAGTAAACACTGCACCCTGATTGGACAAAGCACAGAATGCACTGTGCAGTGATTAGTGCACTGCAGGGTGTTTATCGGGGCGAACACCCTGTAAATTCTGGTGAATGGCAGAACAGGAAAATGTTCAGCCTGAACTGGTGCTCGAGCCGAACCATTCACCCATCCCTTCTACACGCATGGATTTGTATATTTTGGTTCATGTTGGTGGTAGCAGGTGTGCTTTATTGGTAGTAGGGAACAATGCAGTATGTCTCTGGTGTATTAGTGGTGCACACATTGTTACTTACTTTTATCAATTTGGATTTTGATTATTGCTCATATTAAAATATCTATGCTTAATGTAGCTGTGAGACCAATTCCTGGGGTTTCTGAGCACCTTAAAAACCTCCCTTTCTCTCTTCTTTCTTTTGTTGCATATTGTAGTAAGTTTGTGCACAATATTTAAGCACTTGTACTATATTGCATTTTTAGCAGGATTAAAAACCAGCCAACTTTTAATAACAACAGTAATCAACATTAGAAGATATATATTTCTTGGAAAAAAGCAAAATATTGCACTGACTTGAGAGTTAACAACAGCCACTGCTACTGAGAGAAGTTGTGCCGCTCACCCACCCTCTTCTGCCCTTGCCACCATTTCCAGAACTCATACTATTATTGTTCTACAATGCATTGTGGTCAATAAGAAAATAAGAATGTGCATAGCTAACTTTTAGCAAGAAACAAGCAAAATGTTTTTCCTTTGCCATAATCCGCATACATTTAAAAAAATAAGTGTTACTGTAACACCCTGGTTACTGTCACTGCGAGCACAACCTATAAACTATTGTGATTTGCTCTTCATTTATCAGTCAGTCAAGTTATATGTTAAATGGCTATGCTTCTGTCTTAACAAATTTTAGTATAAATAAAATAACAGATAGCAAAGGCTAGCACCGT
Source organism: Glandirana rugosa (assembly GCA_018402905.1). Classification (NCBI taxonomy): domain Eukaryota; kingdom Metazoa; phylum Chordata; class Amphibia; order Anura; family Ranidae; genus Glandirana; species Glandirana rugosa. Next base: position 268,650 of record BLSH010092035.1, read on the forward strand.
GCAACTGTCAAAATGAATATAATATGGCTATTCTTCTAAAAGAAAAAAGAGCAGCTGGTGAATTTTATTCTGTTATGCGTAATATAAAAACGTAGTTAATTATTCAGATATGTCACCACTTCAAAAAGCTGCAAAGCAGTGAAAACAGTTTATATTTTTTCTTACAATAAAAAGAAACACATACACTTAATATACTGAACAAGATAAGTAAGACTTCTTATTAAGTCCAATTTATTACACAATTAATAACAAAAATATCAGAATGTGAACTTATTCCAAACGACAACTTCCATAACTACACTTTTAGCTCCCTAACAGAATCTGAACACCCCGTTACACCTATGTGTTCCTGATTGTAGCAGCCTCCTCCAGCATTTAAGCATAGTTCCCTCTGCCCTCCTCATTTGTCCCTCATTTTAGTCTGATCTATATAGTTGTACATGAAATGCACTTTTTATATTTAAAAAATGTTTCCCAGTTCTAAAACTTTCATTCAAAATCCAGTATAAAGGAATTGTAGTGGTAAAAAAAAGCACTTGGGGGTTTAACTCATTTTTTTTATAATTCTCCTTTAAAGGGGTGTGGCAGGGGGTGTGTCCTATGTCTACATACTTTTGCTAATAGGAGTCCCTTGTTTCCATCTAAGGGGGCATGATAAGGGGTGTGTCCTATGTCTACACACTTTTGCTAATAGGTATTCCTCATTCCCATCTCCAAAATTTGGGAGGTATGGTTTAAGCCTCAGGTGACTACTTCATAGTAATTCACTATGTAATGACACGCCCCTCCTGCTGAGTCACCATTATAGCTTTAATGTTTGTTTAGCTTATAAAGCTGTAGTGGTGATCTGGCAGAGTACATGCCAGTCTACTATACAGGGACTGCTAATCTCACAGAGAGTACAGCAGTCTTTAGCTGCAGACAAATGCCAGGTATGGAATTCTGTGATGGGGCTTTGGGACTTGGCAACAAATAGAACAGAAAAGTAGATATAAGTACTAAAATTACTCCATTGCCACATCCGTGAACTCTAATTTGAAGACAGAAACAAACCCCTTAGGTCAGACTTTAAAGGCAAATTGGATCACACAAATTATATAAAAAAATCTATATTTTATTATACATAGAAAACATAAAAAAAATGTTTACTACATAAATGGACACAGTTAAAATACATGTATTCACATTTGTACAAAGTTCAGCCCACCATGGCCAAGAACAAAACCCATACACAATTACTAGCATATAACTGCATAGCAGATATCTACACTATTTCACAAAAGTGAGTACACCCCTCACATTTTTGAAAATATTTTATTATATCTTTTCATGTGACAACACTGAAGAAATTACACTTTGCTACAATGTAAAGTAGTGAGTGTACAGCTTGTATAACAGTGTAAATGTGCTATCCCCTCAAAACAACTTAACGCACAGCCATTAATGTCTAAACCATTGGCAACAAAAGTGAGTACACCCCTAAGTGAAAATGTCCAAATTGAGCCCAATTAGCTATTTTCTCTCCCCAGTGTCATGTGACTCTTTAGTGTTACAAGGTCTCAGGTGTGAATGGGGGGCAGGTTAAATTTGGTGTTATCGCTCTCACTCTCTCATACTGGTCACTGGAAGTTCAACATGGCACCTCATGGCAAAGAACTCTCTGAGGATCTGAAAAAAAGAATAGTTAGTTTCTCTACTTAAAGATGGCCTAGGCTATAAGAAGTTTGCCAAGACCCTGAAAGTGAGCTGCAGTACGGTGGCCAAGACCATACACCGGTTTAACAGGACAGGTTCCACTCAAAACAGGCCTCGTTATGGTCGACCAAGGAGGTTGAGTGCACATGCTCAGTGTCATATCCAGAGGTTGTCTTTGGGAAATAGACGTATGAGTTGCTGCCAGAATTGCTGCAAAGGTTGAATGGGTGGGGGGTCAGGCTGTCAGTGCTCAGACCATACGCCGCACACTGCATCAAATTGGTCTGCATGGCTGTCATCCCAGAAGGAAGCCTCTTCTAAAGATGATGCACAAGAAAGCCTGCAAACAGTTTGCTGAAGACAAGCAAACTAAAGACATGGATTATTGGGACCATGTCCTGTGGTCTGATGAGACCAAGATAAACTTATTTGATTTGGATGGTGTCAGGGGTGTGTGGTGGCAACCAGATGTGGAGTACAAAGACAAGTGTGTCTTTATTTTTTTCCAGCACTGCCTTAACCCTCTTGGACATGGAGTTCACCAGAACTTCACAGGTTGCCACTGGAGTCCTCTTCCACTCCTCCATGATGACATCATGGAGTTGGTGGATGTTAGAGGCCTTGCGCTCCTCCACCTTCCGTTTAAGGATGCCCCGCAGATATTCAATAGGGTTTAGGTCTGGAGACATGCTTGGCCAGTCCATCACCATTACCCTCAGCTTCTTTACCAAGGCAGTGGTTGTCTTGTAGCCATGTTTGGGGTTGTTATCATATTGGAATATTACCCTGCTGGCCCAGTCTCTGAAGGGAGGAGATCATGCTCTGCTTCAGTATGTCACAGTATATGTTGGCATTCATGGTTTTCTCAACGAACTGTAGCTCCCCAGTGCAGGCAGCACTTATGCAGCCCCAGACCATGACACTCCCAGTACCATGCTTGACTGTAGGCAAGACACACTTGTCTTTGTAATTGTTACCTGGTTGCAGCCACACACGCTTGACACAATTTGTACCAAAAAAGTTTATCTTGATCTCATCAGACCACAGGACATGGCTCCAGTAATCCATGTTCTTAGTTTGCTTGTCTTCAGCAGACTGTTTGCAGGCTTTCTTGTACATCATCTTTAGAAGAGGCTTCCTTCTGGGATGACAGCCATGAAGACCAATTTGATGCAGTGTGCAGCCTATGGTCTGAGCACTGACAGCCTGACACCCCACCCCTTCAGCCATTGCAGCAATGCTGGCAGCACTCATATGTCTATTTCCCAAAGACAACTTTTGCATATGATGCTGAGCACGTGCACTCAACTTCTTTGGTTGACCATGGCAAGGCCTGTTCTGAATGGAACCTGTCCTATTAAACCGCTGTATGGTCTTGGCCACTGTGCTGCAGCTTAGTTTAAGGGTATTAGCAATCTTCTTATAGCCTAGGCCATCTTAATGTAGAGCAACATTCTTTTTTTCAGATCCTCAGAGAGTTCTTTGTCATGAGGTGCAATTTTGAACTTCCAGTGACCAGTATGAGAGAGTGAGAGCAATAACACAAAATGTAACACACCTGCTGCCCATTCACACCTGAGACCTTGTAACACTAACAAGTCACATGACAATGGGGAGAGAAAATGGCTAATTGGGCCCAATTTGGACATTTTCACTTAAGGGTGTACTCACTTTTGTTGCCAGCGGATTAGACATTAATGGCTGTGGGTTGAGTTATTTTGATGGAACAGCAAATTTATACAGTTATACAAGCTGTCCACTCACTACTTTACATTGTAGCAAAGTGTCATTTCTTCAGTGTTGTCACATGAATAGATATAATAAAATATTTACAAAAATGTGAGGGGTGTACTCATTTTTGTGAGATACTGTATGCTTTGGAATAATAGCTTTATTCGACTCTTTTAAAGTATATGTTAAACAAACCGTTAAAATATATATATTTTTGTTGAATGATTTTAAGGTTTCTAAAATTAATAAACTAAACAGACAAAAATACATTCTTGCTTTGTATGTTATGTAGACTATAATCTAAACAGTTTTTCATTTTATTTCATGATATAACATATCACATCATTCAATCTTCTATAAGTTCATGCATTTTCAAAATTACGTCAAGTGCAATCATTTTGCTTGTCATTTAAAAGAGATCATATGAGACATTCCTAGAAAAAATAAAGAAGTAATTTATTTAATATCTTGAGGGAGATCCCTTCATGCCAAAGTCAATTCCATCCTTCTCTGTCCTCATCTCAGCGCATCATTATTGCTAGAATGTATTTTCTCATGCCTTTTTTTCAATTTCCTAAGGAAGCTGGTGGCAGATCTGCTGAAATATTATTTTTATGGGTTTTGTCTAGTGATGTAGAAATTTTAGAGGTTTGAAATGCATATGTTTTAAATACATGGTTCCAGCAATATGCATCTCCTAATCTATTTTAAATAGCCCTTTGATTTGATTGCTTTTCTGTCAATATGTCAAAACAGAACATCATCTTCATTTTGCCTCGGAATACCATACTCAAATGAATTAACAACAGCTATGACATATTTTAAAGTGATCCTTGCTATTTTACCTATAAAAAGGGTAAATTAGAGTAAAGTTGATTTTCTTCAACATGTTTTGTATGAACAGCTTGCTGATTATTGTAATTTTTGATTGTTCAGAAATACAGAACTCACCAAATGCAAAAATGTTTTTTTAAAGTGTACTTCCACTTTTGCAATCAAATTTGAGAAAAACACATTATATGTTTGTTATGTATTCCCATTCACATAGCATGCCCACACATTTAAAAAAAAAAACACACTTTTTTTTTTAAGAAGAAGATGTTATGGCTGACTGCAAGATTTTTTGAACAATGTTAGCGTGAGCCTGTCCCAAGTCTGCTTTCAATTAACATACAATGCAAGACACCCAACCTCTACATCTTTGTTTTGAGAGACAGTGTTCTAATCTAATTTAACAAGTTTCACAAATTAATAAACACAAGAGACAGTTTTTGACAATTACTTTATTAAAAAATAAAAAATAGTGTCCCTTGATGTAAATCCATCATCAATCACACTGCTGACCTGAAAAATAAAAGAAAACAAAAATGCTCCTGCCTCCTGGGAGGCCTCGCGCCAAATGCCTTCTCTGCGCTTTGACATTTCTTATATAGGCACGCTGCGGGGCCACCTAGCTATGTCACCCAGTGACACCACCCCTTATGACATCACAAACTGGTATATTCTGAGCATGTGATGTCACATGGGGGCAGGGACACTGAGGGATGTGACCAGGTGGCCCTGCCCCTTACCTATATAAGGAATGTCAAAGTGCAGAGCAGGCGTTCAGCTGGAGATCTCCCAGGAGGCAGAGCATTTTTGATTTTTTTTTGGGTCAGCAGGCAGTGTGATTGACGATGGATTTACATCAAGGGGCACTATTTTTTATTCTTTAACAAAGGATGTGTTAAAAACTTCTGTTTATTACTTTTTGACATTTTTTTGGTGAATGGGTAGGGGTACTATGTCCCCAATACTCATTCACATGGGGGGGCTTGGCTCTGGGGGCTTCCAGATTCCAATAACCCCCCCTGCCCACAGACCCCCAAACCACAGCCTAGGGTTGTGGGGAAGAGACCCTTGTCCCCATCAACATGGGGACAAGGTGCTTTGGGGTGGGGGCAGAGCCACCCCTCCATGTTGAGGGCAAGTGGCCTGGTATGGTTCAGGATGGGGGGGTGGTTGCTTGTCCCCCCTTTCCTGACCTGCCAAGATGCATGCCTGGAAAAAAGTCTGGTATGGTTTCTGGGGGGCACCCCATGCATTTTTATTATGGTATGGAGTCCCCCTCCAAATCCATACCACACCCAAAGGGGCTTCCCGGCCCACTCCTTAACAACCAGCGTACACTACACCCTGATTGGACAGCGCTTTTCCCAATGAGGGCGCAGAATGCACTGTGCAGCGCTGAGTGCCTTGTTTGTCGGGGTGAACACCTGCCGAACACCCTGCAAACTCAGGTGTTCTGCGAAAGGCCCAAGTGGACAAGTGTTCAGCCAGAACTGATGCTCGGGCCAAAACGTTCACCCATCCCTACTGACCATAGTGAGGTCCCATGTATGCATAAAAAGATTTAATAAAATTAATGCACCAACAAGAGTTTGCAGCATTCAAGCATGTAAAGGAACATTGGGAGAGAAACAATTCCAGTTTCCAAATTTCAATATGGTCACGTCCTACACGTTTCATCATAAATTACGTCATCAGGGGTCATAAACCTTTTTATGCATAAGACTTCACTATGGTTGTTGTCTAAGGCTTGTGTTGACCACCTTAATTGGGGTCACAAGCTTCTCCCATTTGTCACACTAGGGTGGCGTGACCTTTTATTGGGTATCTTTGGTGGCATTTTTGCACGTTTCAAAAAGGACTATGTTTTTTTACTACAACGTATTATTTCATCTGAAATCACCATCTATATTTCAGTGAGATGGACTATATTGTTTATATGAATTTGATGACATGTTTCTGTTTATTTCATTGCACACTCAAGCACTTCAATTTTTATTGCACATCTGGAGCCACATTACAGCAGGCACTTTGATTATATCTGTTCAATGCTGTATGTATTTGAATATATTTTTAGTTTATTTATTGCACATTTAAGCACTTTAATCGACAGGTGATACTCGAAAAATTAGAATATCTTGCAAAAGTTAATTTATTTCAGTATTGCAGCTTAAAAGGTGAAACTAATATATCAGATAGACTCATTACATGCAAAGCAAGATAGTTCAAGCTGTGATTTGTCATAATTGTGATGATTATTGCTTACAGCTCATGAAAACCCCAAATCCACAATCTCAGAAAATTAGAATATTACATGCAATCAATAAAACAAGGATTGTACATAGAACAATATCAGACCTCTGAAAAGTATAAGCATGCATATGTACTCAGTACTTGGTTTGGGCCCCTTTTGCAGCAATTACTGCCTCAATGCGGCGTGGCATGGAAGCTATCAGAATGTGGCACTGCTGAGGTGTTATGGAAGACCAGGATGCTTTAATAGTGGCCTTCAGCTCTTCTGCATTGTTGGGTCTCATGTCTCTCATCTTTCTCTTGGCAATGCCCCATAGATTCTCTATGGGGTTCAGATCAGGCGAGTTTGCTGGCCAATCAAGCACAGTAATCCCTCAGTCATTGAACCAGGTTTTGGTGCTTTTGGCAGTGTGGGCAAGTGCCAAGTCCTGCTGGAAAATGAAGTCAGCATCCCCATAGAGCTCGTCTGTGGAAGGAAGCATGAAGTGCTCCAAAATCTCCTGGTAGACGGCTGCATTGACCATGGACTTAATGAAGCACAGTGTACCAACACCAGCAGATGACATGGCTCCCCAAATCAACACAGACTGTGAAAACTTCACACAGGACTTCAAGCATCTTGCAGTGTGTGCCTCTCCATTCTTTGGTTTCCAAATGAGATGCAAAATTTGCTCTCATCAGAAAAGAGGACTTTGGACCACTGAGTTACAGACCAGGTCTGTTCAGACGCTCCTGACGTTGTTTGTTGTTCAGGAGTGGCTTGACAAGAGGAATACGACATTTGAAGCCCATGTCCAGGATCCGTCTGTGTGTGGTGACTCTTGATGCACTGACTCCAGCCTCAGTCCACTCCTTGTGAAAGCCCCCAACACCTTTGAATGACCTTTTCCTGACAATCCTCTCCAGGCTGCGGTCATCCTTGCTGCTTGTGCACCTTTTCCTTCCACACTTTTCCCTTCCACATAACTTTCTTTTAGTTTCAATAATTTTTATTGAAGTAATAACATGACATACAAAAGATATATCCAATGATACATGGCATACATATTGCTGGGTGACATTTATCATTTGCTGGCTTGTATACATTACAGTCGAAGTAACTTACACATCTGATTATCCGTTTTATTTCTGAGGATTTAGGTTGGTTCGTGGGAGGCGTCCACCCGGCACCCCATAAGGGATCAAGCTGTGCCAAGTGGCGTCTCCCCCGTATGGTCCTCATGTCTATGGTTCTGTTGCTGTGTTCCAGGGGGATCAATGTTGGATCCTATAGTTGTTCAGCTGTGAAGAGGTACATAGTGTATGCCGTAACATAGGTGTATCAAAACAGTTTAATCTTTAATTTTAT
>BLSH010092035.1:281439-291668 GCA_018402905.1 Glandirana rugosa
ACGTCGTCTAAGATATGTACCATGTCTACACGGTGAAATGTCCATCTGGGGGTCCGTGATATAACTTTCCTAAAAAAGTAAAAATACGTATTTATTTTGTGACGATTAAATTTTTACTGTAAAAAAATGTTTGAAAAAAAGTAACTATGTACAGGGGGTCCTGTCACGGACCTAGGGGTATTGGTAACATACGGGTTAACGAATCGGAAGTTTTACCCGTGAAAACTAAAAAGTGTAAGTCCAGGATATCTGAAGTTACCCCAAACAATAAGCCAAGACTTGAAAGGGTTACAAACGTCGCACGACCGCGCAATTGTCAGTTAAAGCGACGCAGCGCCGAATCGCAAAAAGGGCTCCGGTCCTAAAGCTGGAAATCCTTCCGGGGCTGAAGTGGTTAAAGCAAAACTCCAGCTAACAGTTTATAATTAAGCAGCTAGGGATGGCCCAAACAACCTCCTGTTTGGTTCGCACCAGAACTTTCGAACATTGGGAAAGTTCAGAACCGAATAACAAACCCCATTGAAGTCTATAGGACCTGAATGTGAAAAATCAAAAGTGCCCATTTTGAAGGCTAAGCAATTGGGCATACAATGGTTATGGGGATCCAGGCACTGTCCTGGGGGACATGTATCAATGAAAAAAAGTTTGTAAAAAAATGTCATTTTTAAATTAGCAGTGTTTTATTTATGCATAAAAATGAAAAAATCCTTTCAATATAGTGCCTGGGGGTCTACCTGTAAAGTGGCACATCTGTACCATGTATAGAATCTGCTGCAGCAATAATTGCATTTATAAAGCCATAAATGACATTTTCCCTGCAAGCTTCCTTTATTTTATAAGCCACAGCTTGGGGAGCCAGTTTGTATGATGACGCTAGAATGTAGTGCACTGGGTACAAGATTAGAGATTTTTTGGATAAATTCTGGTGTCTCTTCCACAGACTTTGGATAGAAGTAAAGGGTGCAGGAAAAATTGGGCTTTGGGTGTCAGTGGCACCTTCACACCGTAACCCTATAAGAGGTACTCTTGATGAAAGCAAGAATTGGCCTTGCTGTCAAAAACTGCAATGACATGCACCTGTCAAACAGGTGCAGAAAAACTGGTCTTTGGGTTTCGGTGGCGCTTCACACCATAACCCTCTAGAGGTACTCCTGATGAAAGCAAGAATTGGCCTTGCTGTAAAAAAAAATAAGGCACAAAACTATACAGCATAAACTTGCAGTAATGCACAGAACTATATGGCATTAAACTTGCAGAAACGCACAAAACTATATGGTGTTAAACTTGCAGTAACGCACAGAACTATATGGTGTTAAACTTGCAGTAAAACAATGGAATATATAGCATTAAACTTTCAGTAGACTTTCACAGAAATATATGGTGTTAAACTTGCAGTAATGCACACAACTATATAGCATTAAACTTGCAGTAATGCAATGAAATATATGGTGTTAAACTTGCAGTAACACACAGAACTATATGGTGTTAAGCTTGCAGTAACACACAGAACTATATGGCGTTAAACTTGCAGTAACGCACATAACTATATAGCGATAAACTTGTAGTAATGCACATGACTATATAGCATTGAACGTGCAGTAACACACAGAACTATATAGCATTAAATGTGCAGTAACGCAATGAAATATACAGTGCTAAACAATCACTACACTGACACTATCTGAACTGTCCCTACACACACACTAATGTAAAGATGAATATTTGTCAAAACACTACAATCACAAGATCTGAACTGTCCCTACTCTAGACTAATGTAAAGATGAATGACTTGTCGCTACACTACACGTTTCCAGGCAGTTGAGTTTAGAACCATTTCTTGGAAAGCAAAAAATGCATTCAGACGGAAGTTCAGAGGCATTTGAAACGCCAAATGCCTGTAACAGCTTGTAAACGCACCTAAACGCGGTAACTCAAGTCTAGGAGTGTTTCGTTTACCGTCATTTCCATTTTTTTAAAAAAATGCTCCTAGACGCGAATGCGGCAAAATGACGCTTAATGCAGATAAACGCGGCATGCAAAACACGGCAAAACGGACCTTTTAGATGCTGGTTTCTAGTTGTCAAGATAAAATGTTCAGGGTAGGTTGAAAAGCATCTTGGGTACATGGAGCCTAATGCAAAGATGAATGATGGTCGTCACTACACTCACACTATCCCTAGATTGACCCTAACTTGTATTCTACACTGACAATAGAATTACAATAGCACACTATAGCACACTAACTGTCTAGTAGCACTGAACAGAGTCCTGTTCTATCTCTTTCCATGCCAAAATCACATTGAAAATGACCACTATTGAAAGAATACTTTTATAGTGTGGGGAGGGACCAAGAGCAATGAGCCATAATTGGATAGAGTCATCATGACAGTGTCCAATCATGGCTCCTACAGTGCTCTGTGCCCTAATTGGGAGAAGCCTTCACTGCTTCAGCCAATCAGGACATTTAATGCACTGTGCAGTGGCGCAGTGCATTGTGGTCATTCGGCAGGACGAACAAACAGTCGAACGACCCAATAATTCAGTTGTTCGGCAAATAGGTGAGCAGCCAATATTCGGCCTGAAATCCCTAGTTACAGCAAACATTTTGTTTTTCCTTTTGGCATAAAGGTTTTAGATGAATAAATGAAAGCTGATCCTTGTAAGCACATTTGTTAAATGATCTGCCTCATCTCTGTAACTGCAAGAGAGATTTCCTGTTGAAAAACAAGACGTATGACAGCAGTCAGGGTAACCTCCAAGAATCCCAGAATGGTTTATTTACTGTTACAAATGTCTTCTGTTATTCATTTTGGGAATTAAGCACTTGAGGACCGCCCACCTTACATTTAATGCAGCAGGGTGGCCCTTCTGCGCCAGATCACATACCAGATCACACACATCCACACAGCAGGAGCCCAGTGGTGGGTACCATGAGCTCAATGCCCGCCGGCACCCACTGATTACACAGGACACAGTCAGAATGACAATCTGCACTGTAAACAAGGAAGATTCTCGTTCTGTCAGAAGGGAAGGTACTGATCCTGTGTTTTTGCCTTCCCGTGGTCAAAACACCTTCCCTACAGTGAGTAAGCTTAACCTATTGACACAGTTAACCCTTTGATTGCCCCTGATGTTAAACCCTTCCCTGACAGTGTCATAAGTACAGTGAAAGTGCATATTTTTTAGCACTGATCACTGCATTAGTATCACTGGTCCCAAAAAACTGTCAAAAGTGTCAGTTAGGTGTCTGATTTGTCAGTGGTAGTATTTCAGTCCCACTATAAGTCGCTGATTGGTGCCATTACTAGTAAAAAATTAAAAAAAAATAAATAAAAATATTCCATAGTTTGTAGATGCTATAACTTTTGCACAAACCAATTAATATACATTTATTGGGATTTTTTTTACCAAAAATATGTAGCAGAATACATATTGGCCTAAAGTGATGCAGAAATTTGATTTCTTACATTTTTTATTGGGTATGTTCTATAGCAGAAAGTAAAAAATATATATATATTTTTTTCAAAATTGTCAGTCATTTTTGTTTATAACATAAAAAAATAAAAAACGCAGAGGTGATCAAATGCCACTAAAAGAAAGCTGTAATTGTGAGGGGAAAAAAGACAAATATTTTATTTGAGTACAGTGTTGCACAACCACGCAATTGTCAGTTAAAGTAACGCACTGCCGTATCACAAAAAATGGCCTGGTCATGAATAGGGGTAAATCTTCTGGAGGTCAACTGGTTAAAGTCCTGTTGAGATGTGACGTATGATGAATTTTACTTGCCCTGCCTGCACGGTCAGTGAAGTGATCTATTTTCACTCAAGTGTGGCAGTGACATGCAGTGAGTCTGATTGGGGGGGCTGGCCTGATTGCTATGTTTGGCCTTAGCTTTATCTACATATTAATATGGAGCATGAACTAGAAAACATTAAGAGACCTGAGGCTGTAGACAAGAAGCACTTTGACTTTTTAGTGAAGCCAAACCCATACTGATGTCAGGGGATCTTTTCAAGGTAGGCTTACTAGGGGATCTAGCCCAGTCTCATTCTCCTGTGTAAGACCTAATAAGAAAGAATAGCAGTTCCTAGGTCATGGTGCATTGCTTTCTCTTCTACTAAAAAAAGGTGCGGTTCCCAGTGGATACGACTCATATAATGACTGAAAATCAGCAAGCTACATTCTGGGATGAAACACAAGCTTCTAGAAGTAAATAGCAAGTAGTGGTTAAATAGAAATTAATTAGCCCTCTTAGCTACAGAATATAACTCTTATTATAAATTATAACTCATTTGTATTTAAATGTATATTATGTATTAACCACTTGCAGACCACCTACCCGCAATGTACGGGCGAACCGCACAGGCAAAGCAACGTACCTGTATGTTTCCGACTGTCTCTGAATTTTGGGCGTATGCATGCGCACCCCCCCATCAGTACCCACTGTGATTGTACACAGTGGAAGCCTTCAGCAGATTCCGGCCAATGATTCGCCTCCAGAACCTGTTGATCGGCTTTGTACAATTACAGTCCAGAGCTTACAATAGTCTTGTATATAATCCCTTATTATTCCCTCCAAGAGCTTGCATATTATTGATGTTAAGCTACCTGGTCTATAATTCCCGGGGAAATGTCTTGGTCCTTTTTTTATATATTGGCACCACATTGGCTTTCTTCCAATCAGCTGGTATCATACAGGTCAGAAAACTGCTCTTAAAGATTAGGTACAAGGGTCTGGCAACCCTCGGGACCCTTGGGTGCAAGCCATCTGGACCCGGAGACTTATTAGCATTCAGTTTTTCCAGCCTATTCCTGATTTTATCCTCAGTCAGCCATGAGGGTGTTTCCTGTGACTTGTCTTGAGGACCAGCATTGTGGTTCTGCATAATTGAGCCCCCCATTTCCTTTGTGAATACTGAGGAGAAAAATTAGTTTAACACCTTTGCCATTTCTCCATCCTCTGTAACCAGGTTACCTGCATCATTCCTTTGGGGGCCAATATGATCTGACCTCCCTCTCTTACCATTTATATACTTAAAGAATTTCTTGGGATTCCTTTTGCTCTCCTCAGCTATGTGTCTTTCATGTTCAATCTTTGCTGCTCTGATTGCAACTTCGCATTCCTTATTGCATATTTTATAGATATGAAAGTCTGACTGAGACCCCTCCGCCTTGTATTTTTTGAAGGCCTTCCTTTTTGCTTTTATGTGTGCCTTTACGTCGGCATTAAGCCATCCTGGTCTTTGATTAGCTCTTTTAAATTTATTTCCTGTTGGGATACACTGGCTAATACCTTTGTTTAGTGTGTTCTTGAAGCATTCCCATGTTTCCTTCGTATTCATTGTCCCTAGAGTTTTATCCCAGCTAACATCTTCCAGCAAGGAGCGTAGTTTCTGGAAGTTGGCTCTTTTAAAATTCAGTGTCTTCGTATTCCCCTTAGGTTTCCTAGATGTGTAATTTATACTAAAATGAATTGACCTGAGATCGCTATTACCTAGATTGCCCCTTACTTCCACGTCTGTGATCAGGTCTGTGTTGTTGGTAATCAGGAGGTCCAATAATGCTTTTCCTCTTGTTGGTGCATTTACCATCTGACCCATGAAATTATTCTGCAGGACATTTAGGAAATGGCGAGCCTTAGCTGAACGTGCAGTACCTTCCACCCAGTCAATATCTGAGTAATTAAAATCCCCCATTATAATAACACTTCCCATCCTTGCCGCTATTCCAACTTGTGATAGGAGGTCCGCCTTCCCCTCCTCCCTCTGATTAGGGGGTCTATAGCATATTCCCAGTAATACTTTCCCCTTGGTATCTTCCCTTTGTAACTCTACCCATAATGATTCAACCTCCCCCCCAGAACCACTATTAATGTCATCTCCCACATTAATTTGTATGTCATTTTTTATATACAGGCATACCCCTCCTCTTTTTTTGCCCTCCCTATCCCTGTGATATAGGGAATACCCCTGAATTGTAGCCAGCCAATCATGAGAGCTGTTGAACCAAGTCTCCGAAATTCCCACAAAATCTAATTCCTCCTCGTACAGTAGCAGCTCTAGTTCTCCCAGGATTGTTTCTTCAAGATCTGAACAAAGGATTCATCTAGTGACACCCTCATATTCTATTAATTTTCAGAGGAAGAAAATGTTACATGTTTATAATTCCATTTAGGACTGGTGTAATTTTATAGAATTGAATGTAAGCAATAAAAGCTAAACGTGTAACTAAACATAATATTCTAAATGTAATTGTAGAATCTGATTCTTCCCTTTCATAAGCTTACAGACTGTGTTAACCAAATCAGTTTTAGATTTTTAACTTATTTATTAAACATATTTGACTTTAAAAATGTAACTAGGAAGTGGTAGATCATTTGGGACTTTGGAGTCAATAGTTTTGAGGTTATGATATTGATGTGTGTCTTCACTGTGATACTAAACCATTCCAAGCTTCCCATTTCAGCTTAAATTGCCGTAGCAATGCAAATGCTATACAGCAGTTACTTTTTCTACTCTGACTCAAATCACATAAATGTCTGCCAAGATAAGGCTTATGCAAAAATCTCTGATATTTCTGGCCTGTAACATGTTACCAATGTGCTTCCCTGGACCCATTATACATGCTGCATATAAAGCTTGCTGGATACATTTTCTGGCTTGTTTGGAATGACTTGGCATTTTCTAGAATCTGGCCAGCTGGAATTTAGCTTTATATTTAATAACTTTGGTGACAGCCATCAGTAAAGAGAGCAAGCTGTTTCACTGATGATCAACATTAAGAATTAGATGTTCTAGCACAAAGATATTATTTAGGGAAGTAAAACATGAAAATGTGATATATAAATATCTTTAAATAGGCTAAAACCTTATGATAAGACTTACACACACAAATAATGTCTGCATATAAGTCTGTTTAATGATAAGGCTCACATTAAAATGAAAACAGAAATAGAGAATAGAATGGTATGTCATCAACCAGCTTTGTAAATATTTACCAGTTGAGTCCCAGACAGGGTTGCAACCTCATCCCTTTAAAGCCGAATATATATAAATTACACAGGTTCTATGGTCGTTTGATATAATAACTATTGTTAAAAGGTCCCCCGTAGAGGTGTAACTGGTGTTAATGATGTACGAGGGATGAAAAATCCCAGGTACCGATGGCTATTCATCAATTATGATGCAGACCCCTGAGTGGAAAAACTGTCATGTAAAAGAAAGGCGAGACCACCAAAAGCACTCATACTGGGTCACGAAGCCAAATTGCAACACGATTTATTGGTAACTGACATGAAAATTAGCTCAAAAATAAAGAACAATTGACACCACCACAGTTGGAGAGATAAAAAGAGACAACGTTGTCTGTAGTTAAAACAAACGACCTCCCACACACAGGCCGGCCAGAAGCATTCGTACTGGTACCACCTCACTGAAGTGCGGAATTCTCTGCTGATGCAAACAGCCCCACGTGGAAGTTACCAGCTGATCCGTTGGATCTTATCCACCAACTCCGCCGGCAACCAGTGTTTTTGGCAGTCCGGCAGTCCATCTACACCTCCGAGCGGACCAACCCGACAGTGACCAGGAAGATTGCTAGCTTTGTCCCTTCCATCAAGCCTACTACTGCAGCAGTCATTGACACCTGCACCGACTGTATAGGTCCTATCAACGCGGTGTCAACCAGGGGACTCTGTGATTCTGTTCGCTAACCAGGACCATTCCTGTGGTCAGTCGGACCGTGTGGACGAAGCTGGGTGAGACCGTTCAGTATTTTACTTAGCTGACTTCCACTCAACTGCATACTAACGTTGAATCAACACATTGCATAGCATTGAACACGGCTATTTTAGCCTATGGGGCACCACATGTCCTTATACGGTCCTGACCAACGATAAGGTGAACAGCCTTACTACAGTCCAGGGACAGTCTGTCCATCCCGGACTATACTATCTAGGGACCTTTCCATGTCCACATGACCCTTGCTCCATGAATTCCATTCACTCCCTATGACTCCAATGTGTCACTGTACATCGACCTTGTGATTGAACAATTAGGATCCTGAAAAACAACAGCCCTTTGTGCTGGATTCAGTCAAACCTAACTGACTCATCTCAGGTCTGATACACAGTGAGGTGGTACCAGTACGAATGCTTCTGGCCGGCCTGTGTGTGGGAGGTCGTTTGTTTTAACTACAGACAACGTTGTCTCTTTTTATCTCTCCAACTGTGGTGGTGTCAATTGTTCTTTTGTTTATTTTTGAGCTAATTTTCATGTCAGTTACCAATAAATCGTGTTGCAATTTGGCTTCGTGACCCAGTATGAGTGCTTTTGGTGGTCTCACCTTTCTTTTCTATGGTTGTTTGAGGTGGTAATTAAACTCACTTGGTGCCTCATCTGCAATAAATTAGCCTCAGAACCTATGTAATTCATATGTGTTCAGGTTTAAAGGGATGAGGTGGCAACCCTGGTCCCAGAGTGTTTTTTTTCCGGTGATGCTTCAGTTTCACACATTATATGGTTTAAGTTTTGTAGTCTACACTAATGTATAATATGTATTATACAGTTTTTCTGGACATTTATGGCTTTATTTGGTAGCAAATCTGGATAGATACAGTATCTCACAAAAGTGAGTATACCCCTCACTTTTTTGTAAATATTTTATTATATCTTTTCATGTAACATCACTGACGAAATAACACTTTGCTACAATGCAAAGTAGTGAGTGTACAGCTAGTATAACAGTGTAAATTTGCTGTCCCCTCAAAATAACTCAACACACAGGCATTAATGTCTAAACCGCTGGCAACAAAAGTGAGTACATCCCTAAGTTAAAATGTCCAAATTGGGCCCATTTAGCCATTTTCCCTCCCTGGTGTCATGTGACTCGTTAGTGTTACAAGGTCTCAGATGTAAATGGGGAGCAGATGTGTTAAATTTGGTGTTACCACTCTCACTCTCTCATAGTGGTCACTGGTAGAGTTGAGCGAACCCGAACTGTAAAGTTTGGGTTCATACCGGACTTTAGGGTGTCCGTGTCCCGAACCCGGACATTTGAGAAAAAGTCCGGGTTCGGGTTCAGGGTTCGGGTATTTTTTTGCGCTTGTTGAATAGCTGCAGGGCAGCCAATCAACAAGCGTTTCACTCGCTTGCCCTTAGAAGCCATCACAGCCATGCCTACTAATGGCATGGCTGTGATTGGCCAGTGCATCATGTGACCCAGCCTCTATATAAGCTGGAGTCATGTAGTGCTGCATGTCACATCATCTCATACTAGTGTAGGGAGAGGATGCTGCTGCTGCTGTGAGGGACAGATTAGCTTTAGAAAATCATCTCATACTAGTGTAGGGAGAGAATGCTGCTGCTGCTGTGAGGGACAGGTTAGCTTTAGAAAATCTGTTAAAAACAGTGATTTATTGGTGGGTGGGTGCTAGAGGAGATTTTTGTTTGCTATAGTACATTTTGTTTGCTAAGCAAAGTACCTCATATAAAACCTAAGCAATTTTTCTGTTTGTTAGGTGGGCGTTTGCAGCTATTTTTGCAAGTGCAGTGCACTTGCAACTGCTTGTGTGTCAGAGACACTACTTTAATCGTGTTCTGTTAGTTCAGTTGGCAACATTTTGGCATATTTAAATAGTGCTTTTACATTGCGCACAATATATCATTTGCGGCCAGTGGGGCATTTATTGCACAAAATTAAAAAGTGCGTCTACATTGCTGGTTTTAAAAAAAAAATATTCTAAAATACTACATTTGCGGCCAGCAGTGCATTTCTTGCACAAAATTAAAAAGTGCGTCGACATTGCTGGTTTAAAAAATAAAATAAAAAATAGTGCTACATAGTACATTTGCACCTTGCTGTGCATTTCTTGCACAAAAATAAAAAGTGTGTCGACATTGCTGGTTTAAAAAAAAAAAAAAATAGTGCTACATAGTACATTTGCACCTTGCTTTGCATTTCTTGCACAAAATTAAAAAGTGCGTCGACATTGCCGGTTTAAAAAATAATATAAATTTGTGCTAAATAGTACATTTGCGTCCAGAATGAGGAGAGCGTCAAATAAGGGACGTGGTGCTGTTGGTGCTGCTGGTGTTGGTAAAGATCCTGTTGCAAGGAGAGGATGTGGTTGACCTGTGCCAGCTACACGCACAAGTGAAACACCTACCTCAGGTGTGAGCAGCCGACAGAACCTTCAACATTATAGGGTAGACCCGAATGCCACTCTA
>BLSH010092035.1:331799-363845 GCA_018402905.1 Glandirana rugosa
AGAGGGACAAGCATTTTTTATACAAACGCTTTCTTTTCTCGAAAAACTAGAAAATCTAAATTCTAACAAACATCAAGAAAGGACATCAAATAATTAAGACAAAGTTGAAAGTGTCTTTCACTAACAAATACAACCCGGAGATCTTAACTATAGAAAAACTAGTCTAATAACTAAAGACAAAGAAAAAGAGAGAAAAAGGACCGTGGGGTAAAGTAGTCGAGTGGAGAGTCTTTTAAAGATATCACAAAGAAAAAAACCTCTTTTGACTGGAAACTGAATGCAGCTCTCCTAACAGACACGACAATCCTATCAGACATACACAATACACTCACAAATTATTTTATTCAAAACAAAATGGAAGACACAAACCCCCTAAATAATTGGGAAGCTCACAAAAGTGTTCTGAGAGGTGAGCTGATGAAATGGGGTGCCAGGAAAAAGAGAGAAAAAGAAACAGAAATCAATAATCTGATCAAAAAGATATCAATTCTAGAGGCCCAACATAAACAATCACTTTCTGTGAAAGTTGAAACAGAATTAATAAACTACAGGAAAGAACTACAAACAATCTTAAATCTAAAAGATCAAAAAGCTCTTTTCTTTCGCAAACATATTTTTTACGAACAGGGAGATAAGTCCGGAAAGATCTTGGCCAAAGCACTCAAAGAAACCAATCTCAGCAGACAAATACATGCGATACGTGATATGGAAGGCAAGGTGATTCACACCCCAGAGTCGATGGCCAAGGTCTTTCATACTTACTATACACAACTATATAACCTCCAACCCCAAAGAAAACCCTCACATATAAATTCCAATAAAGAAGACACTATAAAACAATTCCTGGAAAATAGTAAAATCCCGACTTTATCCAATGATGAAACAAAATCACTAGAAAAAGATATCTCAATAGAAGAAGTAGTGACAGCCATTAAAAATCTCAAACCAGGCAAAAGCCCCGGTCCAGACGGGTTTACCTCACAATATTATAAAACTTTCACCGATATCCTAGCACCACATCTAGCCTCAGCCTTTAATTCCTTAATCAAAACTAACTCCGGATCTGACTCATTCTTAATGGCACATATCTCTGTTATACCTAAAACTGGAAAGGACCAACTACTCTGCGAAAACTATAGGCCTATTTCATTATTAAATATTGACCTAAAACTACTGACAAAAATTCTGGCTAATAGATTGAAACCTTTACTCTGCAATATAATTGTTCCAGACCAGGTAGGCTTTATGCCAGGTAAAGAAGCGAGAGATAATACCATTAAGGCAATTAATTTGATCCATTGGGCAAAACGCTCCGGGTTAGAAGGCCTTCTCCTGTCAACAGATGCGGAGAAGGCCTTCGATCGAGTGGCCTGGCCATATATCTTAGCTACTTGCAAACACATAGGTATGGGAGAGAATATGCTAAACTGGATTAAATGAATTTATTCAAACCCCCAAGCAAAAATTAAAATAAATAATATATATTCAGAACCTCTAAAAATACAAAACGGAACAAGACAGGGATGCCCTCTTTCGCCCTTATTATTTATCTTAACTCTAGAACCCCTGATTAGAACTATTAACCTGGAAAGCGCAATCCACGGTTTTACAGTTAAAAAGAAGGAATATAAAGTAGCCGCCTATGCGGATGACATGCTCTTTTTCCTAACACAACCTCATATCTCTATCCCAAATCTAAATAAATGATTTAAAACTTTTAATTACATATCAAACTTCAAAATTAACCATAACAAATCAGAAGCACTCAATATTTCATTAAAACCGAAACAATTACGTATGGCACAGGAGAACTGCCCATATAAATGGCAAAATAAGTCACTGAAATACCTAGGCATCAATTTAACCCCAAATATCCCCGACTTATATACAACCAACTTTATCCCATTGCTAAAAAACATTGAATCAGACTTAAAGACATGGACAAACAAACAATTCTCTAGGTTTGGAAGAGTTTCAATTTTGAAAATGACCATTCTCCCGAGATTATTATACTACTTTAATGCTTTACCAATAAAAATACCCAATTCATTTTTCAAAACACTAAACAGACTTCAAAGATCTTTCATATGGGCACAAAAAAGACCTAGGATCAACCTTAACCTCTTAACTCTCCCCAAAAACAAGGGAGGCCTGGGACTTCCGGATTTTGTGAAATATTATCACGCCACCCATCTGACCAGAATTATAGACTGGCATTGCCATTCTTTGATAAAAGATTGGGTACAATTAGAAGCTGACTGCAATAATACTCAGCTGCAATACATGCCCTGGGCCAATTACCCATTCAAATCAACAATTAATGATTCACATCCATTAACTGACCTGACTTTAGATATCTTTCAAAGAATTGCAAAAAAACAACTCTTAACTTCACACCCAGGACCCCTCACCCCAATAATTAACAAGAATCCCTCAAGACAGGTAGCCCACTCACAGGGGGAATGTACCTTACTGATCCACCACTGTTTAAACGAGGGTAAACTGAAACCTTTCAAAGACCTTGACAGCAAATTGGACGGTCCACTCAGGGGCTTCTGGTCCTACATACAATTACATGACCTCCTTCAAAATAAGCAACAAAAAAAACTCTTTACCAGACCACTCACAGCTTTTAAAGAAATTTGTCTACAAAAAGAACAGATGTATAAAACAACTTCAATGTCTTATGCCTGGCTAGCAGGTGCCGATTGTAAACCCTCAATGAAACTTAAAGAAAAATGGGAAAAAGAACTAAAGGAACCATTGACAGAAAAACAATGGGAAAAAGCATGTATTTTCTCTCACAGATGCTCCTTGAGTACCAAAACCCAGGAGACTGCCTATAAACTAATGTCACACTGGTACGTGACACCTCAATTGGTTAAAAATTGGATTCCCGACGTCTCAGACCTTTGCTGGAGGTGTAAAAATGAGATTGGGTCCCAATTACATATTTGGTGGACTTGTCCCCTAATTCAAAAATTCTGGCAAAAAATTATCCACTTAATAAAACATATTACTGACACTTCAATTAAGCTAGATGCAAAAGCCTGCCTGCTAAACATTAACTATCTTTCAATCCACAAATATAAAAAATCCCTTACACTACCCTTGCTAAACGCAGCTAAAAGTCTCATTCCTCTTAACTGGAATTCCTCAAATATCCCAATGATAAAAGACTGGGTCAATAAAGTAAATCTATTTTACAAAATGGAAGAAATCAGTGCAATGAAAAAAGAGAACACTCATGTCTTTCATAAGACCTGGAAATACTGGTACTTATTCTTAACCTCTGATTCCTTTCCCCAACTCACTAATGAAACATAGATAAATATGCTCATGCCCAACAAACATCACCCCTTAAGATCTTGATCATTTAATATTCAGAAGAAAAACGGTCGCTCACCCCTCCCCCTTATTATTATTTTTTTTTTTTTCTCCCCCGTCTTTCCTTTCTAATTCTATCTCTATCTCCCCCATCTTATGATAAATACTCAGGGAAATTCCTGCGATCTCTAAAGGAAATATCTGTGACCTCTAGTTGGAAATAGAACCTGAATTGTTATGCATTTCATTTTGACATTAAGATAAAGATGTATATGTCAACTGTTAATTCCCATTACATGCTAATACATGTAACTGTTGTCAATTTGTGTTCAACTTTTTTCTGATCAATAAAATCTGATTGTGAAAAAAAAAAAAAAGCCTCAATCATAAGGTGTAACTTTATTCCTTCAAAATATGGTGTATTTCTATAAGCTTATAGACATCAGAAAATAGTCGATAAAAGATCAATAAAAACGGCAGCGATCTAGGGTCAAAAGAGATCAATTTGGCTGGTATTTTGACACAAGGTTAGTGATGTAGCGGAGGGCCGAATTTTAACTATAGCATATGATGCAGTCAAGCTGCAAAACAAGTAAAAAATATAGATTTTTATTATGTGTTTCTGAATAAACTGTAAGACGCTTTCTAGGCTCAGCAGTATGCTGGGGAGCTGGACTGTTACTCTCACACATTACTCCAGTCAACATATTGCTCCCCTTTTCCTCCAAACTCTTCGAATGCCTGGTCTACAACCAACTGAGTGACCACCTTGTTAAGAAAAACTTTCTTGACCCCCTTCAATCTGGATTTCGCCCTCAACACTCCACAGAAACTGCCCTTCTACAACTCACAAATGACCTACTAACCGCAAAAACCAATGGACACTACTGTGTACTCCTACTTCTGGACCTTTCAGCTGCCTTTGATACAATTGACCACCCCCTCCTCCTCAACTTTGCTTCCTCGGTCTCAGTGACTGTGCTCTTCTGTGGCTCTCGTCCTACCTATCCCAACGCACCTTCAGTGTCACGTACAATTCTACTTCCTCCTCTCCTCTTCCTTTCTCAGGGTCCCCCAAGGTTCTGTTCTTGGACCTCTCTTATTTTCAATATACATCTCTTCCCTGGGCCGGCCGATAGCCTCCCATGGCTTTCAATATCATTTCTATGCTGATGACACCCAAATCTACCTCTCCACCCCTCAACTCACTCCATCAGTCTCCTCACGCATCACTAACTTATTAACAGACATATCTGTCTGGATGTCACACCATTTCCTCAAACTCAACTTGTCCAAAACCGAACTCATAATATTTCCTCCCCCACATGCCTTTTGCCCTGACTTTTCTGTCAAGAGCAATGGCACAACCATCCACCCATCCCCACATGTCAGGGTGCTTGGTGTTATCCGGGATTCTGAACTCTCCTTTTGGCCCCACATCCAATCACTTTCTAAGGCTTGCTGCCTCAACCTCCGCAACATCTCTAAAATACATCCTTTCCTAACCAATGAAACCACAAAGCTCCTGATTCATTCCCTGGTCATCTCTCGCTTTGACTACTGCAACTCACTCCTCATTGGCCTACCTTTAAATAGACTTTCCCCCCTTCAGTCCATCATGAATGCCGCTGCCAGACTCATCCACCTTACAAACCGTTCAGCGTCTGCCACCCCTCTCTGCATATCCCTCCATTGGCTGCCACTCGCCCAAGCCCAACAAATTAAATTCAAAATACTAACAATAAGTTACAAAGCCATCCACAACTCTGCTCCCAGCTACATCACTAGCCTAGTCTCAAAATACCAACCTAATTGTCCTCTTTGTTCCTCTCAAGACCTCCTGCTCTCCAGCTCCCTCATCACCTCCTCCTATGTTCGTCTCCAAGACTTCTCCCGAGCCTCTCCCATCCTCTGGAATTCCCCTTCCTTCCTTCTCCTCCTGATCTTCCCTCCTTTTGTTTCCTTCTCTACCTTGTCCTTGTCCCCCCCACTTCACTTTCCCTTTTCCTCCTTTTTCCCCTCCTTTTCTCTTTCTTCCTCTCCCCCTTCTTCCTTCCCTTCCTTTTCTCCCTTCACTCCTCCTCCCTCTTTTCCACTTTGGCCTAACCATCTTCCTCTATCCTTCCTCTCCCCCTCTCTCCCCCTCCACAATCCCCCTTAGTCCTTCCCCACTTTTCTCACCTCCCCACCCTCACTCCCCATTTCCTAGGTGTGGATCCTCACTACCCCTTTCCCGAGTTCTCACCCTATTGGGAATGGGTTTACTTTTCATTATCTACTCATAGCCTATACCTTTTATCTACCATGCTCCCCTTGACTCCCATGTCCACCATAGGGGGATAGCCTTTTGGCTGTCTCTATGGCCCTCAGACCTGCTTTGACCTGCACCTAGGTAAGCGGATAGTTATTTCAACACATACCCACTCCCAGTGTTGAATCATGAAAAATGCTGTTTTATGTTTGTTACAATGTATGTCATTGAATTCAACCTTTACAGATCCCTTCCTACTCTCCTGAAGAAGCGGTCACCCGCAAAACCGGTAGAGTTCTGTAGGAGTCTGCAGGGATCCTGAACTGGTCTCTGACCTCATCAGAGCACCATAAGCTAAGCCTCAACTACATAGAGGAGCTAAACTGTTTGTTTTTAATGCTATGTATCTACCCTAGCCTATATAACTGTGTTTACTCATATTTTGTAACCCTCAAATAAAATGTTAATTTTTTATATAAAACGCTGTGTGAATCCTTGGGTGTCGGAATAGTCCATGCTTCAGTTCCTTTGGTGGCCTGTTACTGGGACAGTCACAACTACTCCATATTTATGTAAATTATTTGGATGATGGCACCCTTCACTTTTACTTATTATCCATTATGGCTCATCCTTATGCCACATTCTGTACTTGTTATGCTGCCTGACTGCATAACAAGTATAAAAAGCAAAACTTCAGCTGGGCTTCAAAATAGAACTAAAGGCATTTTTTTTTAATGGATAGAGTAAGGGAGAGTTATAACCCCTCTCAGTTCTTTTTTCGCTATCTTTATCCCATTAGAGAGATTTCTCTTCACTTCCTGTCTCATAGCCAAAATAGTAATTGAGTGGAAATGCCTTCAAAATGAGGGCATACTTGTATGTCACCAGGGTCACAACTAGACATGTGCACTGCTGAAAAATTTTTTGTTTTCATTTCATTAATTTTTTTGTTTTGCTCGGAAATTCGAAAATTCGGAAATTCGAAAATTTTAAAATTCGAAAATTTTAAAATTCAAAAAATTTAAAATTCGAAAATCCAGAAAACTGGAAATTTGGAGATTCAAAATTTGAAAATTTGAAAATTCGGAAGTAGAAAATTAAAAAATCTGAAAATTCAGAAATTCAAAAATTTGAAAATCCGAAAATAAGAAATAAAATCCGAAAATTAAAAGGCACGAAAATCAGAAAATTCTAAATAATAACTAACTAATAACTATTAAATTATAGGTATTGGAAATTCCTTTCAAATTTGGTTGTTAGTGAATGTCCAGAATATGAATTTATCCAAAGTTACGAATTATCCGAAATAACGAATAAACAAATGGAACGGAAAAAATTTATAACAAATAACAATAATAATAAAAAGTTTTTATTATTATTGTCATTTTTTCATTATTAATTTGTTGCGTTCAATTAGTTTAGATACGACATTAGTTATTTCAGATAATTCGTAACTTCCGATAAATTTGTATTCGATACGTTCACTAACAGCAAAATTTGAAAGTAAATTCCAATACCTATAATTTAATAGTTAGTAATAGTTAAGTTATTCTTAGTTAGTTATTATTTCAGATTTTCAAATTTTTGGGTTTTTGAATTTTCTGATTTTCATTCTTATTTTCGGATTTTTGCTCTCTTGAATTTCTGGATTTTCATTCTTATTTTCAGCTTTTCTAATTTACGAATCTTCAGATTCTGAATTTTCAAACTTCCAAATTTTTGAATTTCAAGTTTCCGAAATGTAGAATTTTCGAATATTTGAATTTACAAATTTTTGGAAAAATTTGGAAATTCGAATTTTGGAAATTCGGATATTTCTGAATTAACGAATTTGTCAAAATTTGTTGGAAAACAAATTCGGAACAAAACTAATTGCACATGTCTAGTCACAACAGCTAGGGTTCCCATTGAAGATTTTTCCTCTGTTACTGTGTGGGGGACAACTCAAAATTTGGAATCTTTTACTTTCGCTTTCAAGAATGGCAACCGGGACAAAGCAATAAAAGAGGGTGAGAGCAATAAAAACCTGACAGAGATTCTAATGCCTCCCCACTCTATGCAAAACAAAATCTACTTTTGCCTTTAGCTTTACTTTAAAGCCTCGTACACACACGCCAATTGTTGGAGGACCATACGTCCAACTTTTGTCCAAATTGGCTGTCAGCGGTTTTGTCTAGCGTATTGATGGTAGTCAAGTAATCGTCCAACAAAGCCGAATGTAGTGATGTGTTAGGAGCATATAAAGAGGAAGTTCAGGTGAATGTGATTTGTGAATTACGAACACAGGTTTACACGACCGAACACTTCCTGGATTCCGAGCATGCGTGTTTGGTACTTACAGCTTTTTGTTGGCCAACTTCTGTACACACAAGCCAGCAATTGGCCAACGCCTTGTTGGCCAGCAAAAGTTTTCTAGTCTTGTCAGCCAACTTCTGTTGGCTGACAATTGGAAATTGGCTGTCGAATTGTGCATACTAACGGTCGGATTATCTGCCAACAGGCTGATGGATGACCGTTGTTGGCCGATTATTGTACCGTGTGTACGGGCCTTAGGGTTAACCATTGATATTTATGCAAATAAGCCATTGCAGTTAGCTGCAATATATCAAACTGCAATATTGCATAATCAAGATAGACAGAAACATTTTCATAACAAAATAATATTGTTTTATTAAAACATGCACACACAACAAATATTAGAAATATAATTACCTAAATAGTACTCGATATAGAAAGACTTCCCAAGTCACATAATTTTTTTTAACAATGATATTAAACATTTTAGATCCAGATATTGGTTACAGATAAAATGTGATACCTTTGAGGAATTCTGATGCAGAAAGAGATTTGGGAATATCTGTAGAGAATGTAAACAGCACTCAAAGTCAGGCAGCTGAGTGTAGATTTACTTCTTTACATGCCACTTGTCAGACAATTTGAAAACTGTATACTTTTAAGCCAGTATTTTCATAACTGAGTTTGAGTGATATAAAACTATGAGCTAATGTAAACCTAATATGTTTACACTGGAGGGAAGGTAACTTAGAATAGATTTAATTAATATGGTAAATCGTATTAGAAGTCAGTTCATAGAAGTGTCTAATGAGCTGATTAACAGCTAGAATTGTACATGTGATAGGGGGACATCCACTTAGGATGAAGAGAAACCATTTTCTCATGACAAACATTAAAAGGTTCTCTGTACCATGTAAAAAAAGTTTAGACTTTGGAATTCTGTGCTAAAGAATGATGGCAACGAGCCTTAGTGAGTTTTAATTTAAATTAGATCTGTTTCCTAGAAATGGCATCTCCAGTTATAATTAGTAGGATTCATCAGTGGAGTGACTGATCCTATAAATACACTGACTTTCAAAAATTAATTCACTGGGTAGTTAATTTACTTGGTTTTTATTGTGCTTAGTTTTTCTTCTGGATTAAAACACTATTGAAAGTATTAAATTAGAATAGTATGGGCTTAACGAATTACTATGTTACTACTTTACTCGTGTATAATTATCATATTTAAAAGCCTACACTTACTCTGCCTAGTTAGGACAAAATCAAAGTGTCTGCTAATAACTCACCTGTTCATACATGTACACCCATTTTCCCTTCCTGACCTGGGAGTCCTCACTAATGCATTAGGTCTTCTAGGTATGGGGGAGCTTGCGACCTTCCCTATGTGACAGTGCTTGGATATGAGCAGGCAGTCATCAAGTCTGAACCAATAAAGTGATGACTGTCATGACATTGGGCTCCATTCACAGAACCAGATTGCATGTGGCATGCAGGGCCGCTGATAAGGCAGTACAGCCAGCCCTCCTGTACTGGGCTGGGGCCCTATCAGTTCAAAGGGGGGTCCTGTGCATCGGCTGAGCAGGAGATCCGGCTGTACTGTCTTATTGCAGACACTGATCTTCTTCTGCCTCCCCATGCAGTGCTGCCATCATCTCCTCTTCTTTCTCCCTCTGGCTGCACCACTGGGGACTGTTTCTAGCACATGCACCCCTTCAGTCTGGTGCCCGGGCCCCCCTGTGTGCCCCTTTTCCCTGCAGTGCTGCCGGCTTCCCTACTCTCCTCTCCTGCTGGCAACTGCTGCAGGCACACAGGGGGATGTTTCAGGATGGAAAGCAGGGGATGGGGCCAATAAATATGTAATTTACTGGCCCGTTTCATTCCTACATGATCACAGTGAGCGATCAGTGCCAGTCACTCCTGTGTCCATTCATCACTAAAGCATAGTAAACTGTGTTTATTATGCTTCCGTTTGTGAATGAGCAGGGAGCCTCAGGGCGCTTCCTATGCATTCATTTGTGCAGCTTAGGCTACAGAGAAAGGGAATGATAAATCAATGTCCTCAGTCACTTTTCGGCCGGGGAAAGGGGGCCCTGTCAGGTAGGTGTATGGAGCCCTGTGATTTCTAACCGCAGCCCTGGCGGTATGTAGGTGTTCAGACACATTTTCCCTAAATATCGCATGCTATCCTGAATCTGTCAGTTCACTATACCACTCTGCGGTATCTACCGCAAAATGCTGAAAATCCTCAGTAAGTACCGTATGAGCAGGCGTTCAACTCAATTCACAAAATAAAATAAATAATTAAGTGCATGCGATAATTAAGTAGTGCTCGATGCACGCGGTATTTAGGAAATGTGTACTGGTTGTTAAGAAGTGGGTCTGGTATAGATTTTGAGGCGAACCTCGCACCAAATTTTTTTTTTTAAATGGCATGGGGTCCCCCCAAAATCCATACTGGACCCTTATCTGAGAATGCAGACCAGCAGGTCAGGAAAGGGGGGAGGAAGAGCGAGCATCCCCCTGAACTATAGTAGACCATATACCCTAAAAATGGGGGAGTGCCTTGGGGCAGGGGGGTACTTAGGGGCATTGTCAGTCATGATGCCTGCCGTCACTGCTGACCTGAAAAAAATGCTCTGTTCCTGCTGGTGGCTCCCACCATCTGACAATTCCACCGCCTTTCGCTGCTCATTAAACTAAGGGGCAGTGCCACCCAGTGACATCACCAGATGGCACCACCCCTTTGTTTATTTAGTGGCAGAGCTGTCAAACGGTGGGAGTCAGTGCTGGGAGCAGAGCTTTTTTTTCGGTTTTTGGAGGTGGGCATCGTAATTGATGATGGATCTACATCGGAGGACTTATTTTTTTGTTTTTTTTTAATAAATGACTTGTCAAAAACTGCCTCCTGACATTTTTTTTTACACCATACATTTTTTTGTGAATGCTTAGGGTTACCGTGTACTGCATGTTCATTCACATGGGGGGGCAGGATCTGGGGGCTTCCAGATTCTGATAGGCCACCCACCCACAGACCCCCACAACCACCCTCCAGGGTTGTGGGGAAGAGGCCCTTGTCCCCATCCCCATATGGACAAGGTGCTTTGGAGGGGCAGAGCCCTCCTGCCCCCAAGCACCCCCCCGTGTTAAAGGCATGTGGCCTGGTATGGTTTGGAGGGAGCACTTGCTCGTCCCCTCCCTTTCCTGATCCGCTGGGCTGCATGCTCAGAAAAGGGTCTGGTAAGGATTTTGGGAGGGATCCCATGCCATTTTTTAAAAAAATGTTGATGTGGGATTCCTCTCAAAATTCTTACAATATTTGCACAACATAAGGATTGTGTTTGCACTTTTTTCATACTGCACATGATATTTGCACAATTATTGTATTTTTATTTAATTTTTTTTGTTTATTTAATGCACTAATGCAGAACTTTTTTGTATTGGTTTGCGGGTTTGGTAAGAAGAAGATGAACTAGTGTGCGGTAAGCTTGGTAGAAGCGTGTGTGAAATCTCTCTCTAATTGCTATCATAGTACTGCAATTCCTCAGGATTTGGCCCCCTATAGCTATTCATCTTTGTTACCAGAGCTACCCTGGACTTTGCTGTGAGGTTTGCTGTTTATGAGAATCAGAGCATGTAGTTGGCTGAGTTCTGAATGTTTTATTGAAGTAGTGATTCTCAGCTTGACTCTCTGTTGTTATATAGTATGATAGAGATAGCTGCCTCTACCTCATTAAGTGTGGCCTCTATGAGTGAGGGAGGGAAGCTGAGGAATCTTTCTTGGGCATGTCCAGGAACCCTGGGAGTTATGGAAAATGGAGTTAAAGGGGTCTGCATCTTTGTGCATGTGAATTGAAGCCTAGATGGGTGCATGTCCTTGGGTAGGAGGACATGTACCACATCCACCACTGAGACCCCAAACAGGTTATTTAAAGTTAATTTCTGTTGAGGCTCAGCGCCTCAAAAGTGAATGGTCTTTCAGCTTCTTTGGCCTGTGATCAGTGATTTTGAATTTGTGTTGTACCTGTTACTGACCCAGAATCTGACCTGCCCTTGGATTTCTATTGTTTGAACAAAAAAAGGTAGGAATCTGCAACAAAGGTTGTTATAATCCTTGCAATGTACATAGATCACCCAGAGGGAAATGTGTTTTCTCAACAAAAGTGGAGTTACGCTTTAACAACCTCAGCCTGAACTCCCAACCAATATTCTGCACCTTGCTGGCTGAATGTTGCTGACTTCTGCCTTTGATTCTGCTAACAATTTGGGTCTCCACTACTCATCTGTTACCAAACCTGCAAACCCATACAAACTAGTGCTAAATGCAATAAATAAACAAAATAATTAAATAAAAACATGAAAATTGTGCAAATATCATGTGCAAGCATGTGCAGTATGAAAAAATTGCAAACACAATCCTTATAATGTGCAAATCTTGTGACAAAACAAATAGGGAGGTGTTGATGCGCAGTGACATCATAGAAGGGGTGGGAGCTGGCACAGGCATCCTACAAGTGGTACACTGCACATGTACAATGTTGAGCCTTTTATCCTTATGCTGGGTGAAGCACTGCATTTGTGAGTGATTTCACTTCATGTTAATTTTTTCTATTCAAGCCTGTGGTAGAAGTAGATCAGTACCGGATTTAATAACAGTGCTTATATGACCAGCTGATCCAGTTAACTGATCATCTCCATTTGGTGAGCCTGTTTCCACAGGAGTTATATCTTTGATGATGGAACAGATTTCTGTCTGTTTTAGGGAAAGAAACACCTTTGTATTCTGTACATCAATTCATACTGCTGAGAATCTGTGTTTTGACACGTATCCTAATTGTTGCCCTCCAGGGAGTGAATCATTTGGAGATTGAATTGCATTGTAAAAGGATTTGAACAATACAAGGTTTGTATTTGAACATGATTAGTGTCGAGCGAACCCGGACTGTAAAGTTCGGGTCCGTACTGAACTTTGGGGTGTCCGGGACCCGGAACCGAACCCGGACTTTTCAAAAAAAGTCCGGGTTCGGGTCCGGGGTTCTGGTAATTTTACTAAAAGTTCTGAAAATTGCTGTAAAAAAGTCCAGGAAAGTCCTAGAGGTCTGCAAAAGGAAGGGCAATGGGGGTAAGGGTGGGACAATTGCCCTACAAAGAAATGGGGACAGGGAAATAACTAAAAGCATTTTTAAAAAAATAATTTCATAAAAAAATCAAAAATGGAAGTGGATGTGGACCATCTTCAAACTGTGTCTGAAAAGTATTAATTAACGGTAGAAGCGAGATCACTGTTCTAAAATCATCTTCAAACTGTGTCAAAAAAGTATAAATAAGCCAGGAGAAACCATACTACTGTTCTGCAAGCATCTGGAAACTGTGTGTAACACTTTAACTAAAACCGGGAGAAACCATACTACTGTTCTGCAAACATCTGGAAACTGTGTGTAACACTTTAACTAAGACCGGGCGAACCCATATCACTGTTCTGCAAACATCTGGAAACTGTGTGTAACACTTTAACTAAAACCAGGACAAACTGTTCTGCAAACATCTGGAAACTGTGTGTGAAACTATAGCAGAGAGAAGAACAGGGATATGGTTTCGCTCTGCTATAGTTTCACATAGAGTTTTTAGATGATTTTAGAACAGTGATATCATAACACTGTTCTAAAATCATCTAAAAACTCTATGTGGAACTATAGCAGAGCGAAACCATATCCATGTTCTTCTCTCTGCTATAGTTTCACACACAGTTTCCAGATGTTTGCAGAACAGTAGTATGGTTTGTCCCGGTTTTAGTTAAAGTGTTACACACAGTTTCCAGATGTTTGCAGAACAGTAGTATGGCTTCTCCCCGTTTTAGTTAAAGTGTTACACACAGTTTCCAGATGTTTGCAGAATAGTAGTATGGTTTCTCCCGGTTTTAGTTAAAGTGTTACACACAGTTTCCAGATGTTTGCAGAACAGTAGTATGGCTTCTCCCCGTTTTAGTTAAAGTGTTACACACAGTTTCCAGATGCTTGCAGAACAGTGATATGGGTTCTCCCAGCTTATTTATACTTTTTTGACACAGTTTGAAGATGATTTTAGAACAGTGATATGGCTTCTACCGTTAATTAATACTTTTCAGACACAGTTTGAAGATGGTCCACATCCACCTCCATTTTTGATTTTTTTTATGAAATTATTTTTTTTTTAAATGCTTTTACTTATTTCCCTGCCCCCATTTCTTTGTAGGGCACTTGTCCCACCCTTACCCCCATTTCCTTCCTTTTGCAGACCTCTAGGACTTTCCAGGACTTTTTTACAGCCATTTTTGTGCCTAAAAGCTCGGGTCCCCATTGATTTCAATGGGGTTCGGGGTCCGGGACAAAGTTTGGGTTCTGTCTGGATCCGAACCTGGACTTTGTCCCGAAGTTCGGCCGAACCAGCAAAAGTTCACTCAACTCTAAACATGATATATATTTGCAAATATTTTAAGTTGAAATCTTGCACATATTATTTGCACAAATATTGTATTAAAAATAAAATAGATGTGCTAACTTCCCCAAACAATAAATGAATAATTCATGTATTCATTTATTGTTTGGGGGAGTTAGCACATTTATTTTATTTTTAATTTCCTAAAGTGTTTGAGTATTCAGGCGCATTATGGTTTGTGGCTTTCTACATATCAATCACTTTCACTAAGCACAGAGGTTCTCTCTGCACAATTATTGTATTATTTTGTATTTTTTTATTTTCATTTAGTGCACTAAGTGTCGTTTTCTATTGATTTGTACAATAAATAATAATTGCAGCGCTGAAAATAAATTCAGCAAACTTAATATCATGAAGATCAAAATCAAGCAAAACAGTCCTACAGCATAAACGCATAAGACTGATCTGTGCAATTGCATTCCAATCCTCCAACTTCCAGTGGACACTTTCTTCCTTTCATCCACTTCTGAGATTGGTGCTCACAAAACATCCAAAATACTATTGCGCAGATCCCCGTCTTATGTGTTTATGCTGCAGTTTTAAACAAGGCATCCTCTACCTCTGGGGAGTTTGCAATTTACCCAATTTACACAGAGGGAAGATTTAGAGTCACCTGTGGACTTATTCCACTTTGGAGGAATTAGAATTCATCAACGGACTCCAACTTGTTCAGTGGGACTGTGTTGCTTGATTTTGTTCTTTATGATATAATGTTCAGAGAATTTATTTTCAGTGCTGCAATTATTATTTATTGTTCAATTAAAGGGTTTTTACATTGACCTACAGTATTTCACAAAAGTGAGTACACCCCTCACATTTTTGTAAATATTTCATTATATCTTTTCATGTGACAACACTGAAGAAATGACACTTTGCTACAATGTAAAGTAGTGAGTGTACAGTTTGTATAACAGTGTAAATTTGCTGTCCCCTCAAAATAACTCAATACACAGCCATTAATGTCTAAACTACTGGCAACAAAAGTGAGTACACCCCTAACTGAAAATGTTCAAATTGTGCCCAATTAGCCATTTTCCCAGCCATTGTCCGGTGTCATGTGACTGATTAGTGTTACAAGGCCTCAGGTGTGAATAGGGAGCAGGTGTGTTAAATTTGGTGTTATTGCTCTTACTCTCTCATACTGGTCACTGGAAGTTCAACATGGCAGCTCATGGCAAAGAACTCTCTGAGGATCTGAAAAAAATATTTTTTGCTCTACATAAAGATGGCCTAGGCTTAAAGAAGATTGCCAAGACCCTGAACCTGAGCTGCAGCATGGTGGCCAAGACTATACAGCGGTTTAACAGGACAGGTTCCACTCAGAACAGGCCTCGCCATGGTCAACCAAAGAAGTTGAGTGCACGTGCATAGCGTCATATCCACAGGTTGTCTTTGGGAAATAGATGTATAAGTGCTGCCAGCATTGCTGCAGAGGTTGAAGGGGTGGGGGGTCAGCCTATCAGTGTTCAGACTATACGCCACACACTGCATCAAATTGGTCTGCATGGCTGTCATCCCAGAAGGAAGCATTTTCTAATGATGATGCACAAGAAAGCCCACAAACAGTTTGCTGAAGACAAGCAGGCTAAGGGCATGGATTACTGGAACCATGGGGTCTGATGAGATCAAGATAAACCTAATTGGTTCAGATGGTGTCAAGCGTGTGTGGCGGCAACCAGGTGAGGAGTACAAAGACAAGTGTATCTTGCCTACAGTCAAGCATGGTGGTGGAAGTGTCATGGTCTGGGGCTGCATGAGTACTGCCGTCACTGGGGAGCTACAGTTCATTGAGGGAACCATGAATGCCAACATGTGCTGTGACATACTGAAGCAAAGCATTAACCCCTTCTTTTGGAGACTGGGCCGCATGACAGTATTCCAACATGATAACAACCCCAAACACACCTCCAAGATGACCACTGCCTTGCTAAAGAAGCTAAGGGTAAAGGTGATGGACTGGTCAAGCATGTCTCCAGACCTAAACCCTATTGAGCATCTGTGGGGCATCCACAAACGGAAGGTGGAGGAGTGCAAGGTCCCTAACATCCACCAGCTCCGTGATGTCATTATTGTGGAGTGGAAGAGGACTCCAGTGATAACCTGTGAAGCTCTGCTGAACTTCATGCCCAAGAGGGTTAAGGCAGTGCTGGAAAAGAATGGTGGCCACACAAAATGTTGATACTTTGGGCCCAATTTGGACATTTTCACTTAGGGTTGTACTCACTTTTGTTGCCAATGGTTTAGATATTACTGGCTGTGTGTTTAGTTATTTTGAGGGGACAGCAAATATCCACTGTTATACAAGCTTTACACTCACTACTTTACATTGTAACAAAGTGTCATTTGTTCAGTGTTGTCACATGAAAAGATAGAATAACAAAAATGTGAGGGGTGTACTCACTTTTGTGAGATACTGCACATTGCAAGCAGCTTATTTTATTTAGATTTTTTAGTTGTAGCTCTGACTTTTTCATTTTTTTTTCTTATATTGGTTTGTGTTTTTATATCACTTATGATATTTAAAAAGCTGCTAGGCCACCCTCATCGTTTCAGGGTCCTCTACCAGGATTATTTTAACGAAAGCTGCAGATTTAAAGAGTTGGAAAACAAGTTTTGAAATGAAATGAACAACCAAACCTGTATAAGAGTTTAGTTATTCGCTGTACATATACTTTTATATAATTACATCTTAAGAAAAAAACATAGCTATTATAGAACAGCATGCCTCTGCATGGATAATTGTTTTAAAAAATGTATGCCTCTGAACTTGCTAAAATCCCTTTTTGCTGCATTGTACTTGACACGGCTTTTCCTCCACTGATATATATCTTTTTTTCTTTGTTCGTTTTTTGCAAAATGAGACAATAGAACCATTAGTCTTTTTAATTTAAATATGTTGGTACAGTTAAGTTGGTATTGGTAATTAAGAAAGATGTTAATTTTTCTACCTATAAGATGATCATAAAGAATAGAATCAGACATCACCAGGTGCATGCGGAGTAAATAATTTTAACATACTATGAAGTATACAGTTCTATAAAAAATATTGATACAGAGGCTTGATTTGTGCAGAGCTGTAGCAAAGGATGTTCAGAAGTGCAACATTCTAATAATCCTCTCATACAGTTAATGATATAAAAATGACTGAGTCAACCCCTACAGAACAGATGGAAGAATCCCGAAAACACTGCTAGAAGACTAGTTTCATTATTATTTTTGTAGATCCACTTACATAATTAAAAATGATCACAATCTCATTTATGAACTTTTTTTTTTGAAATGGCAGCAAAGTGAGAACAATGGTAACCAGTAAATTATAACTCATGAATGATAAGTAAAAGATCAAAAAAGGAGAAAAATATAAAAAAAATGTGAGTTTGAGGTCAATAGATCTTAATTAGATTTTTAAAAATGACTAGCTTAGTTAATGTAGATTATTTTATTTCTATGACACATTCTTTATATAGCTTTTAAATAAATGGGCATAGCATTTGTTCTGATCACCAAATCAATGACAAACTGTAATTAGAAAGAAATTAAAGGATTAATCAAACTTTACCACATAGACAGCCTAGGGTTGAGGGCCATTGGCAAAATTATTTTTTGTAAAAGATTTCCAAAGATCTTGATTGCTTATACCAAGCTATAAAGCAGTTTGATTAGCACAGGGTGAGCTTGAATTTTGGACATATAATTAAAGAAAAAAGTCTCAGCATTACTTTTGCATTCTGTATTAATACATAGTTAAAAATGTGAAACATAGTTAAAAATGTATTAATTGGTTATAAGTACTTTCTTCAGTCCCTAAGGATAGTGAGCCATGCAAAACAACAACTGATAATATTTCCTGAAGCAACAGTTGGTTGGAGGTTGGAGGTTTCAAGAAAACGTGGACTATTCACAATAGTATGCATCAAAACCATGTGGCTACTAAATACAGTAGCAAACAGAACAGAATAATTAGTAATACAAACTACTGTACATACTGTACTACTGTACAAATCAATTTGTTTGTAGTTTAAAGTACCTTTTGTTCTCACCAGATATTTTTTGAAACATTAATTTTTATTGAAAAGGTAGCAAGAAGTACATACATGCATATGGTTCGTATATGGTAAGCTTGACATAAGATGATAAGAGTTGCATACAGATTAATATAAGGTATCGTTCATCAATCCTTGGTATCGGCAGATGGTGTTGTATACCTGGGTCAACATTAGTAGGGTCTCCTCAGTGCCTCCGCCCACCCCTACTGGTTTCAAACTGTGAACGGAGGTCTGAGGAGGGCTCTTTCATCTTTTGTGTGTCATGCTGTAGGAAGAATGGGGGGGGAGGGGAGAAGCAGGAGGTATGCAATATGGGGGAGTGTGTATAGTTTCTGTTCATTGGTTAAAGTTGGAGAGTTTGGTGGGGTTTAGGGTCCTGGTGAGGGCTTATTGATGATATCTGGCCATATTGACCATCTATCATCAAAGGCTTTACATGTTAACGAGTTGACTGCTAAGTGTCTCTCATATAGGTGGTTTAACCTGACAATGTTTATGGTCTCTGATATATTTGGGGAATCTTGGGACTTCCATTTCCTGAGAATCGTGTTGCGGGCTGCTAGTAGGATGTGTGTTATTATTTGTCTAATTTGTGTAGGGAATCTTTCAATATCGAGGTTCA
The DNA here is from genome assembly GCA_018402905.1 of Glandirana rugosa. Lineage (NCBI taxonomy): Eukaryota > Metazoa > Chordata > Amphibia > Anura > Ranidae > Glandirana > Glandirana rugosa. The sequence continues at coordinate 350,815 of BLSH010092035.1, forward strand.
ATAATGCCAATGCTGGGTTAGGTGTGGTTAAGATGCCTGTAGTTGTGGATATGAGTTTAAATATTTGTCTCCAGAAACTGGTAAGACATGGGCATTCCCACAGGATATGGATGAGGTTACCCACTTTCCCGCAGCTTCGCCAGCATAGTGAGGGGCTATTTGGGAGAAATTTTGCTAGCCTATATGGTGTGTAGTGCCACCTATGCAGGATTTTGAGCATAATTTCCCAGAGATTAGTGCATTTGGAGTACCTGTAGGTAGATTGTATAGCAATACTCCACTGATATGGAGAGTAGGATTTGGTTAGGTCGGCTTCCCATTTGTGGATTGCCGGGAACTTCTGGAATGTTGTTTTTTCATTACGTAGGTTATAGAACAGGGATATGCCCTTTTGTCTGGATGTGTTGGAGCGGAGGAAATTCCATGCTCCAGGGGGAATATTTATCGTCGGTATAGGGTGTGTAGCTGGAAATGCGAGAATGCGCATGCATAGGAATTGGGTGTTGTCTGGGAGGTGGTACTCTTTCTTACTGGATTCCCATTTTTTGGCTTTAGAATCTTCAAATAGGTCTTGCAAATGAGTTATACCATATGACTGGATTGGTTTCATGTACATGAAGGGCATTAAAGTGTCTAATGTTTGACTGGGTATGTCGGGGACCACTATATGTGTAGTTTGGTGTGTTTGTTTTTGTAAGTTGTGCCACGCATTTAGGGATGCTTTTATAGTAGGTGGGAGAGAGGTGATGTTCCAGGTTTTCCATTCATCTAATATTAGCAAGTGAGTAAGATTATTGATGGGGGAGACTGCTGTTTCAATCTCTACCCAAAGCGGGGGGTCTTCAACTCTAGTCCAGTGTTTCAGCTGGTCTAGTATAGCTGCTAGTTGGTAGTCTTTAATGTTAATCATCCCCATACTTCCTGTGGACTTGTGTTTTGTGAGGCTGGAACGGGCGCACCTAGGTTTTTTATTATTCCAAATATAGTTTTGGAGAAGGGTTTCAGATATTTTGGTGGAATGTGTATAGGGAGCACTCTAAAGTGGTAGAGAAGTTGTGGGAGAATTAGCATCTTAAAGGCCGCCAATCTACCCAGCCAAGATAGATCTTTTTGGGCCAGGTCTTTGATTTGGGCTCTGAGTTTTCGTACTAGGGGAGTATAGTTAGCATGCGCTAGAGACACATTTGAGGCTGTGAGGGTAATTCCCATATAGGGTATCCCCTGGGAGCTCCATGTGTATGGGAGTTGGTGCTTAAGAAGGGTTTTTGTTTCTGGTGTGACTCCTAGGTATCAGGGACTTAGAGAAGTTAACTTTGTAGTATGAAACAGCGCTAAACGCCTCCAGTATCTGGTGTGCTCGAGGTAATGAGACAAGTGGGTTAGTCAGGAGGAGGATGATATCATCTGCGAAAAGGTTGATGCTGTGTGATTTGGTACCAATTTGGAATCCCAGAATATGGGGGTCTGAATGGATGGATTCTGCCAGGGGTTCAATCATGAGATTGAAGATGTATAGGGAGAGTGGGCGTCCTTGGAGTGTGCCCTTTGTTATGGTGAATATTCTGGAGAGTGTGTTTCATAGTGTTCTGCAAACTGGTCCCCAATGGTTTGTGAGTTGTTTATTCCGTGGTGTTTTGTGGGGTGCAGTAGGTAATGGACTCTGGTTTTGATTCACATCTTCTTTACTTGGCAAGCCAAATGTCTGCCAGGTCTGTTGTCATGTGCGTACGTTTGGAGTTTCAGTCTCCTAAGATAGGTGTCATGTTTGTGCATGAGGTGGAATCTGAGGTCATACCTAAGCTGTTGGAGAGATTTTAGTAGTGTGGGAGAGGGTGAAATTTTGTTTTGGGTCTCAAGACTGTGTATGGTCTCTGTAAGTTTATTCAATTGGAGGTTGTACCGCTTTTTAAGTCTGGCTCCTTGTTGTAAAAGGATTCCCCTAATGTATGTCTTGTGCGCCTTCCACAGAATAAGTGGGTTCGCAACAGAATTATTATTATTTTCAAAGTATTCCCTAATGTGTTGGGAGATACGTTTTTGGCTTTCCGGCTCTTGTAGTAGTTTGACGTTGCAATGCCATATGGGGGTTGGGAGAGGGGCCCCAGCCTCAACAATGGATACAGATATTGCAGCGTGATCTGACCACGTTATGTCATATATTTTAGAAGAGGATATATTTTGAAGTATCCACTTGTCTGACAGGAACATGTCTATTCTGGAGTACGTATGATGTCTGGAGGAGAAGTAGGTATAATCTTTCTCGTTGGAGTGCTGGCACCTCCATACATCATACAACTCCTCATTATGCAGGAGTTTACCCAGAGAGGGTCTATTCCTGAGGGCCTGGGATGATGAGTCCATCTGAGGGTCGTTGGTGATGTTGAAGTCCCAACAAAGCAGCAAGTTACCATACCTGATGGGGATCAGGCGTTTAACCACTTGCTGACCGCCGATCGGCATTTGACGACGGCAAAGTGGTTCGTTCCCGCAAAATGCCGTCATACGACGGCGGCTGCGGGATCGAGCTTAGTGAGCGCGCGCGCCGCCGGAGGCGCGCCCGCGCACTCACTGTGTTCGGGGAGGGCCAGGGAGCGGGTGCGGCGGCTTCGATTGCCGCCGGCTACCCGCGATGGCCCCCCCGAGCGGAGGAACGGAGGTCCGTGTATGTAAACACGGACCTCCGCTCTGTGTGTAGGGGGAAGGGCTGTGATCACAGCCTTCCTGTATACGAAGGCTGTGACCACTTCCCTTCCCCAGATAGTGCAGTCCCCCTACAGTTAGAACACACCCAGGGAACATAGTTAACCCTTAGAGCGCCCCCTGCAGGTTAACCCCTTCACTGCCAATGACATTTACACAGTAATCAGTGCATTTTTATAGCACTGATCGCTGTATAAATGCCAATGGTCCCAAAAAAGTGTCAAAATAGTCCGACATGTCCGCTGAAATATCGCAGTACCGCAAAAAATCGCAGATCGCCGCCATTACTAGTAAAAAAAAAAAAAAAAAACCCAAAAATGAATTCTCATCATCCGTAAACGCGACCACTTTTGCGCAAACCAATCAATAAACGCTGATTGCAATTTTTTTTATCGCAAATATGAGGAAGAATATAAATCGGCCAAAAACTGTGAAAAAAATTTTTTTTTAGATTTTTTTTTTGATTTGTATTCTAGCAAAAAGTAAGAAATTTGGGTTTTTTTGCAAAATTGTCGCTCTTCTTTTGTTTATAGCGGCGATCAGAAATGATGCAGAGGTGATCAAATACCACCAAAAGAAAGCTCTGTTTGTGGGAAAAAAAGGACGCAAATTTTGTTTGGGTACAACGGCGCACGACCACGCAATTGTCAGTTAAAGCGACGCAGCGCCAAATCGCAAAAAGGGCTCCGGTCCTAAAACTGGAAATCCTTCCGGGGCTGAAGTGGTTAAGAAGTCTTTTTAGGAAATGTATTTGACGTCTGTTTGGTGCATAAAGAGCCACCAGAGTGTAGGGGTGTGAATTTATGTCACAGGTGACAATGATGTAGCGACCATCAGTGTCCAAGATGGAGTTCTTTAGGTGGAAGGCTACTGTGTCCCGAATTGCTAAGAGGACACCTTTGGATTTTTCCTCCTGGGAGGATGAAAGAAAAACATGGGGAAACTGCTTGTGTGAACAGCTGGGAGCATTGGAAGCACAGAAGTGTGTCTCTTGAATGCACAGTATGTCAGCTCTGTGCTTCAATGCCTCCTTCCACATCTAGTGTCTCTTCACTGGATGATTCAATCCTTTAACATTTAGGGATAAACATGTAATAGCCATGGTTGTCAGTTGTGTGGTGTGTATGCAAGGTGATAAGCACTCACTGCGGAGGTTGGCACAGTCCAGTCAGGCGACCTTTGAGGGGTCCAGATGCGGTGCATTTGGGTTGAAGCTTCTGCGGGTGGCCTCACCAGTTCTGCGGGTGGAGAGCATTCCAGGAAGGTTGGGTGGTCCCATTTGCATTTGCGGAGAGGGGGAGGAAAACAAAACAGTAAACAATAAAACAGGTAAAACATATAAAAACAGGATCCTTAGGAGGATCCGAGAACATTGTGGTATGTTCATGTTGATTATGAGGGGAAGGATTCATACCCTATATGACCAATCCGGGAGAGATTGGTGTGGTAGGAGGAGGTTATGTTTCCCTGGCGGGTTTGTTCTTCTTGCTTGAGCGTTTGCGGGATACTACCTGCCAGTCCTGTTGCATAGGCGGAACTTTGTTAGTTTGAGTGGGGTCTGATGGTGGATCCATTATGATTCCCCACTGGCGGAGAGATATGAGGCCTTCTTCTAGGGAGGCTACAGATCTGGTGGTGCCATTGTGAGTAATCAGTAGGGTCGCTGGGTATTTCCTTTTATGGGGGATATTATGCTTGCGTAGAGCCTTGGTGATGGTAGATAGATTTCTCCTACGTTGCAGGGTGTGTCTTGATAGGTCAGGGAGAAGCTGCAGGGACGCACATGGTGCAGGGCAGTGGTCTGGGTTACGAAAGTTTTGTAAGAGGATTTCTTTAGCCCGGTAGAAGTGCATCCTAAGCAGGACGTCTCTGGGGACCTCATCTGCTAGGAACGTTGGCTTGGGAACTCTATGAATTCTGTCAATCGTTAGCTCCATTGCAGAAAGCGATGGAGCAATGGTTGAAAACATGTCTTGGGCAAATGGGAGCAGCTGGGCTATTGTGACTGACTCTTGTATCCCTCTAATCTTGATATTATTCCTCCTGGACCTATCTTCTAAATCTGCCAGCTTGTCTTTTATCCAGAGGATTTCATCACCTTGTGCATTATGTGCGTCCACCATAATATTGTGGGAAGTGGAGTAGTCCCCCATTACCTTTTCCACATGGTCAACCCTATGGCCTAGTTCTTGCACCTCCAGTTTACATTGCTTGACTGTGTGTAGTATATCATTGTGGAGTGAAGACCTAAGCAGCATAAGCATGTCTTTTAAAATGGTGCCTGACACCGGTTGTCCCGATGTAGGAAACCCTGCGATGGGGTCTTGCGGTGTGGATGCAGTAGGCCTTTCCACTCACCTCCATGTCCTGTTTTCAGGCTAGGCTCCTTGTGGTGGGTGTGGAGGCTGTTGATGAGGTGCCGTTGTCTGTGTGGTCTGGCGGCGGTCCCTGCTCATGCACTGGCGAGGCTGGGTGTGCGGATGTGGCCTGTGCACTCTCCCTCGTGGCAGAGGCTCCGCTGCCATCTTGCTGCGGCCTGCTCTGAGCAGTGGGGAAGAAGCTGTTGAGCTTCCCGGGCTGAATCGGTGGCTCTTTTCACCTCCTCGTCATCCCTGAACTGTGGCTGGGTGCTTGGGACTGCGGTGTCGGCTTCTGTGCAGACTAACAGTTCCCGTAGCTGTGGAATCTCCCGGTGGTCTGACGGAGCTTCGAGACTACACGTCCATGCCGGAGCTCAGACGCCACACTCCTGTTCTCACCAGATATTTAATGTCCTTATCACTTCCTGTGAGCTACACTGAAAGCAAAACAATCTTACTTTTTGCTTTATAAACTACTAACCCAGTGAGCCATCATGTAATGAAGATGAACAAAGGCAGACATGCTTAAAAGTCTAGTCCAGACAGTAGGTATATTAACTGCAGAATCACCAGCTGAAAAATTAAAAGAGCCCAAAAAAAGAAAACGAGTGCAGTGCCAAATCAAAGGACTGGTAATCTGTAATATATTAACCACTTTTGGATCTAGCCTATTTTTGACACATTTGTTTGCAAGTTAAAATCAGCATTTTTTAAAAAAAAAACTTTTTTGAATTAAAAAAGAAGAAAACGATAATGTTAGCCCAATTTTTTTCTATATTGTGAAAGATAATGTTATGCCGAGTAAATTGATACGCAACATGTCATGCTTCAAAATTGTGCCCGCTCGTGGAATGGCAACAAACTTTGGAACTTAAAAATCTCCATAAAAGTTTCTACCAGTTTTGAGTTACAGAGGAGGTCTAGTGCTAGAATTATAGCTCTCACTCTAATGATCGCGGTGAAACCTCACATGTGTGGTTTGAACACTGTTTTCAAATATGGGTGCGACTTATGTATGCGATCACTTCTGAGCGCAAGCTTGGAGGGACAGGCGCTTTACATATTTTTGTATCTTATTTTTTTTACAATTTTTATTTTTACACTGACCTTTTAAGAAAATAAAATTAGATCATATGTATTCCTATTACAAGGAATGTAAGCATACCTTGTAATAGAAATAAGCAGAACAGGACCTCTTTAACCACTTGCCCACTGACCACTTAAACCTCCTTCCTAACCAGACCAATTTTCAGCTTTCAGTGCTCTCACATTTTGAATAACAATTAATCAGTCATGCAACACTGTACCCATATGACATTTTTGTCCTTTTTTCAAATAAAAAGAGCTTTCTTTTGGTGGTATTTAATCACCACTGGGTTTTTTATTTTTTGCGCTATAAATTAAAAAAGACTGATCAATTTGTATAATCATTTCTGTTATAAATTTTTGCAAATTTTCTTCATACATTTTGGACACTATTTATACTGCTACATATCTTTGGTAAAAATAACCCAAATCAGTGTATGTTATTTGATTTTTGTGAAAGTTATACAGTCTACAAGCTATGCTGCCAATCACTGAAAATTGATCACACCTGATGTACTGACGGTCTATCTCATTTCTTGAGTCACTAATAGAGTTGATCGAACCCGTGGATGTTCGGATTTAGTGGGTTTTGGCTGAACTTTGGAAAAAAGGGATCGGTACCGAACTTGACCCGAACTTTACCCCGAACCCCATTGAATTCAATGGGGACCCAAACTTTTCGGCACAAAAATGACTTTAAAAGAGTCCTGGAAAGTGCTAGAGGACTGCAAAATGATTTTAGAACAATAATCTGTCCCCTACAGCAACAGCAGGAACCTGACCCTATAGAACTAGGAGATGATTTTAGAACAATAATCTGTCTCTCTAAGCAGTAGACTCTACCTAGTCCAGTCAGATCTTTCTGTAATGCAGGATGAGATCTGCAATCTGTCCCTAAAAGCAGTAGTAGTAGTAATCTCTACCTATCTATCTATCTGCAATCTGTCCCTCACAGCACAGGCAGCATCCTCTCCCTACACTACCCAGAGAGCATGTGACATGCAGCACTGTGACTCCAGCCTCATATAGAGGCTTCGTCGCATGATGCACTGGCCAATCACAGCCATGCTATTATTAGGCATGGCTGTGATGGCTTCTAGGGAAAACTAGTGAAACGCTTGTTGATTGGCTGCCCTGCAGCTATTTAACATGCGTGATCAAATACCTGAACCCAGAACTCGAACCCAAACTTTTTTTTTTTAATGTCCGGGTTCGGATCCGGGTCACAGACACCCCAAAGTTCGGTACGAACCCGGACTTTACAGCTCAACTCTAGTCACTAACAAGCCAGGAAAGTACAAATATCCCCCAAATGACCCCTTTTTGGTAGACATTCCAAAGTATTTAGTAAGAGGCATGGTGAGTTTTTTGAAGTTGTATTTTGTTTTCACAATTCTTTGCAAAATGAAGATATTTTTTCTTTCTTTTTTTCCTCAAAATTGTCATATTAACAGGTTATTTCTCACACACAGCATATGCATACCACAGATTACACCCCAAAACACATCTAACTACTTCTCTTGAGTATGGCAATACCACATGTGTGAGACTTTTACACAGTGTGGCCACATACAGAGGCCCAACATGCAGGGAGCACCATCAGGCATTCTAGAGACATGAATTACACATTTCATTTCTTCTACCTTTTGCACTTTTGAAGGCCCTGGAGCACCAGGACAATGAACACGCCCCAAAAATGACCCCATTTTGGAAAGTAAACACCCCAACGTATATTCTATGAGTCATAATGAGTCTTTTGAACATGTCATTTTTTTTCCACAAGTTTTTGGAAAATGTGTTAATAAAATGAAAATGCATTTTTTTTTGCATAAAGTTGTCAATTTATACAATATCTCTAACACACAGCATGTACATAGCAAAAATTACACCTTGGGAATATATTCTGCTACTCCTCCTGAGTATGGTGATACCACATGTGTGAGACTTTTACACAGTGTGGCCACATACAGAGGCCCAACATGCAGGGAGCACCATCAGGCAATCTAGGGACATGAATTACACATTTCATTTCTTCTACCTTTTGCACTTTTGAAGGCCCTGGAGTACCAGGACAATGAACACGCCCAAAAAATGACCCCATTTTGGAAAGTAAACACCCCAACGTATATTCTATGAGTCATAATGAGTCTTTTGAACATGTCATTTTTTTTCCACAAGTCTTTGGAAAATGTGTTAATAAAATGAAAGTGCATTTTTTTGGCATAAAGTTGTCAATTTATACAATATCTCTAACACACAGCATGTACATAGCAAAAATTACACCTTGGGAATACATGTGTGAGACTTTTCCACAGCCTGGCCACATACAGAGGCCCAACATGCAGGGAGCACTGTCAGGTGTTCTAGGGGCATGACTTTCAAATCTAATTTGACTACCTATTACACTTTTGTGTTGAGGTAGTGTAATTGCACTGATGGGCACTGTAATGGCATGGATGTGGCACATATGAGGCACTGATGAGAACTGATGTTACATGGATGAGGCATGGATGAGTATGAATGAGGCATAAATGAGCCATGGATGGGGATGAATGAGCCTTGAATGGGGATGGATGAGCCGTGGATGGTTGAGCCATTGATGAGGATGGCTGAGCATGGATGGGGATAGCTGAGCCATGAATGTGGATGGATGAGCCATGGATGGGGATGGATGAGCCATGGATGGGAATGGCTGAGCAATGTATGGGGATGCCTGAGCCATAAATGGGGATGGATCAGCCGTGAATGTGGATGGATGAGCAATGGATGGGGATGGCTGAGCATGCATGGGAGTGCAGGAATTGGCACAGATCAGCACTATGGGCACTTCAGACCCAGCCCACAGCGCTGCTGCACTCAATCTCTCCCCTCTCCTCTCACACTGTATTGATCGGAACAGAGAGGGAAAGCTGAACCAGGCAGGCGTCAGCTTGTTTACAACTGATCGTTCCATCATTGGAAGAAGCAATCATGTGGTAAAAGGCCAATGTCATCAGCTCTTTACCGTGATCAGTGATGCACTGGGTCCTCCTCAGGAACATAATTCTGGGAGGACGTCATAGTATGCCCTTCCAGAATTATCCAACCGCTCTGTAGCCGTTATTCGGCTATGGTCCGGTCGTCAAGTGGTTAATGTGAGATCTGGGGTTCCTGCCCAACAGGGGAAAGAATTGGATCATCTCCACTCACCGGTAAGCGGCGGAAACAACAGGGATGCAACCAGAGGGGAGCACCTCTCCCGTCGCAGATAAAAGTGATCTTGCTGTGAATCCGCTGCGGAGACCACTTTTAATAGAAAGTGGAATGCCCGCCGTTGAAGAAAATACTGTGGTTATGGCAGCTATCTGCTGCCATAACAAAGACATTTAACTTCAAAAGACTGACGTATATTGAAGGCAGGCGGTCCGGAAGTGGTTAATGTATTTGTTTATGAACAAATGAGGTGAAACACCGTGCTCAATATAATTGTGCTCATAAAGGTATATAGCAATCACTAAGAGCATCTAGTGATTAAACATCTAAAAGTTCTGCTGCTTAAAAGTGAGTAAATGCATAAATAGAAAACCTGTGAAACAATGTTTTCAGCAGCGCACCCACATCTAAAGTGCATGAAAATTGATAAATTCCCATATGAAACAAACACTGTGTAAAAAGTGCATGTGCTAAATAAGTCCAAAAAAAAAAAAATAGAAGAAAAACTATTTCTAAAGCAGTTCAACAAAGTGCTCCAGGACTGGTATCATATCAGCTTTTATTTATTTACGTAAAACCTTAATCCCAAAATAAAACAGAAAGCTGTTGCTGTAATTGTTTAAAAAGTGTTAGTTAAAGTTTGGCTTCCATTTGTTAGGCTGGCCATACATGGAGCAAATTTCTGTGGTTGCAGGAAAGAAATTCTCTTGATCCCCGCATCAACGCAGACAGTGCTGATGCAGGAATCCCTCCTGCCCAGTCATTGTGTTCTCCCGGTAGGGGGGTGGGGTGGGGGGGGGGTGGAACAGTGATTATTGCTAGCAGCTATAGCAGCCGCTAGTGATAATAGCAGGTAAAACCCGGCATGCTGGTTGTACCCAAGTTGATTGATCGATCAACTTGGTATATTCAGCCTGCCCACACACCGTTCAATGGCCTGCCTTAGTGTATTTAAATCTGTTAGTGCATCTAACACTATCCTTCCCCAGATGAGCAATGCTGCTGTCCAAAGGTGTCTCTGTGCTCCTTCATAGCGTCCAGGCACTCTAATACAAGAGGTGTGTTACTGACCAGATCCCCAGGTAAAAACAGGAGAAGGTTCTAAAAAAGAAAATTAATGCAAACTCCACATCTAATAATTGGTAACCTGCAATATATTGCATTTTCAGTTTCAAGATTAATACTGTTTCAAAGACTACTAGAATGAATCTGCCTAGGTTCAATTCACAGGGACATTTGACGAGGTCCCCAAAACCTTAACAACTTCAGCCCCGGAAGGATTTCACACTTTAGGACTGGAGCCCTTTTTGCGATTCGGCACTGCGTCATTTTAACTGACAATTGCGCGGTCGTGCGATGTTGTACCCAAACAAAATTTGCGTCCTTTTTTTCCCCACAAACAGAGCTTTCTTTTGGTGGTATTTGATCATCGCTGCGTCATTTCTCATCGCCGCTATAAACAAAAGAAGAGCGCCAATTTTGCAAAAAAAAAACAAATTTCTTACTTTTTACTAAAATTTAAATCAAAAAAAAAAAAATACAAAAAAACATTTTTTTCACCATTTTGGCCGATTTATATTCTTCCTCATATTTGCAATAAAAAAAATCGCAAACGGCGTTTATTGATTGGTTTGCACAAAAGTGGCCGCGTTAACGGATGATGAAAATTCTTTTTTTTTTTTTAGTAGTAATGGCGGCGATCTGCGATTTTTAGCGGTACTGCAATACTGGAGCGGACATGTCGGGCCATTTTGACACTTTTTTGGGACCATTGGCATTTGTACAGCGATCAGTGCTATAAAAATGCACTGATTACTGTGTAAATGCCATTGGCAGTGAAGGGGTTAACCTGCAGGGGGCGCTCTAAGGGTTAACTATGTTCCCTGGGCGTGTTCTAACTGTGGGGGGACTGCCCTAGCTGGGGAAGGGAAGTGATCACAGCTTCCGTGTAAAGGAAGGCTGTGATCACAGCCCTTCCCCCTCACACAGAACGGAGGTCCGTGTTTACTTACACGGACCTCCGTTCTTTCTCTCCGGTAGCCGGCGGCAATCGAAGCCACCGCTCACAGATGACGGCGATTTGCGATATCGAACCACTCTGTCGCCGTCAACCTGCGGTTGGCAAGTGGTTAAAGCAGCATTAAACCCAAACCCATAAATGTAATATACTGCAGCTTACTAATCATTAGATGTGGTGGCCAGTTTTCTTTTCTTTGGCGTTTTACCTGGCGATCTGACCAGTAACACACCTCCTGTATTAGTGAGACACAACTCTGGAGGAATGAGCACTGGGGCACAGCAGACAACGACATTTTCAGTTGGGGGGGTAATGTTACATATGTTAGCAGATTTAGATGTACTAACAAGTTGAAGGCAAACTCCTGCTCACACTTTATATTTAGGTACAACAAATGTTTGTTTTTCCTTTTAGGGTAAAGGTTTTACATGAATAAATAAAAACTGATCATTTTAATTACCTCTGCCAGTGTTAAGGGGTTCGTCTCATGCATGTAGCGAGTAGATAGATTATTGGGCAGGGCTGGGCAGGACCCAGCAGTCATGGTACATGTCGGTACCAATGACATAGTGAGAGGAAGGTGGAGAGTCCTAAAAAATGATTTCAGGGGTGCAAATGCGGGAGAGTCCCAGCTTGGCTGCTTGAGTTGGGAGCTCCACGCCACCGCCCTCAACGGAGCCAGCCCTGACTCCACAGCCCCCTCGGAAGTAACTCAGGTGGGGGGGATCCCGACCACCAGATAAGGCAGCTATCCCCCTGCATGGCCGGTCCTGCCACCAAGAAGGACTTAGGCCCACTCTTTGCTGTGGCCTTGCTTCAAAGGTGTACCAAGATGGCCACCGCTCCGGCCACTGCAACAGGGATCCATGAGGCGCAAGGAACAGAGGGCCCCAGCAACATAAACCGCCCTAATAACAGGCAAGTGCTCTCTCCAGTAACCCTGACCTTCACTCCAGTAGCCCATGGAGGCAATCTGCAGGTCGCGACACCATCTTCCACCTCCACAGAGTCATTACTAGGCTGCATCCAGGGGGAATATTCTTCTCCTCCGCTGGGGCATAACAACCCGACCCTACCATGACCTGGCACCCCTAATCAAGGGACCTCCCTCCAAGTAGAGGATCTCTACCTGAAATTCTCTGCATTATTAGAAAAGGGTCTAGCCAATACAGTGGCCACAATCACAGGGGAAAGTTAGAGGCCTGCCTGAAGTGATCACAGACGTCTCTGATGCGATACAGGACTTGATCACCAACCTGTTGCCGGATACCCCAAAACACCTTCTGGAAATGGACAGGGCTCACAGAGCTCTGGGCCCCCCCAGGAAAGATGGCTCCCCGAGAGACATTATACTGGGGGAGGAAATATCTCATTTTCACCCCAAATTGAGATTACAGAGAGCCCCTCGGTAGAAAGGACCCCCCCGGGTCTCGAGACACTCGGGACAGGTAAAGGTCTTCCACAAAACCCCATAGGCCGTTGTCCAACCACTAGTTCAGGACATAGCGTAGTCTCTGCAGACACTAGTGAAGTCCGTCCGGAGATTGAAAGGGGACACTAACACCGGTGACATAACCGATCTGGGAAAAGATTATTACGTCTCTTAAAGTCCATCTCTAGGAGATGAACCTCCCTCCAGGGAACTAATCCCCACGGTCCAGTACCATCCCAGCCCA
>BLSH010092035.1:368586-378817 GCA_018402905.1 Glandirana rugosa
GACACTCGGGACAGGTAAAGGTCTTCCACAAAACCCCCCAGTAACCCTGACCTTCACTCCAGTAGCCCATGGAGGCAATCTGCAGGTCGCGACACCATCTTCCACCTCCACAGAGTCATTACTAGGCTGCATCCAGGGGGAATATTCTTCTCCTCCGCTGGGGCATAACAACCCGACCCTACCATGACCTGGCACCCCTAATCAAGGGACCTCCCTCCAAGTAGAGGATCTCTACCTGAAATTCTCTGCATTATTAGAAAAGGGTCTAGCCAATACAGTGGCCACAATCACAGGGGAAAGTTAGAGGCCTGCCTGAAGTGATCACAGACGTCTCTGATGCGATACAGGACTTGATCACCAACCTGTTGCCGGATACCCCAAAACACCTTCTGGAAATGGACAGGGCTCACAGAGCTCTGGGCCCCCCCAGGAAAGATGGCTCCCCGAGAGACATTATAGTTAAACCCCACTTTTACTCTATAAAGGAGGGGGTCATGAGACAATCACTGGGTTTTTTGATGAAACTCCATTACCCCATCTATCAGACAAACATAGATACCTAATGGATGCAGCAGTTTCTGAGGAGGAGGTCTTGGAGGTCATCAAGGACCTCAAGCGGGGCTCGGCCCCTGGACCAGATGGCCTATCGGTCCCTTACTACAAGGCATTCGCTAACACCTTAGCGCCACACATGATGAGATTCTTTAACGTCAAAATGAAAGGGGAGCCCATTGAGACGCATTTAAACACAGCATTCATCACAGTGATTCCCAAGCCCGAGAAAAATCCAGAGGAAGTAGACAACTATCGTCCTATCTCCCTCATTAACAATGACCTGAAAATCCTTACTAAGCTTTTGGCAAATAGTCTAGCCTTGTTTATAGATATATACATCCACAAAGACCAGGTGGGATTAATACCAGGTCGATAAGGTCCTGACCAAATTAGACGAGCAATTAACTTAGTATCTATACTCCAATCTAATTGGTCTGGAGGGCCTAAACAAAAAGGGATGCTACTTTCTCTGGATCTTTGTAAGGCTTTTGACTCGGTCTCTTGGCCCTATCTGCTCTCCCTACTGAAACGATGGGGATTCAGTCAGAGGTTTCAAGGCCTCATTAGAGCCCTCTACTCTCTGCCCCAGGCATTAATAAAACTACAAGGATTCTACTCCAAACCTTTTCCTATCAAGACAGGCACTAGGCACTAGGCAGGGCTGCCCACTTTCCCCCCTACTTTTCGCTATTGCGATAGAGACACTCGCCATATCCATTAGAAACAACCCTAACATTAAAGGGGTTTCTTGCGGCCTTCAGGAACACAAAAATGTGGCCTGTTTGCTGATGATATACTAGTATTTAGAACTTCTTCAATGACTTCCCTCCCCAACCTATGCTGGCTCCTAGAAAATTTTTATGAAATTTCTGGTCTCCGGGTTAACTATTCAAAATCCCAAGCGCTAGACGTCTCATTGCCCCCCGAGATGGTCTCCTCGTTAAGGACGGATTTCAAGTTTGAGTAAAGTGATTCCTCTATTAAATACTTGGGCATAAACCTCTCGTCTAAATTCGAAACCCTCTACTTCAATAACTATCCCCCTATGTATCGCAAGCTAGAGGCAGACCTCAAGAGATTGTCTTAACAGGAAATCTCCTGGCTAGGGAGAATAAATTCAGTGAAAATGACCTCATTGCCTAGACTCCTCTATCTCTTTCGTTCCTTACCCATCCCAATACGGAAGGATCATCTCTCCTATTTCCAAAGCAAAATCCTCAAATTCACGTGGGGAGGCTCAGGATATAGGATCCCCCAACACACTCTGTTCTACCACAGACGGAGGGGGGGGTCTTGGTCTACCTAATTTCTTTAAGTACTTCATGGCCGCCAGGCTGGCACAACTGTCAATAAGTTACTCTAGATTTGAGAAACCAGACTGGGTGTGGATAGAGAGGCAGGCCACTCCACGGCACACATTAGACTTTCTCTTATGGTATCCCCCCAAAAATAGGCCCCCGGTCATGGCCCCAATTCTTTCCAATGAGTTGGTGTTGTGGGATAAACTCAGACACCTCCCGTCATTGGTGTCTTCCGCTAAACCACTAGCGCACTTCTTTCATAATCCTGATTTTCCCCCCGGGGTTAAACAATAAAGCATTTAAATGGTGGCTGAACAAAGGGTTATTTCGTATAGGGCACTTCTACGCGGCCACAGGCCCGATATCCATAAACTATTGTGTGAGTAAACTAGAAATCCCTGACTCTGAAAAATTTAAGTTCGGCCAAATCTCTAACTTCCTTCAAAAAATCTGGAGAGAAAAGCCTCTCCCCCCTAGTTTTACGGCTTATGAATGATGGTGTGGTCAGCCTTCAGCGCAGAAGATAGGTATCTCATCATATACGAAGCACTCACCCTTCCCTCGGAGAAATCAGCTTTCATGACGGCTTGGGAATCAGATCTCCAGTTTGAATGGGACCTTGATAGCTGGCAGACTGCTTGTTTCAAATCATTCAAAGGTATTCTGAACACTACTATATCAGAAGCCAGTCTGAAAGTTATACTGAGATGGTATCTCACTCCAGCTAGATTGGCAAAGTTTTACCCGACTGTGGATCCCCTGTGCTTCAGGGGCTGTCAGCTTTCAGGCACCATGGCCCACGTGTGGTGGGAGTGCCCAAGAATATTCCCTTTTTGGTCTAAAATTTTCTGCCTCATCAAGGAGGTCACGGGATGCCAACTCCCAAGGTCCCCCACCATTGCCCTTCTGAATGAATACATTCCACAGGCTTCCAAATCCAACAGGAAATTAATTCATCACATCCTACCAGGAGCCAAGATTACTATAGCAAGGGCATGGTAACAGGAGCAGGTTTCGTTGAAAGCAGCTACACGCAAAATCTCTTGGTTAATGACACAAGAGAAGATGGCCAGCATTTTAACCGATAACATGCACAAATTTGAAGTAATCTGGGAACCCTGGGCTACCTTTATGGGTATCTCTTTTATCCCTGGTGTACCAGTTCCTCAAGCTCACTAGGATGACAACAGGGTTGGTGCGACTCTCGTTCTTCTCACTCTTTCTTCTACACCTTTCTCTGGCTTCTTTCTCTTCCCCTGCTCCCTTTCACCCTTCTTGCGGCGTAGGCCGCTCTTATCTTGCAATGGGTGGAGGTTCCTGCTTGTAAGCAACGGGCAAGACAGTTAAGTGGACAATGAATACCATAAGTGACCTTGGCATGGTCCCCATGATGGAACTTATAGGGCTTGAGACATTCTGGGGGTGCATGAGGTTGGGGGGGAGGGTGGGGGGTCCCATCCTCCGGCACAACTTGATACCTTTAGGGTTGCCGGGGGCTTCAGGGGTGCCCCCTCTCTCGCTCCTGGCCGACTGCACCTCAGGGCAGGAGACACTCCGGCATAGATAGCTATAAAGTTTGGACCTCCTAGTCTCAGTCAGGTAATATGTAAATCTTCAGGTCAACATACACTATGACATTCTATACTAACTGTCATATCTTCTTACCACCCGATATTTAATTAATGTACCAATGACATTCCAGATTTCTTGTATCTTATTTGCAAATGTCAGATTTTGCATGTTTTACTTTTGAATAACCTTTAATAAAAAAATTTTTGAAAAGAAAAAAATTATTTCAGGGACTTAGGGAATAGACTTAGGAAAAGGACCTCCAAGGTAATTTTCTCTGAAATACTACCTGTACCTCGAGCCACACCAGAGAGGCAGCAGGAGATTAGGGAATTGAACAGGTGGCTGAGGAATTGGTGTAGGAAAGAGGGGTTTGGGTTCCTGGAGAACTGGGCTGACTTCTCGATCGGTTACCGGCTCTTTAGTAAGGATGGGCTGCACCTTAATGGGGATGGTACAGCTCTACTGAGAAGAAAGATGGCCACAAAGATGGAGGGACTTTTAAACTAGGTAATGGGGGGGTCAGAGGAAACAATAGCCAGTAGTAAGCAGGGGACAGTGGGGTATACTGGAGTCAGCAGTGATATTACTACCACAGCATCTAAATTGCGAGTGAGTAAGGGGAGAATTCCTAAACTGAGCCAGAGAAAACATATGGAGAAAATAATGTGCGCTCATACAACACTAAGGAGCATTTATGCAAATGCGAGAAGCCTAGCTAACAAAATGGAGGAACTGGAGCTACTGTTACACGAAGAGGACTTAAACCTTGTAGGAATAACTAAAACTTGGTTTGACAGCTCACATGATTGACTGGCCAATATACAGGGATATGCATTGTATCGAAAGGATAGGGAAGGTAGAAGAGGTGGAGGGGTCTGTCTATATGTCAAAAAATGATGTAAAGGTGGTAGAGAGGAGTGACATTATGGACAGGATGAAGGGGGAAGTGGAATCAGTATGGGTTGAACTTCATAGAGGGGAGGTAAATGGGAAATTATCAGTTGGGGTATGTTACAGGCCTCCCAACCTACAGGAGGAGGAGGAGCTGGGACTACTATCCCAGCTAGAAATGGCAGCGAAACTGGGAAATGTAATCATACTGGGGGACTTCAATTATCCTGATATTGACTGGGCAGAGGGGACAGCACACTCATTAACCACTTGCCGACGGCGGCACAGTGGCTCAATATCGCAAACCGCCGTCACCTGACGGCGGCTGCGATATCACTCACTGTGAGCGCGTGCGCGCCGCAGGAGGCACGCTCGCGTGCTCACTGTGTTCAGGGGGGGCAGGGGGTAGGTAGGGTGGACTAGATCACCGCCGGCTACCCACGATGCCCCCCACAGTGAAAGAACGGAGGTCCGTGTATGTAAACACGGATCTCCGTTCTGTTGAAGGGGGAAGGACGATGATCACAGGCTTCCTGTATATGGAAGCCCACAAGCATCCCCTTTCCCCAGCCAGGGCAGCCCACACACAGTTAGAACACGCCCAGTGAACACAGTTAACCCTTAGAGCGCCACCTGCAGGTTAAACCCTTCACTGCCAATGGCATTTACACAGTAATCAGTGCATTTTTATATATTTTTATAGCACTGATCGCTGTATAAATGCCAATGGTCCCAAAAAAGTGTCAAAATGGTCCGACATGTCTGCTGCAATATCGCAGTGCCACTAAAAATTGCAGATCACCGCCATTTTTAGTAAAATAAATAAATAAATAAAAACCCCATAAATGAATTCTCATCATCCGTAAACGCGGCCACTTTTGCGCAAAACAATCAATAAACGCCAATTGCGATTTTTTTTTACCAAAAATATGAGGAAGAATATAAATTGGCCAAAATCGATGGAAAAAAATGTTTTTTTATATTTTTTTTGGATTTGTATTTTAGCAAAAAGTAAGAAATTTGGGTTTTTTTGCAAAATGATCGCTCTTCTTTTGTTTATAGCTGCGATCAGAAATGGCGCGGAGGTGATCAAATACCACCAAAAGAAAGCTCTATTTGTGGGAAAAAAAGGACGCAAATTTTGTTTGGGTGCAACGTCGCACAAACGCGCAATTGTCAGTTAAAGCGACACAGTGCCGAATCGCAAAAAGTGCTCTGGTCCTAAAGTGTGAAATCCTTCCGGGGCTGAAGTGGTTAAAGGCCCAGCATTTCATGAATGTCGTACAGGACAACTTCATGTCCCAATTGGTCGATTCCCCAACTAGAAAGAATGCCCTGTTAGATCTATTAATGACGAACAATCCACATCTGGTCGCAGACGTGGCGATACGCGATAATTTGGGATCTAGTGACCATAGAATGATAGCATTTAGTGTAAATCACAAGAAAAAGAGGCAAGAGGGCAGCTAAAAACAATAAACTTTAAGCGGGCCAATTTTTCAAGGCTGCGGTCATTACTGCAGGACATAAATTGGGACACAGTCCTAGAAAAAATTAACATGAAATAAAAATGTGAATGCTTTAGGAGCATATTAAATAAGGGTATCGCACAGTGCATTCCAGTGGGAAATAAATATAAAAGAGCAAAGGTCAAACCTGGGTGGTTAAACCGTAATGTGAAAAGCATCATTAAAGAGAAAAACTTGGCCTTTAAAAAATATAAAGGGGGTGGGTCACCTTCTGAATTCCAAAACTACAAGGAATGTAATAATAAGTGAAAAAATGCAATCAGGGCGGCTAAAAAGGATTATGAGAAACACATATCGGAGGAGAGTAAAAAAAAAAAACAAAGAAATTCTTTAAATATATTAATAATAGAAAGGCAAAACCAGAGCATGTTGCATATTTAAAAGATGATGATGGGAGGATGGTTACAGATGACACAAAAAGGCAGCTATATTTAATACCTTCTTCTCCTCAGTTTTTACGCAGGAAAAGGAGGGGTTTACCGACTGCAACTATACTGTTAGTGCCACAGCACCGGACATACCCTGGTGGCTAACGGAGGCCGGAGTCAAAGAAAGACTAGATAAACTTAATATAAATAAATCACCAGGACCAGATGGCTTACACCCGAGGGTCCTCAGTGAACTCAGTCAGGTTATAGCCAGGCCATTGTTCCTAATCTTTGTGGATAGTATAATGACGGGATTGGTACCAGCCGATTGGAGGAAAGCCAATGTGCTGCCAATATTTAAAAAATGGCGAAGACATATTCCTGGGAATTACAGGCCAGCCAGCCTAATATCAATAGTGGGTAAGTTATTGGAGGGGATAATTAGAGACTTAAAAGTAACTGAGGAAGGTAACATCATTAGCAGTAATCAGCACGGGTTTATGAGGGGTCGTTCCTGCCAGACAAACCTGCTAACATTCTACGAGGAAGTGAGCGGCCATCTAGATAGGGGGAGGTCAGTGGATGTGGTGTACCTGGATTTTGCAGAATCTTTTGACACCGTTCCCCATAAACGCTTGATTTACAAGCTGAGGTCTACAGGCATGGACCAGAAGGTCTGTTCTTGGGTAAAGAACTGGTTACAGGGGCGTGTCCAAAGGGGGGTGATTAATAACATGTACTCTGACTGGTCTAGAGTGACGAGTGGGGTACCCCAAGGATCTGTTTTGGGACCAATTCTATTCAATTTATTTATTAATGATCTGGAGGAAGGGATTAATAGCTCTGTCTCAGTTTTTGCTGATGATACAAAGATAAGCAGGGCAATAACATCACAACAGGATATTGACATTTTACAGAATGACCTGAACAAATTAACGGAGTGGGCAGACAAATGGCAAATGAGGTTTAATGTATAGAAATGTAAGGTAATGCACTTGGGGGCAAAAAACATAAATGCAAAGTACTCACTAGGGGGAGAGTCTCTGGGGGAATCAAGAATGGAGAAGGATATGGGGGTCCTAGTAGATGACAGACTGAGCAATAGCATGCAATGTCAAGCTGCAGCAACCAGAGCAGGTAGAATATTAGCATGCATATATAAGGGGATATGCTCCAGGGATAAAACTATAATTCTGCCACTTTATAGAAGCCTGGTTAGGCCACATCTGGAGTATTCTGTCCAGTTCTGGTCACCAGTCCTCAGAAAGGATGTACTGGAGCTGGAGAGAGTCCAAAGGAGGGCAACCAAACTGATAAGAGGAGTGGAAGACCTTACTTACGAGGAAGGATTGCAAGCGCTAAACTTATTCTCTTTGGAGAAGCGACGCTTGAGAAGGGACATGATTGTGATCAATAAATATCTCAATGGGGATCCAAGCATAAAAGATAAACTGTTCAGTCTCAGGGAATGTAGGAGGACAAGGGGACACATATTAAAACTAGAAGAGAAGTGGCTTAATCTTAGAATTCATAAGGGGTTCTTCACTGTCAGGGCAATAAGGATGTGGAACTCTCTTCCACAACTAGTGGTGACTGCGGGGAGTATGGAGATAATTAAAAAACTCTTGGATGTATATCTCATGTGAGTACAACATACAGGGATATGGGTACTGACAAGCGTACACCTACACAGGTTGAACTGGTTTGACCATTGTCTTTTTTCAGCCTTAACTACTATGTAACTATGTAACTATGTATGTATGTATATGGATTCATTCTGCTGGAGAGCTTGAGCTTTTAAAAAAAACAACAGACCTACTGGCCAGATCACAAGGTGAAAATGGAAGAACAAGAGCCTAAAAAGGAAACAAATACAGCCATCACACAAATTGGTAAGCTGTGATATAATAAATGCTTCTTTTGGGTTCAATACTGCTTTAACGTTGAATAAAAACCCATTGAAGTCTATTGGGGGTGACTATTGATTCTACATTGTGGCTGTTTGACGGCGACAGAGTGGCTCTGTAACGCGGATCGCCGTCATATGACGGCGGTCGCGAGATCGCGCCCAGTGAGCGCGCGCCGGCGGAGGCGCACCCACGTGCTCACTGTGTACGGGGAGGGCCAGGGAGCGGGTGCGGCGGAGTCGATCTCCGCCGGCCACCTGGGTTGCCCCCCCTGGAGTGAAAGAATGGAGGTCCGTGCAAGTAAACACGGACCTCCGTTCTGTGAGGGGGGAAGGGCTGTGATCACAGCCTTCCTCTACACTGAAGCTGTGATCGCTTCCCTTTTCCAGCTAGGGCAGTCCCCCCACAGTTAGAACACGCCCAGGGAACACTGTTAACCCTTAGAGCGCCCCCCTGCAGGTTAACCCCTTCACTGCCAATGGCATTTACACAGTAATCAGTGCATTTTTATATCACTGATCACTGTATAAATGCCAATGGTCCCAAAAAAGTGTCAAAATGTTCCTACATGTCCGCCCTAATATCGCAGTACCGCTAAAAATCGCAGATCGCCGCCATTACTAGTAAAAAATAAAGAAAAATAAAAACCCCAGAAATGAATTCTCATCATCCATAAACGCAACCACTTTTGCGCAAACCAATCAATAAACGCCGAATTCAATTTTTTTTATCACAAATATGAGGAAGAATATAAATTGGCCAAAACCGATGAAAAAAAATGTTTTTTTATATATATTTTTTTGGATTTGTATTTTAGCAAAAAGTAAGAAATTTGGTTTTTTTTGCAAAATTGTCGCTCTTCTTTTGTTTATAGCGGCGATCAGAAATGACGCAGCGGTGATCAAATACCACCAAAAGAAAGCTCTGTTTGTGGGAAAAAAGGACGCAAATTTTGTTTGGGTACAACGTCGCACGACCGCGCAATTGTCAGTTAAAGCTACACAGTGCCAAATCGCAAAAAGGGCTCCGGTCCTAAAGTGTGAAATCCTTCCGGGGCTGAAGTGGTTAAACCCTTACTATTTTTAGGAAAATGCCTTTAAGTTGTATGTGGTGTTATGGAACAGTACAATTTTCATGGATAGCTGACCCTTTTCACACTGGGGAGGTTTTCAGGCACTTTAGCGCTGGAAATAGCCTCTGCAAAGCGCCTGAAAACCACCTCTCATTCATTTCAGCATGTCTCTTCACACGGGGGCGGTGCGCTTGCGGGATGTTCCGAAAAGTCCTGTAAGCAGTATCTTTGGGGCGGGTTGGGAGTGCTGTATACAGTGCTTCCAAAATGCCCTGCCCATTGGAATGAATGGGCAGCGCTTTGAAAGCGCAGCAAAACTGGAGTTTTAACCCATTTTTGGGGGGTTAAAACCGGCCCAAAAATTGCAGCTTAGACAGAGGTAAAGCCCCACTAAAATGAGTGGCGCTTTCCCACTAACGCCTGGCGCTTTCAGTGTGAAAGCAGCCTTTGCTTTGCCTAAATACAGCAGCATTACCTCAATCATATTCATTTCAACTTGAAAAAAGGTCAGTTTTGACTGTGACAACTGAATTTTTCATTCAGTGGAAACAGGTCTGAGTAGACCAGTAAAAGTAGCAGCCACCGCTGAACAATATTGTAGTGATGTAGTAGTGGATAAATGAATGTCATTATTTAGTTATTATTATTATGATTAATTTTCCACAGCACTCGGTCGGTTCTTCCAGAGAGTAGCATTTATTGACTTCAGACAGAACAAAGTCCAACAAGAGATAATAAAATCCAACATAGGTGTAGAGATTATTGATGACAGGAATAGTGCAACATTAAGACTAGAGTTGAGCGAACCCGAACTGTAAAGTTCGGGTCCGTACCGAACTTTTGGGTGTCCGGGACCCGTACCCGAACCCGGACTTTTCAGAAAAAGTCCGGGTTCGGGCCCGGGGTTCTGGTATTTTACTACACGTGTTAAAAAGCTGCCAAGGGCAGCCAATCAACAAGTGTTTCACTGGTTTTCCCTAGAAGCCATCACAGCCATGCCTACTAATGGCCAGTGCACCATGTGACCCAGCCTCTA
>BLSH010092035.1:391022-401674 GCA_018402905.1 Glandirana rugosa
AGCGTTTTCATTTTTTTCCACATTTTTCAAAAACTTCTGGAAAAAAATGACATGTTCAAAAGACTCATCATGCCTCATAGATTATACGTTGGGGTGTTTTCTTTCCAAAATTGGGTCATTTTGTGGGCAATTCCATTGTCCTGGTGCTCCAGGGCCTTCAAAAGTGTGATAGGGGGCTGAGAAATTAGATGTGTCATTTATGCTTGAAGAACGCCTGAAGGTGCTAGTTCAATGTTGGGCCTCTGTATGTGGTCAGGCTATGTAAAAGCCTCACACATGTGGTATAGCCATACTCAGGAGGAATAGCAGAATGTATTTTGGGGTGTCATTTTTGCTATGTACATGCTATGTGTTGGAAATATCTTATAAATGGACAGCTTTGTGTAAAAAAAATGAGTTTTCATTTTTTTCCCACATTTTCCAAAAACTACTGGAAAAAAATGAACCGTTCAAAAGACTCATTATCCCTCATAGATTATTCATTAGGGTGTTTGCTTTCCAGAATGGGGTTATTTTGTGGGCATTCCATTGTCCTGCTGCTCCAGGGCCTTTAAAAATGTGATAGGTCGTCATGACATTAGATGTGTAATTTATGTCCCTATAATACCTGACGGCACTCCCTGCATGTTGAGCCTCTGTATGTGGCCAGACTGTGAAAAAGTCTCAGACATGTGATATCCCCATACTCAGGAGGAGTAGCAGAATGTGTTTTGGGGTGCAATTTGTGGTATGCATATGCTGTGTGTGAGAAATAACCTGTTACAATGACAATTTTGTGAAAAAAAAAAGAAAAAAAAATCTTCATTTTGCAAAGAATTGTGGGAAAAAATTACAACTTCAGAAAATTCACCATGCCTCTTACTAAATACCTTGGAATGTCTACTTTCCAAAAAGGGGTCATTTTGGGGGTATTTGTACTTTCCTGGCTTGTTAGGCTGGGTTCACACTGCAGCGGGGCGGAGCGGTGCGGATCGGTGCGGAGCGGCGCGATGTGGCGCCTGAGGCGATCTCAAAGCGGCTTGCTAGGAGACTTCTATCATAGAAGTCAATGCAAGCCGCCTGAGATCGCCCTGAAAATAGTGCAGGGACCATTTTTCTAATGCGGAGCGAAGCGATTCGCTCCTATTAGAATGGTCCCATTTGCACAGCATTGAGGCGAATTGTCAGGCGACTCAAGTCGCCTGACAATTCACCTAGATGTGAACGGGCCGCGAAGTCGCGCCGCTCCGCCCCGCTGCAGTGTGAACCGGCCCTGAGGGTCTCAAGAATAGAGATAGGCCGTCAGTACATCAGGTGTGATCAATATTCAGTGATTGGCACCATAGCTTGTAGACTCTATAACTTACATAAGGACCAAATAATATACACTAATTTGTTTTTGTTTTTTTTACCAAAGATATGTCTTTTTTTTTTTCTTTTTCTTTTCTTCACAAAATTGTCATATGTTAACAGGTTATTTCTCACACCCAGCATATGCATACCACAATTTACACCCCAAAACACATTCTGCTACTCCTCCTGAGTATGGCAATACCACCTGTGTGAGACTTTTACACAGCCTGGCCACATACAGAAGCCCAACATGCAGGGAACACTATCAGGCAATCTAGGAGCATAAATTACACATATAATTTCTTGACTACCTCTTGCACTTTTGAAGGTCCTGGAGCACCAGGGCAATGGAAAGGCCCAAAAAATGACCCCATTTTGGAATGTAAACACCCGAATGTATATTCTAGGAGGCATAATGAATCTTTTGAACATGTCAAGTTTTTGGAAAATGTGGAAATAAAATGAAAACGTTTTTTTTTTTTTTTACGCAAAGTTGTCCATTTATACAATATTTCTAACACACAGCATGTACATAGCAAAAATGACACCCCACAAAATATTCTGCTATTCCTCCCGAGTATGGCGATATCACATGTGGGACACTTTTACACAGCCTGACCACATACAGAGGCCCAACATGCAGGGAGCACCGTCAGGTGTTCTAGGGGCATACATTTCAAATCTAATTTGACTACCTTTTACACTATTGTGATGCACTGTGGTGGCATGGATAGGCACTGTAGTGGCATGGATAGGCAGTGTAGTGGCACGGATGAGCATTGTAGTGGCATGGATGGGCAGTGTAGTGGCACGGATGGGCAGTGTAGTGGCACGGATGGGCAGTGTAGTGGCATGGATGGGCATTGTAGTAGCACAGATGGGCAGTGTAGTAGCACAGACGGGTATTGTAGTGGCATGGATGGGCACTGTAGTGGCACGGATGTGTCACGGATGAGAACTGATGTGGTATGGTTGAACATGAATGAGGCACAAATGAGCCATGGATGGGGATAGATGAGCATGGATGGGGATGTCTGAGCATGGATGGGGATGACTGAGCACGGATGGGGATGGATGAGCACAGATGGGGATGACTGAGCATGGATGGGGATGACTGAGCATGAATGGGGATGGATGAGCACGGATGGGGATGGATGAGCATGGATGGGATGACTGAGCACGACTGAGGATGGATGAGCATGGATGGGGATGACTGAGCACGGATGGGGATGGATGAGCACGGATGGGGGTGGATGAGCACGGATGGGATGACTGAGCACGGATGTTGATGGATAAGCATGGATGGGGATGGATGAGCACGGATGGGGATGGGTGAGCACGGATGGGGATGGATGAGCATGGATGGGGATGGATGAGCATGGATGGGGATGGATGAGCACGGATGGGATGACTGATCACAAAAGAGGATGGATGAGCACAGATGGGGATGATTGAGCACGGCTGGGTGGGTGAGCACGACTGGGTGAGGATGGCTGAGCATGGATGGATGGATGGGTGGCTGAGCATGGATGGGTTTGCATGGATGGGGTGAGGGTGGCTGGGTGGGTGAGCATGGATGGATGGGTGGCTGAGCATGGATGGGGTGAGGATCGCTGGGTGGGTGAGCATGGATGGATGGATGGGTGGCTGAGCATGGATGGGATGAGGATGGCTGGGTGGGTGGTGGATGGATGGGGTGGGGATGGCTGGATGGGATGAGGATGGCTTGGGTGAGGATGGCTGGTGTGAGGATGGCTGGGTGGGTGTGGATGGATGGTGGGGGGTGCAGCCTGTCCCCCACTGTCAATTAGCAGCGCTGTGGGAATTACACATCACCCACAGCGCTGCAGCACGTCTTCTCTCTCTCCTTTCACACTGCACCGATTGGTGCAGAGAGGAGAGAGAAAAGCCAGTGGAAGCGTCGGCTTGTTTACATGTGATCGCTCTGTCATTTGACGGAGCGATCATGTGGTGAAAGGCCGCTCACGGATGTTCTGTTTGGGGTTTTGTTAGTATCCCTGAGGTGGATGATATTAATTGAAATGTTTGGTTACAGAAGCTAGTCAGGTTTGGGCAGCTCCAGAAGGTGTGCAGCAGATTGTCTGTGTGCCCACACTCTCTCCAACACAGTGGAGAAGATTCTGGGAAAAATGTTGAAAGTCTACACGGAGTATATTGCCACCTATTAGTAATTTTAAGTGTCATTTCCCAATGGTTTGTGCAATGAGTATTAATTTGAAGTTCCCTCAGGGCTGCCAACCATTGAGTGTCTTGGAAGGTTGTCAAGTTCTGTTTCCCATTTCCTCATATTTTATGATTTCGTAAATGTGCCTTTCTCTTGTAAAATGTTATTAAAGATAGTTATGCCCTTGCTATTTGTGTTGGATGCTTTGTAAAATTTCCACAGGTTTGGGGGAATTTGCAGGTCAACCAGAGGGTGAGCCTTGAGAAATTGTAAGATCCTAGTGCAAGTGAACTGTAAGTGATGTGGTAAAAGCTATGCTGTCATTAGCTGGTTAACGGTCTTGAGCTTCTTCCCTTGGGTTAAGTCTTGAACAAAATTGATAGCTTGGCTTCTCAGGGGCGCTGTCGATATCATGGGCATTAGGTCATCTAGCACGTTGATAGGAAGGGGATGTGCTATTGCCAGGTATTTTGTGTTGTCTCGGCTGGTAATGAGTCTCCATGCCTGTATGGATACACTGATTGTTGGGGGTAAATTTTTTGTGACCCATGGTACCCAGAAATCCACCACTAGCATGTTTTTTTAGATCTTGCATTGGACCAGTCTCTGCTTCAATAGTTACCCACAGAGGGGTGTTTTCCGTGTGAAACCAATTTTTAATTTGGTCGAGCCTACCCGCCCACCAATAGTTGCTTAACTCTGGTATACCTGCTCCTCCCAGATGTTTATCTTTAATGAGATTAACCCGGGCGCATCTCGCTTTTTTCTCTTTCCAGATAAACTTCCACATGAAGTTCGATAATGTTTGAATTATGCGAGTAGGAATACTTATGGGCAATGCTCGCAAAAAATATAAAATTTGTGGAAGGATTAGCATTTTTTGTGCGGATACTCTTCCCATCCAGGAAATGTCTTTTTTTTTCCAATTCTTTGAGTTGGTTCCCTATTTTTGTTGTTAGTGGATTGAAATTGATTTGTGCTAAAGATGACGTAGATTTTGTTAGAGTTATTCCCAGGTATTGTATGTCCTCATTGGACCATTTGTATGGTAGATCTCGTTCTAGTTTACCCCCTAATCGTGGGGGGACTTTCATATCTAAAATTAGGGATTTGCCATAGTTCACTTTATAATAGGATACTTCCCCAAATTTTGTTAGAATATCATGTGCCAGTGGAAGGGACTGGGATGAATTGGTCAGGAGTAGTATCACATCGTCAGCAAAAAGGTTGATGATGTGCGAATGCGGTTTAATATCATTTAATAAGCCTTCAATTCCTGGATGGGAGCGTATCGCCTCAGCTAACGGTTCAACCATAAGATTAAATATACAAGGTGAAAGTGGGCAGCCCTGGCGAGTCCCCTTCGTAATCTCAAAGATCCGAGACAGCAAGCCGGAGGTGAACATTTGAGCAGTTGGACATGAATATAAAGCAAGCATGGCATTTAAAATTTGGCCCCGGAATCCATAGATAGACAATACTTCTGACATGTATCCCCAATGCACCCAGTCGAACGCCTTCTCTGCATTTATGGATAGAAGCAGAGAAGATGTTCGTGACTTTTCAGCATGGTGAATAATATTGATTAATCTTCTTGTAGCGTCTGAGGTCTGCTTCCCCTCACAAAGCCCATCTGGTCTTATTTAACCACTTCCTTACTGGGCACTTAAACCCCCCTCCTGCCCAGACCAATTTTAGGCTTTCAGCGCTGTCGCATTTTGAATGACAATTGCGCAGTCGTGCGACGTTGTACCAAAACAAAATTTTTATCATTTTTTTTCTCACAAATAGAGCTTTCTTTTGTTGGTATTTGATCACCTCTGTGGTTTTTATTTTTTGCGCTATAAACAAACAAAGAGCGATGATTTTGAAAAAATAAAAATATTTTTTTCTTTTTTGCTATAATAAATATCCCAAAAAAAATATAAAAAAGAAAATTATTCATCAGTTTTGGTCAATATATATTCTTCTACATATTTTTGGTAAAAAAAAAAAATCACAATCGGCGTATTTTGATTGGTTTGCGCAAAAGCAATTGCGTCTACAAACTATGGGAATAGATTTTTGGCATTTTTACTATTTTTTTTTTTACTGGTAATGGCGGCGATCTGCGATTTTTATCGGGACTGCGATATTGGGGCAGACATGTCGGAGGTTTTTGACACATTTTTGGGACCAATGACATTTATACAGCGATCAGAAATTTAAATGTCCACTGATTACTGTATAAATGTAATTGGCAGTGAAGGGGTTAACCTGCAGGGGGCAGTGAAGGGGTTAACTATGTTCCCTGGGTGTGTTCTAACTGTGGGGGGGATGGGCTGGTCAGGACATAACAGATCTAACTGATCCCAGTGACAGGGATCAGTAGATCTGTCTTGTCCCATTCACAGAACGGAGAACCGCCGTGTTTACATCGGCGGTTCCCCGTTCTGAGGCTGCTACAAGTGATCGGCGGGTCTCGGGCGGACATGGAGTCCGCCCGACCCGCAGGCACGCCCACGCAGCATGCTGCAGCCGAGAGAGCGCGCCGCCGCAGGCTGCAAGTGCGCGCCAGGAGCACGCACGAGGCAGGACGTCCTCCTGGATTTTCAGAGCCACACTGTAGCCGTCTTTCGGCTATAGCGCGGTTCTGTACTGGTTAATTAATGCTGGTATGATTGTGTGAAGTCTCTCTGCGATGAGTTTGGCATATGTTTTGATGTCGGTATTTAAGAGTGAGATCGGCCTGAAGTTGGCCGGGGATTCTGGACTTTTACCTGGCTTTGGTAGGGTGATAATGTATGCTCTCAACATCTCCGAGGGGAAGGTCGAGGTCGTGGCTGCTTCTTGAAAGAATTTCTGCATATAGGGGGATAGAATGTGTTTGAAGACTTTGAGGTACTCATTCGAGAACCCATCTGACTCTGGAGATTTCCCATTCGGTAGGGAGGTTATCGTGTTAACGATTTCAGCTATTGAGAAGGGAGCGTTCAGGAGCTCAAGTTGGGATGGAGACAATGTAGGAAGGTGTATGTTTTGGAGAAATTTCCTTATGTTGTCAGGTGTGGGTTGTGGTGTTGTCACATCTTCGTGCAGGTTATAGAGGCAGCTATAAAATTCTGCAAACTGGTCTGCTATCTTCTGCGGGTTGGTGATTTTATGTCCTAGATTTTTGTCTTGATTCGTGCAGCTTTGAGTCTATTTGCTAAGTATTTCCCAGCTCTTTTGGAGTTAGAGTATGCGTTTAGACGGAAGCGGCTTACGTTTCGTAAGCTCTGATGATGTTTGGGTGTTGGGTACCTTTTTGTTTTCGGTTTCTAGTTTATGTATATCTGAGAGCATGGAATTTAGAGTGGTGTTGTATCGTTTCTTTTTCTCTAGCTCCTATCTGAATAAGAATGCCTCTGATAAATGCCTTGTGGGCATTCCACAGAGTGAATGGGTTCGATACTGAGTGTTCGTTGGTCTAAAAAAAAATCTTTTAGGTGTTGAGAGATTTGGTGGAAGAATTTTGGTTCTTGAATAATGTGGTTGTTACATCGCCAGATGGGTGAGGAGGAGAGGACATCCCTCTCTGCTATCTCTGTTGTAATGGCTGCGTGGTCTGACCACTGGATAACCTGAATTTGTGCATCACGTATAATTTGAAGCAACCACTTGTCTGTTAAAAACATGTCTATGCGTGAGTACATTAAGTGTCTGTGGGAGTATTTAGTGAAGTTCTTCTCATTTGTGTGTGTGCACCTCCACACGTCGTACAAGTCCTCTGAGTGAAGAAGATTCTTTAGGGATCCCGGACGGGGGCCCTTTTTCCCCCGTTGTATCCATGCTGGCATCCGCAGTTGCGTTGAAGTCCCCGCATATTAGGAGGTTTCCGTATCCGACAGGAGTGATGCGTTTGAGGACTTTCTTTGCAAAGCAAATTTGATGGGAATTTGGGGCATATATACAGTCAGGTCCATAAATATTGGGACACTGACACAATTCTAATCTTTTTGGCTCTATACACCACCACAATGGATTTGAAATGAAACTAACAAGATGTGCTTTAACTGCAGACTTTCAGCTTTAATTTGAGGGTAGTTACATCCAAATTAGGTGAACAGTGTAAGAATTACAACAGTTTGTAAAATGTGCCTCCCACTTTTTAAGGGACCAAAAGTAATGGGACAGATTAACAATCATAAATCAAACTTTCACTTTTTAATACTATGGACCTGACTGTAGATGCTATAGTGTATGGTTTGCCGTTAACATTCCCTGTAATGATGATGTAACAACCGTTTTCAATAACTGATTGCTTCAGCTGAAAGGATAAGGAAGACTTTATGGTCACCATTACAGCATACTTTTTGTGGTCCGGAGTTCTTGCGAAGAAAATGTGTGAATAGTCCTTGTGGCTACAACGGGGTGCCTTGCCTGTTTGGAAATGGGTCTCTTGTATACAGAGTGTGTCAATTTTCTGTTTTAAGGCTTCTGCCCACATCGTGTGTCTCTTTGCTGGGTGGTTTAGACCCCTTACATTAAGTGATAGACATTTTATAGTTATTGGTAATGGTTGAGAAGCTTAGCCTATTGTTTGGGTGAGTACTCACTGTTCAGTAGTTCGCATTCCTTGTTCTGAAGCACTGGTGCTGTCCTTCTGGTGGAAATTCTGCAGTTCCGATGTGGGTTGGTGATTCTGTACTCTATTACTTGGAATGTCCTGTTTCTGTGGATGACTCTGCTGTATAGAACACATGTAAAACTTTAAATGAATTCAAATATACAGCACAAACCTGTAGGCTGAAATGGTAAGCCTTTAAAAAAAGAAGGATCTCTTGATGGATCCGTAAGCATTGGTGGGTATTGCAACATAGTTGTGAGGGGTTCCGAGTGGAGTTAACTTACCACTCTGTGGGAGAGATTGGTAGTGGGTCAATGATGTTGGGGGTTCCCAACTTGGTTCTTTTTTGCTGAACGCTTGTGAGAAACCACTGTCCATTCTTCTTATAGATTGGTCACTCTGTGCCCCTGTGCTGGTTGTTGATCTGGAATGATGCCCCATAGTTTTAGGGCAGAAATGTCCTCATCCAGGGAGGTGATATTTTTGGTTGTGCCGTTGTGTATGATCATCAGTGTGGCTGGGTACTTCCATTTATGCTGGATATTATGGTTCCTGAGGGCTTTCGTAATGGTTGCTAAGTTCCTGCGATGCTGCAGTGTGTATCTGGATAGGTCTGGCAGGAGGTGTATGAGGAGTATTCTGGTGGTAGGCTGTTGGGTTTGCGTGACGCTTGCATGATTTGTTCTTTAATATGGTAGAAATGGACCCTCAGGAGGACATCCCTGGGGGTTTCTTGTGACAGGAAGGAGGGTTCAGGCAGTCTATGGATTCCATCCACCAGCAGGTCCTGAGATGTCAGGGTAGGTATTAGTGAGAAGAATAGTGTCTGAGCATATTGGAGGAGTTGTGTGGGGGGAGCGGATTCTGGAACACCCCTGATCTTAACATTATTCCTCCTTGAGCAGTCTTCAAGGTTTGACCTTGTCTTTCAGCCACTTCATCTCTTCTGCTTGTTCATTGTGTGCATCTATCAGTGTATTAAAGGACGTAGTGTAATCGTCCATCTTGTGTTCCACATGGTCGACCCGCGACCCTATTGCGTGAACCTCCGCCTGGCATTTGTTAATACCAGCTACAATGTCTGTTTGTATGGATGCCTTTAGAAAAAGCAGCATATCCTTTAGCGTGGTGTCCGACACTGGCTGATTGGTGGTGGGGTAGCTGGCGATGGGGTCGTTGGTGTTGTGCTGTGAGCTGTTAGGTGCGCAGCTTACCTTCATGCTTGTGTCACTAGACGCCTGTGTTAGCTGGACATCCAGCCTGGGTTTCTGTTTAAGCAGGCTTCTGGTAGATGGGGTTGAGGTTCCCGAAGAGGGGTTGCTGTGTCGAGTGCCCGTTTTAGAACGGGGACTTTTGTTCCCATTGTTGTGCTCTGCGGCCTTGCCGTGAGAACGGTCGTTCATCTCACCGTCGCCATCTTGCTAGAGGCCTTGTGCAGACGGTGCAAAGAAGCCGTCCAGTTTACTGGGCTGTGGCTGGCTCTTCTTCCCTTTTGTCATCTTGGTTGATGGCTACAGGGTTCCCCTTCATCTCTCACTCCCTTCTTGAGCTAGCTGGAGTCTACAGGGCCCTGTGATGCTGTGAACTCTAATGTGACCAAGCGGAGCTCCTCTCCTACGCCGCCATCTTGGAGCTCGGCCAACACGCCCCCCCAAATTTTAAGGTAAATCTAAAGCATATATGAAGAATAGAATTTGTTACTGTTTTTAGACATTCTTTAGCTTTTGTACTCATATACTTTTTTATCTCTCAACAGGGAAACAGAAAAAAGAAAGTGGCCACCCCCACAAGGGACGAAGGGAGTCTCCCACCCCTGGCCTGTCAGCTGAGACGGAATCCAGCCCACCTTCTTGCCCAGAATGTAAGTGCAAAATGAGAAAAATAAAAATTGAGCCACAGACAGAGGTGCTGTTAGGTGGGCAAAAGGGCAGGGGCTTCAGGCCTAAATTAAAGGATAAGTGTCACTTTGCTGGCTGCTGCCTGATTCATCAGTGCTCATTAATACAGCCTTGCCAGTGCACACAAATGCCTATGATGGACATCAGACATCCCGCATCCCATAGGAGCGAGGCGGGGGGGCAGCTGTAGGAGTTCACCAATGATGGCACTTGTCAAGTCTTTGGCCCCTGGGAAATGGCCTCATCTTTTCATGTTTATGTTTTTTTTTTGCAGAAAATCCTCCAGAAGCCCAGGCAACCAGTCAGCCAGAATTGGCCATGCGGACCCAAGTCCAAGGTTGGTCCACTAAGTAGCTGTCGGTGTCGCTAGGTAGGCTAGTTTTGTAGACCCAGACACCAGGCCAAACATTACAAAGTAGGGTGAGTGTTTACATTCAAAGTAGTGTAGGTGTCCAAAGGGCAAGCAGGTCACACTCAACAATCCACTGGGTAGGTAAGTATTAAATGAGGTTTAACATTAACTTGACCCCAAATCACTATGTTGGCCCTCAGCCACTTGACCATCATTGCCCTTATACATTTCCCTCTTCTTAGCAGGTCATGAGGTGCCCCAATGCACTGTCGGCAGATTAAGGCAAGACATAATTAT
>BLSH010092036.1:19958-37905 GCA_018402905.1 Glandirana rugosa
ATTTATTTTCCCTATCCCCATTTATTTGTAGGGCACTTGCCCTAGTTTGAAGATGATTTTAGAACAGTTATATGGCTTCTACCGTTAATTAATACTTTTCAGTTTGAAGATGAACCACATTCATCTCCATTTTTGCATTTTTTATGTTTTTATTTTTTTTTAAATATTTAAAGTTATTTCCCTGTCCCCATTTTTTTGTAGGGCACTTGCCCTACCCTTACCCCCATTTTACTTCCTTTTGCAGCCCTCTGGGGCTTTCCAGGACTTTCCTACAGCCATTTTTGTGCCTAAAAGTTCGGGTCCCCATTGATTTCAATGGGGTTCGTTGTCCGTGCGATCGTTCGGGTTCCGTCCGGACCCGGACCCGGACTTTGTCCCGAAGTTCGGACGGACCAGCAGAACCCGAACGTCCAGGTGTTCGCTCAACTCTATCCGAGACCCTCCTTTGGTCTCCCAGGCTCTTGGAGCTTTCCAGACCTCCTAGTCCTTCAGGCACAAAGTCCCCCTCACCAGGGATGTAGTCTCACACAGGGCCGACAGTTTTGCTGACAGTGGTCTGTCTTTCAGCAGCAGGCTGTTAACACTCCATCTTCCTCCTCTCTCTGCTCTCACCGGCCCCTCGTTATACTGGCTGTGTCCACCTGTGCACACAACCTGCTGGTTGTCCATAAGACCCGGACACAGGGTTGGAGATCCCGTCCCACCCAAGACTCTTAGGGATCTCCAAACTACAGAGTCCCATCTGGCAATAGGAAAATCCAGAGAAAACTGCCAGAGAAGTTTTCTCCATTTATAATCTACACTCTGTAGTCTTGCAGTCAGCTGACATGCAAACTCTGTGTGCCTTTTCTCTCCATTTCCATAGGGATGGGGACTCTCACTATCATATACCCTTTGTTTCAATCCGGAGGGAGGAACACCTGCACCCTTCATCATGGTTGGCACACCTCTGTGCTGGCTGTCAGCCACGTTGTCCCAATCCTTTTTCCTGGGTGTGCTTCCAGGTAAGTCCTACCCTGGATCGCAGCGGGGTCCTACAGCTCTGTAACCTCAGCCTTATCCCTTTGTCCTTGCGGTTCCTGAGCTCACATTTCTTTTCATCATGCTCATTTACCAATGAATTATTCCTTCATATCAGGGCCATCATTTACATTCAGTAATAAATCACCATATCTACAATTATCAATATCATCAGTACTTTTTTCCTCAGGGTTTGTTAGGACCAGGCCCAAGGAGGGACAACACACAGGTGAGCAGCTATTCCCTAGGGGACCTTGAAAAGGCTTCACTTCACCTGTTGCCCAAATCTCCGTAGGCAGTTGTCCTAACAACTGACAATGAGCAACACATGACCCATTGCTATCAGTAGTATATTTCAAAGTGTCTCTGGGTACCTCAACTTGTACCTCCTTGCAGGTGACAGACAGAATCTCTGCTTTTGTCGTGTCCATATCAGGTCCTTCCTTCTTAGGAGGTCTAGCGGGCGAGGCAGTATTTGCGCTATTTACTAATCCCTGCTCAACCTCACCTCGGACCGCACTAGCAGGTGTGTCCATCTCCACAAAAGGCAGAGAGACCTCCATTGTCTCCATCAGCTCTCCAGAGTGCCTTCCGTACCGAACTGGAAGCACCCTCACTGGGAGCCGAGAGATCACTCGCCACACTATTAAAAAACACCATACCAACCAGTTCCACTGGTGATTAGAGTTGAGCGAACCCGTGGATGTTGGGGTTCGGTGGGTTTGGCCCAACTTCGGAAAAAAGTCCGGGTTCAGTACCGAACTTGACCCGGACTTTACCCCGAACCCCATTGAATTCAATGGGGACCCAAACTTTTCGGTACAAAAATTACTGTAAAAGAGTCCTGGAAAGTGCTAGAGGGCTGCAAAATGATTTTAGAACAATAATCTGTCCCTTACAGCAACAGCAGGAACCTGACCCTATAGAGCTAGAAGATGATTTTAGAACAATAATCTGTCCCTCTAAGCAGTAGACTCTACCTAGTCCAGTCAGATCGTTCTGTAATGCAGGATGAGATGTCCCTCACAGCACCGGCAGCATCCTCTCCCTACACTACCCAAAGAGCATGTGACATGCAGCACTAAGTGACTCCAGCTTATAAAGAGGCTGGGTCACATGATGCACTGGCCAATCACAGCCATGCCATTAGTAGGCATTGCTGTGATGGCTTCTAAGGGCAAACCAGTGAAACGCTTGTTGATTGGCTGCCCTGCAGCTATTCTACATGCGTGATCAAATACCCGAACCCAGAACTCGAACCCAAACTTTTTTTCAAATGTCCGGGTTCGGGTCCGGGTAACGGACACCCGAAAGTTCGGTACGAATCCGAACTTTACAGTTCGGGTACGCTCAACTCTACTGGTGATTAATGTTATCCAGCACAGCTTGTACTCCCTGGCTCCAAACAATGCTACTACGCAGTACCACCTTGTCCGACTGCAGTTACCTTGTCCGACTGCAGTGGAGACACCCAAGTGTACACCCAAGTGTACAGTGAATGCACTTTTACCAGTTCCATGTCTCCCACTCATCCCCTCTAACTCAACAATGAGCCTCTGCATGTCAAGATTAATTACATTGTCACTTTGCCACTTGACATTCTGCGGTTGGGCTGTGGACAACACACCTGCCATGCCAACGCCCTGAACCGTTCCTTCAGACTGGAAGGCATCAACCTTTGCGGGGACCAACGTGCCTCTGAGGACTGGTCGTTCTGCGATCCCTCCATTGGGCATAGCAGGCGGTCTGTCCACACCTTTGTTACACATCATTGCTTTGTAATTCATTGTCACTTTGTTTAGTGTTGCGAGTGTTACCTTGCACCAATCATCCCAGCTGCCTGTGGTTCCATCAAGGACGCTCCACATCGCTGCATCACTTGCTGTAGCAGGCTTCACAGGAACGTGGGATTTGTTAACCAAAACAGCACACTTGTCACTTCTATATATATCACATTGTGACAACATGCTTGTACTCATATGGCATTGTGATGATGCTTTGTCCCCCCAAGGCAGGCTGCACTACACAATTTTGGCCAGCTTGCTCTGGTGGCGCCACTGACACATCCAGCTTTGTACTCCCAGATATGACATTACAAGAAATACACTTTTCAATGTCATTACCATCATCACATTTACCAATAGTAACACTTTTGTCATCTTGACCATCAGCATTTTTATCACGTGTAGACATAACTGTGGCTTTTGTGGGTTGTGTCTATCCATTACCCACCAAAGCCTGTGAGCTACTCCTCACAGCACCCTCTCTCTTTTATACTGGGGCAGCTCCATAACTGACCTGGGAAATGCTCTGAGCCATCACTGTGGGCTTCTGGGAGGTTTCTCTGGGCAACTCTGCAGCACCTGTCACTAGGGAACATGGCACCAGAACAGTTCTGGTCACCCCTAGTTTACTTTTTCCAGCCGGCTGCTGGATTATAGCAGGCACATGCATAGTCCCCATGTCCTTTTCAGTCTTTAACCCAGCTGACAGTTGGGTTTCACCCCATGCCTCCCCATTGCACTGGGTAGCACACTGCAGCAAGTCCACATGTACAGCAGGGAGATCCGCAGGACACATTCCCACTTCCTTGGGTTCAGAGACTTTAACTTCAACAGTCTTACCAACTCCTGTAGCCAATGTCATCGCCTACATTTGAGGGCATTGTCTCTCATCAGTGGTGTCTCCACAGGCTGACTCCCCCATGTGTTCACAGAGCAATACCGCAGCCTTTCCGGACCCACAGTCATCCACTTCAGGTAACACGGGATCCCTGTTACTAGGGGTAACAGCAGACATGCACTCCGAAGATGGCTGGCTATACCCCATGCAGGTTGCAGACTGTTGCACCCTCCTTTCTGGGTTGAAAACTTCACATAAGCGGCCATAATACACAACTTTACATTCCTCATGCTCGCTGGTATCCCCTGAAGGCCACACTGATTTCTTGCCACTGTTGCCAGGGGTGACAACAGAAATGCTTTCAGAATATCCTGGGCGGGCACACTGATGCAAACTCACGCTCTCCTGAGCCATTGCTTGACTGGTGCTCTGTTGTCCCAGTGATGCCTCTCCCATTGCTACGGGTGACAACTTCCCTCTGCTGGAGCGTTGCTGGCATTCCCATTCACACCGGAACATTTCCCAAAGCAGAATCCTGGCTTTGTACTGGTCATAATCTTCTCTGCTTAGACCCATCTGCTGGTAGGATATCTGGAACCGATTCAGCAGCAAGGGTTGCAGCAACTCTGATCACCAGTCCCTTGGCCATTTTCTTTTTACAGCACACCTTTCAATTTTTTTCAGGAAGTCCCCAACCTCCTCTGTAGGTATCATGGGTTGCATATATTCAGAGGCCTAGATCTCAGCCCCTTGCACTGCACTCCGCTCTTTATTCTGGTTCCGCTTGAACCATTCACCGACCGTCTCATAAACAACTGGAACCTCTGGACCAGCCCTCCTAGGTGGAGACATCTCAGGCCACGCTGAGCTCACTTCCACAGGTACACCACCTGCATTCAACACAGTTCTAATGAAATCCTGCGCAATGCTGTTCACCTGGCTGCCACACACAGCTAGCAGCAGTTCCTGACACAACTCACCACTAGAGCAGAGATCGGGATTTCACCGTTTGTTTGCCCGCATCTGACAACCACGTGTAATATATAGGTGTGTTTAGCTCAAGCGATAGATGCATTTTTTGTGCAGCGAATCAATATCAGACAGACCTTAATAGTTAACCTCCCTGGCGGTATTCCCGAGTGTGGCTCGGGGTGGATTTTCAGTACCAAGAGCGGTAACCCCGAGCCACACTAGGGATTGCATTGCTGGATCCAGGCAATGTTACTTACCTTGTCCCCTGGATCCAGCGATGTCCTCCCGCGGTGTCAGCGTGTCTCTCCGCCGCCAGATGACTCCTGTGTGCCGGGCTCCGTTCCCTGCGAGCGTCGCGTCGCACGGGGACGGAGACCGGCGGGAAATTCAAAAAGTTAAACACACAGTAAACATACAGTACACTGTAATCTTATAGATTACATTACTGTATGAAGTCATTTCACATCCCCTTTGTCCCTAGTGGTTTGCCCAGAGGCCTGCATGCACTTTTATATAATAAATGTCATTCTTTCTGCCTGGAAACATGAGAATGTCCATAGCAACCAAAAAGTGTCCCTTTGCGTCAAAAGTGTTTTTTGATCAGCTAGAAAACAGCGATAGTAAATAATAATGATTTGCAGAATTGAGTGATACTGATTTTTGGGGAAATTTATCATCAGAAACTGAAAGTGACGACAGCGACAATTCTGCAAATGAGCAAATTTCTGCGTTTTTGGTTTGATTACATTATTGAATACATTTTATTACTATTATATTATTATTTTTGATAATTATTTTTAGTTATTTATTATATTATAATTTATGATTTCATTTTTCAAACTTTTTCATACCCGGGATGTCTACTACACTCTTGTTTGGACATATTTAAGTGAGTTATTGCTAAGAATTACAGGCCTACAATATAAAACGCCACATTTTCATGCAAAATAATTGTACCGCTTTCAGCACCAAAAATCTGAAATAATCATACCGCCAGGGAGGTTAAGGGCCTGGTAGCCCATGTTTATTTTAAAGGAAAACAAAGCAAAAGTCCATCCAGGAATCCCACACAGGGGTTTAAACGTCAAAACCATACCGAGCCACATGGCTCTCTTGTCAGCAGTTCCTTTCTGAACCAGCCTACTCCTGGCCTCAACAGGATTCTCCAGCCCCCTTTGGTTTACTCACGGTCCCCAAGACTTTAGGACTTCCTTCAGCCCCCTTGGACTTTCTAGCCGCCTCGGCTCTCCTAGCCTCCCAGACCCTCCTTTGGTCTCCCATTTTAGCCGTTCCGACCTCCTAGTCCTTCAGGCACAAAGTCCCCCCTCACCAGGCATGTAGTCTCACACAGGGCCGACAGTTTTGCTGACAGGGGTCTGTCTTTCAGCAGCAGGCTGTTAACACTCCATCTTACTCCTCTCTCTGCTCTCACAAGCCCCTTGTTATATTGGCTGTGTCCACCTGGGCACACAACCTAATGGTTGTCCATAAGACCCGGACACAGGGCTGGAGATCCCGTCCCACCCAAGACTCTTAGGGATCTCCAAACTACAGAGTCCCATCCGGCACTAGGAAAATCCAGAGAAAACTGCCAGAGCAGTTTTCTCCATTTAAAATCTGTAGTCCTGCAGTCAGCTGAAATGCAAACTCTGTGTGCCTTTTCTCTCCATTTCCATAGGGACGGGAACTCTCACTATCACAATATATATATATATATATATATATATATATATATATATATATATATATATATATGTATATATATACGCTGCATTCAGTGTAGACTATATATATACAGCTCATTCAGTGTACAGTATATAGAGTCAGTGCAGGCAGTGTAAGAATATGGATGTATATATACAGCATCTCACAATATCTCACAAAAGTGAGTACACCCCTCACATTTTTGTAAATATTTTATTTTGTCTTTTCATGTGACAACATTTAAGAAAGGACACTTTTCTACAATGTAAAGTAGTGAGTGTATAACAGTGTAAATTTGCTGTCCCCTCAAAATAACTCAACAGACAGCCATTAATGTCTAAGCCACTGGCAACAAAAGTGAGTACACCCCTAAGTGAGAATGTCCAAATTGGGCCCAAAGTGTCAATATTTTGTGTGGCCACCATTATTTTCCAGCACTGCCTTAACCCTCTTGGGCATGGAGTTCACCAGAGCTTCACAGATTGCCACTGGAGTCCTCATCCACTCCTCCATGACAACATCACTGAGCTGGTGGATGTTAGAGACCTTGCACTCCTCCTTGTGCAGGCAGTGTAAGAATATATATATACGCAGTATAGTATATATATATATATATATATATAGTGAGGGAACGGTCCCCAGTCATGGTATGTGTCCCTCAGGATTGTCAACCTGGTAGGTTGACAGGCTCCAGGACTATTATTGGACATAGAGCAATCTGTTTTGGCAGTTTCCTCCAAGCTTTGCTAGATCCAGTTGGGAGCCTAGAGTTTGGAGATTTCTCAGCGCTCTGGGAGGGAGGAAATCTCCAATCTGGTCAGGTCTTGAAAGCAGCCAGGACGTTGATTGTCCAGGTGTGTGAGCCTAATAGGAGAGTGAGAATCAAGGTTCTGGGCTCCACCCTCCCGAGGAGTCCAGGATGTAAAGAGAGAAGTGTGCAGGTTCTGTCTGAGAGGAGACAGGAGGCCCTATCAGTTGGACCGTAGCAGCAAGAGGGAGTGTTAGAGTGGGTACGGGCCTGGGACACTAATACAAGGTCACGAGACCGAGGTCTGAGCCTGAGCAGCAACGCTGACCAGGAAAGCCAGGAGGCTTGGCATTTTGACCATGAGTGATTTACTTACCTGTGTTGAAGTGAAACCCCTGCGTAGGAGAACTCTGGATGGATTGTAATTTCTGTTATTTTAATAAACATGGGCTGCCATGCCCTTAAAGAGAGATCCTGACTGTCGGGAATTCACTCCAAGCGCATCTACCACAAGAGCTAACAACTCCCAATATCACAATTTATATACATTGCATTCAGTGTAGACTATATACAGTGCTGCCCATAATTATTCATACCCCTGGCAAATTTTGACTTAAAGTTACTTTTATTCGACCAGCAAGCAATTTTTTGACGGGAAATGACATAGGTGTCTCCCAAAAGATAATAAGATGATGTACAAGAGGCATTATTGTGGAAAACAAACATTTCTCAGATTTTATTTACATTTGAGCAAAAAGTGTCCAGTCCAAAATAATTCATACTCTTCTCAATAATCAATAGAAAAGCCTTTATTGGCTACTACAGCAAACAAACGCTTCCTATAATTGCAGACCAGCTTTTTGCATGTCTCCACAGGTATTT
This sequence comes from Glandirana rugosa, assembly GCA_018402905.1. Classification (NCBI taxonomy): domain Eukaryota; kingdom Metazoa; phylum Chordata; class Amphibia; order Anura; family Ranidae; genus Glandirana; species Glandirana rugosa. The sequence goes on from BLSH010092036.1 coordinate 27,907, forward strand.
TGCCCATTCATCTTTAGCAATGAGCTCCAAATCTTTCAGGTTGGAGGGTCTTCTTGCCATCACCCTGATCTTTAGCTCCCTCCACAGATTCTCAATTGGATTCATGTCTGGACTCTGGCTGGACCACTCCAAAACGTTAATGTTGTTGTCTGCTAACCATTTCTTCACCACTTTTGCTGTGTGTTTTGGGTCATTGCAATGCTGAAATGTCCACTGGTGCCCAAGGCCAAGTTTCTCTGCAGACTGCCTGATGTTGTTGTTGAGAATCCTCATGTATTGCTCTTTTTTCATGGTGACGTTTACTGTGATTAGGTTCCCTGATCCACTGGCTGAAAAACAGCCCCAAAGCATTAGGTTCCAACCACCATGTTTGACATTGGGGATGGTGTTCTTTGGGTTGAAGGCTTCTCCGTTTTTACGCCAAATGAAGGAAACATCATTGGGACCAAACAATTAAATTTTTGTTTCATCTGACCATAACACAGAAGACCAGAAGTCTTCTTCTTTGTCCAGATGAGCTTTTGCAAAGTCCAAACAAGCTTTTGTGTGCCTTATCTGGAGAAGTGGCGTCCTCCTTGGTCTGCATCCGTGGAACCCAGCAGTGTGCAGTGTCCATTGGATTGTCTGCCTTGAGACATTGCCACCAGCAGAGCCCAGATTCACCATGATGACCTTGGTGGTGATCCTTGGATTCTTTTTCACATCTCTAACTATCCTCCTGGCCAGGTGTCACTTTTGGCTTCCAACACGTCCTCTGAGATTTTCTACAGTGCGGAACATCTTGTATTTTTTCTTTCAGAATTTTTATTAAAGATTTGCAAAAGATAGAACAAACAAAGCTATATGTGGTACATTCAAAGAACAGTCAGCAGGTAATGTAAGCTAGAACATTACAAAAGTATGAGTTAACTGGTGAGTGCTCATTTACATCTATCCAAACAAAGAGACCCGAGGGGAAAGGGCAAGGAGCCCCCCGGCGTATCCCCCGACTTAGGACTAGCCCCCCCAGAGATTCGGCACCCCGAACTGGGAGCAAATTGTGCCGGGTCTGAAGGACATTTCCCCGTCGAGGAGGACCTGAGGGATCACTCACCCCCCGGTGTCTGTCACTCCCAATTCCTTAAGAAAACACTTTACTGCCGTAGTTTAATTGGGGGTGCACACAACAGGGGGCAGGGGGAGATGAGCATACATTTTCCATTATATACCACTATAAGCAAGCAGGACCAAGTCGTGCTGCTTGCGAAAGAGAGATAGAGGAAAAGGAAAGAAAAGAGAAGAAGAGGTTCGAGACTGAGTAGCACCTAGAGTTAGAGCGGGGAGTTCGCAACCAATTGTCAGATCAAGCCTGGGGAAAGGGAGATGCCCACGTAAGCTGCCCAAGGTTCCCAAATAGCTTCAAACTTCTTGGTCGTGTCCGCGAGGACACTAGCTAGTTTCTCCTGTGACATAATCCATGAAATTTTACGTGTGGCAGCTGCAAAGGAAACCTTCAGTTTTTTCCAGGATTTTGCTATAGTGAGTTTGGCCCGGAGTAGTATGAAGTGCCCTAATTTCATCTTAATTTTGGTTATATTCGGTATGTGAGCATTGAGGAGAGCGATGTCTGGGGATCTGGTAACATGTATGCCAATTAGCCCATCAATGAGGTTAAAAGTTCTCCTCCAGAAAGGGCGAATCCTAGGACATTCCCACCAGACGTGGACCATTGATCCTAGTAGGGAGCATCCTCTAAAGCACCTTGGGTCTGCCGCAGTGAAAATTGAGGCTAACTTAGTCGGGGTGAGGTACCATCTGGTAATCACCTTGATATTTGCCTCCATGAGAGTGGTATTTAGTATGCCTCAGAAGGAGTTTGAAAAGGCCACATGCCATTTCTCCAAGTCCCAAGAGACTTGCAGATCCTCCTCCCATCGAGTCATATAAGAAGTTTTAGTCACAGGTTGGGTAAGGGAGTCGTATACTACCGAAATGCCACCTTTCTGCTCCATGGCCTGGCCACACCACATTTCATAAGCTGTGAAGTTGAGGGGAAAGGGCTTGTTTTTCCAGATTTGCTGCAGGAAATGATGGATTTGATGGAATCTGAACCTTTCGAAAATTGGAAGGTCTAGTTTGCTTATACACTGGCTTAGGGAAATGGGACCTGCAGACGTGAAGAAATGCCCAATACGGTACAGCCCCTTGTCCAACCACCACTTGAATGCTTTTATGTTGAGGCCAGGAGGAAAGTCTGGGTTGTGGAAGATGTGTGCTAGGGGGTTGAAGGGTGAAATAAGTTCCGGCCGAGACCGCAGATTATCCCAGAGTGAAAAGGAGTGTGATAACGTGGGAGATAAAATCGGGGGCCTTTTTTTGGGGGGGATCCAAAGGAGGAAGTCTATAGTGTGGTTTGGGACTGCCTGTCTCTCAATTTGGATCCAGTCAGGTTTCTCGATCCTCATGTAGACTAAAGAGAGTTGTGCCAATCTGGCTGCTTGGTAATATTTAAGGAAGACTGGAAGCCCTAGGCCTCCCTTTTTCCTATGTCTATATAATATGTTTTGAGGAAATCTATAGCCTGAGCCCCCCAAACAAATTTGAGGGTCTTGCTCTATATTTATAGGTAAGGCTCGAAAGAGATAAAGTAGGCGTGGTAAGAGCGTCATTTTAATTGCGTTAATTCTGCCTAACCAAGAGAGTCCTCTGTTCGACCAGGTTTTTAAGTCGTCCTCAAGTTTTCGGTACATGGGAGGGTAAGTTTTGGAGTATAAGTTCTCTATCTTATCTGTGAGATGAACGCCTAGGTATTTAATGGTGGCTTGATTCCACTTATAAGGAAAGGACCGTTGTAGGGAGGAAACTACTTCTGGTGTGAAAGAGATGTTCATTGCATAAGATTTAGTGTAATTCACTCTGAGTCCAGAGTGTTCTGCAAATGAATCTAAAGTATGACTTAAGTTGGGGAGAGAAGTGTGAGGCGAAGTGATGAACAAGAGAATGTCATCTGTGAATAGGCCGCATTTATGGTTCCCATCCCCACAAGTCACTCCCTGGATATCTGGGTTTTGGCGAATCGCGATTGCTAATGTTTCGATGGCTATTGCGAAAATGAGGGGGGACAGGGGACACCCCTGTCTCGTCCCCTTAGCTATAGAGATCAGTTTTGAATAAAAGCCTTGTGGCCTTATTCGTGCCGTGGGCGAGGAATACAGAGCTTTGATAATGCCTAAAAAGCGCTGACCAGATCCCTATCTCTCTAAAAGTGTGAAAATATACGACCAAGAGACCGAGTCAAAGGCTTTTGTAGATCTAATGATAAAATCATGCCGCTCTGTTTATGGCCTCCCTCCCAGTTGGATTGTAGAATGGAGATCAGATCAATGGCTCTGCGGATCTGATCCGGCCCTTGGCGCCCAGGGATAAAGCCTACCTGATCTTTATGTATGTAGGCGTTAATAAAAGAGGCTATGTCATTGTTAATTAATGAAATCGGTCTGTAGTTGCCAATTTCCTCTGGATTCTTGTCCGGTTTCGGTATAAGCGTGATAAAAGCCAAGTTAAGCTGAGGGTCTAAAGGGGTGCCCTGCGTGACCGCGTTAAAAAGTTTTGTTAGAAACGGAGCCAGTGTCTCCGCAAAGGTCTTATAGTAAGGGACCGACAGACCGTTGGGGCCTGGGGCCGAACCCCTTCTCATGTCCCCGATGACTCCCAAAACCTCCCCCTCTGAAATATCCGCCTCTAAGACCTGTTTATGTTCTGCCGACAGGGAGGGCAAGGGGATACCATCAAAGAACGTTGAGAGAGGTCCCTTATGATTGTGTTTATGGGGGCTGTATAATTCAGAGTAGAAGTTGTGGAAAGCATCTAGAATAGTCAATGGATTGGAGCTGAGGCCCTGCCCTGGGATCCTGATTTTGGGGAGTGTGTGATGGCGAGGTCTGGGAGAAAGCCTTGAAGCAAGCATGGTGCCTAATTTATCGTTTTGTGTGTAAAATTTTTGTCCGCTTCACCGGATAGATTTTTCAGCTTTGGCCTTTAAGGCCATATTCAGTTCTAACCTAGCTTTATCCAGTTGGGCGGTAAGGGAATTGGGTGGGTTCCTCTTGTGTAAAGCTTGGAGAGTCTGGTAGGTTTTATCAAGTCTGGCCAGGACTGCTGAGTGCTCCTTTTTCATTTGGGAAGATATCTGGATAAGTTTACCTCTGATGACAGCTTTATGAGCCGCCCAGAGGGTTTCAATTGAGATCCCTTCCGTATTATTGTGAAGGAAATATTCCTTGAGGGAGTTATTAATTTCGGCGACTTTGACCGGATCAGTCAGCAGTGATTCATTCAGTCTCCATTGTGTCTGTTTTGCGTAATGTGGGTCAGACCGAATATGCAACATTACTATGGAATGGTCTGAGAGTGGTGTGTCAATTATCTGGGGAAGTTTTATTAAGGGGATTGTGTCTGATCGTACAAACAGGTGATCTATCCGCGCATATGAGTTGTGGGGAGGGGAGAAGTGGGTGTAGTCTCTCTTAGATGGGTTGAATTCTCTCCAAGAGTCTATCAGATGTAACGAAAGTAGCAATTTGGCAATTTTGAGACTTGCCTTGGAAGGGCGAGTTAGTTGTTTACCTAAAGGTCTGGATTTGTCCAGTCCCTGGTCAAAGGCGATGTTGGAGTCTCCTCCTAATATAATTCTGCCCTCTAAATGAGGTTGTATATGATCAAACAGCTCTTTAAAAAAGGTCGGTTGGCCTTTATTCGGGGCATAATAAGAGACCAGGGTTTATATTTGTCCTTCAATAGTGCCTTTGACAAGGACAAATCTCCCCTCTGGGTCTTTAAGTTCGAAGCAGAGGGTGGAAAATCCACAAGATTTGGAGATCAGGATAGCTACCCCTTTTGTTTTCTACTTTGCTTTAGCCAAGAAAAAAGTGGGGAAGTGAGGGTAAAGAAATTTGGGGATGTACTGTATTGGGAAGTGGGTCTCCTGTATCATTACAACATCTAATTTAAGGGATTTGTAATGGTCAAGCACTTTCCTCCTTTTCACAGGGGAGTAAAGTCCTTGGGCATTGTGGGTAGCTATTTTAATGTTTTTCGGTGGTGCTGTAGCCATGGAACCAGTGAGGTGTAGAGCATGTGTTTACGGTAGTACTTACCACTCTCCTGGTAGCTCCACCGTTGGAGAAGATGATTTGGGGGGGGGTCGGTAAACCCGTGGGCTGATTGGTCAATCCTACAACGGCTGCAAGAGAGAGGAAAATCCAGGTGCTTTGTGGAAGGAAAAGAGAAGAAAAGATAAGAAACAGAACGACAAAAAACATGATAGGGACTTACAGTCCCAAAGGAGACTAAGGGGGTTGGTGCCCAGGGGGGGGGGTGGACCCCCCTGACCCGCCAACCCCGCCCTCCAATATGAGGGCCAAGCAACAACCAATAACATGGTAAGACTAAGTGTCTGACCCTTCCGGGTCAGACAACTTATCCCTAGGAGTTCCGAGGAAGTCCCGGGGGTAAGTGGAGGCACATGGGGACCCACTTGGGCTTTGGCTACCCCAGGTTTAAAATTAACTCAGATTAACACCAGAACATCTAGAAATATAACAGTTTACCTAATGGTTTATCAGTTTGGTAATTTATGTGAGGGCCATTGTTCCCTTCCCTAGGGACGTAGGCTCACTTTCTGAGTGAGGTAACAACAAGTGAGGCTGAAACACTTTTCTAAGCACTCGCTACACAACAATATTCATAAGACAGAGTAATTGTTAGTCATACTCAATATATGTAGAGAAAAAAGAGTTTAGGTGGATTGGTTGAGCAACCCTTAAATCAGGGCCTCCACGAAGAGGCGTGTAGGGGTTTTCCCAGTTCTCAAGGAAAGCATAGAAGAAAGCAACAAAAAGAAGAAATCCAATCAACGTGAATCGGGAAGCAATGAACAGATCTGATCCAAGATTTCCCTTCCATTAAGGTTATGGTGGTCTATTGTCTTTAGCTTTCTTGCTCTTTGATTTGGACCAAAGAGGCGAAACTGGGCTCGCCGGGAGGGGTCTTTTTGAGTGAGAGTTCATCGGATCGGTGAGTTCCATCGGGGCTTCCTGGGAAATTAATTGTAACTGTGAGAGGAGCCTTTCCCCTTCCGGTAGCGAAGAGAAAGAGAAGGTTTTCCCTTTGTAGAGGAATTTCACTGCAAAAGGGAAGGCCCACCAGTATTTCAGTTCTTTTTGTTGGAGCACTTGAAGGAGTGGTTTGAGGGATCTCCTCCTTTGAATAGTGGTTGGAGATAGATCCGCAAAAATCTGTACCTGGTGACCCATGCATAGGGTAGAGGATTTTGCACGGGAGGTCTTCATAATTTCTTCTTTAATGGTGTAGAAGTGTGGTTTAACTATTATATCTCTCGGTGAACCATCCTTCCTTGGGGGGCCTAAGGCTTGATGGGCTCTGTCCAGTTCTAATCTGTGTTTGGGCACATTGGGGATCAAGGATACAATCAAGTCATGGACCGTTGGTACGATTTCTGTGATAGATTCAGGGAGGCCCCTTATTCTGAAGTTATATCGCCTCGATATGTTTTTAAGATCATCTATTCTCGCCATGGCAGTGTCCAATTGTTCTTGCAGTACTTGAATGTGAGCAGAATTCTGGTTTGTATTAGCCACTGTAGCACCCAATTTTTATTCTATAACTTCCATTCTAGAGCCTAAGTTGTGGAAGTCAGCCTTAATGTCCCCTGTTATTTTTGCAGTGGTGTTTGCTAGGCCTCTTTCTAATAGGTTGGAAAATTTTAGGAATAAGTCCGCCGTGTCAAGGGGGGAGTCCTGGACTAGGGGGCTTGGGTAGAGTGCCTCCTGTTGTGTGGGTGGAAGGTGGCCTGCCGGAGTGACCGGGAAATCTTCCATTGTATGGCGTAGTAGTGACTCCGTGGATGCCGGAGATGCTGCTAGGAGGTGATGTGCAGTTGGAGATGGCCCTGGGGCGAGTGTAAGGGTGGCTGGGGCGAGAATAGGTCTATGTTCTGCTGTTGCCTCCGGGGATTTGACTGGAGGATTAGCCCCAGCAGTGGACATGTCGGCTGGAAGGATCTGATCAGACTTTTGGAACAGGTTAGTAAGAGATCTCCTCACACCTGTGCCCTGCATTCAGAGTGGTGTTGAGAGCAACTAATAAAGTGCAGCTAAAAAAGTGAGATTTTGCTGATAGGTAGAGATGGGTATGAGTGTTTATCTCCTTCTCCCCTCTCTCTTATATTCCTTCAAGGAAGAGGGGGAGACTTCAGGTGGAGGGGGAGAGAGAGTAGGTAAAGGCTGTTTCTCAGTTCAAACCACAGGAAACGTGGAGCAACTCGTCACTGAGGTGAGGAGTCCGCAGTCCTTATACTTTAGGGTTGTCACTAGGGGGAGAGACGTATTAGGTGTCTTTGCTGTCCTCATCCAAGTGCCTGGCTCGGGGATGGCTGCATGCGTTAGGCCTGTTCGGCGGCCATATTGGTGCTCCCGAGTGTAAATATTTCCACTGGGGGGGATGCTAGGGGGATAATTAGGCCTCCCAGACTTGCCACCCTCTGTATACTGGAGCTTAGTATGCTAATGCCGGCAGATCTTACCCCATCCTTGCGTAGGATCCGACGGCACTGTGTTAAGCCGCGGCCATTTTGGTACACCCGGGCGGGATGTTGTTTGGCGGCCTGAGCGCTTGGGAGCGTGCACAGCTCCCAATCTCGGGTGTCCTGTGCTGCAGGGTGTCTTGTGGATATCGTCGCCCCCGCTGTGTCAGTCCTGGATCGCTGCTAGCATCGCCTGGGGAGCCTGGGGCCCGTGTGGGTGCGGAGCTCCTGTCTCAGGCGACCATCACGGAGCTCCCACACATGCGCACTCCCATCTTGTATTTTTTAATGATACTTTGCACTGTAGCCACTGAAACTTGAAAACATTTAAAAAGGGCCTTGTAGCCCTTTCCTGACTTGTGAGCAGCCACAATGCGCAGCCGCAGGTCCTCACTGAGCTCCTTTGTCTTAGCCATGACTGTCCACAAACCAACTGCAGAGAGCTGTTGTTTTTCACCTGTTGAGTTGATTAAAACAGCTGTTCCCAATTAATCAGGGTAATTAGGATGCTTTAGAACAGCTTGGACTATTTGGAATGGTATAGAACTTTTGATTTTCCCACAGACTGTGACAGTTTGTGAAGGGTATGAATAATTTTGGACTGGACACTTTTTGCTCAAATGTAAATAGAAGCTGAGAAATGTTTTTTTTCCACAATAATGCCTCTTGTACATTGTCTTATTATCTTTTGGGAGACACCTATGTAATTTCCAATCCAAAATTTACTTGCTGGTTGAATAAAACAGAGTTATTACCTGATAACTCACTTTTCAGGAATCTTCCAGGACAGCTTACAGAGAGAGAGGCTCCTCCCACCTAACAGGAAACACATGATCCACATTATAAAAAGACTGCTCACGAGTAGTACCTCAGTATTAAACAAATAACCGAAGGCTCTGATATATATACAGTATTACTCTATTGGTAAACCATCAACTTAAATTACAGTTATACCCCCATAACCATATGTCATAGACAAGTTGATCATAAGGGGGGGAATTGGAGCCGTCCTGGAAGATTCCTGAAAAGTGAGTTATCAGTTAATAACTCTGTTTTTCCAAGTGATCTTCCAGGACGGCTTACAGAGAGGATAACATAGAACTACATGATTAGGGTGGGACCACAGCTTTAAGCAACCTCCTCCCAACAATCTGTTCCTGGTTAGAGAACAGACCCGGTCGGAAAGGTTTCACAAAGGTTTGGAAGCTGGACCTGGTTACTGACTTGCAGATCTGGGGATGAGACTTGATGACGCTGTCAGCCCAAGAAATGGCCCATGCTCTGTTGGAAAGAGCTTTGATGTTTTCTAGAGAAAACAGTGATGATGCCTGGTAAGCTTCCATCACTGCATATTTTAATCACCTTGTAATAGTAATATTTTGGCACTGTTAGGAAAGGAACAATTACTGGCCATATCCTGGCATTTCCGCGGTGGTGCGCACATTTGCGCGCGCTCGCGTGCTCCCGTGCGCGTTCGCGCGCTCCCGTGCGCGCCCGTGCGCGCGCACGCGCCGGAAACGGCGCCAAGTGGGCCTATTTAAACCTGGAGATTTCTGAGAGCAAGTGCTGCTCGCTCTACAGCGTTCCCGACCTGTAAGCCTCGGCTCCTGACACCTGTTCCTGTGTTGTTTTGCCTCCTGTTGACCCGGCTTGTCCTGACCTGCTGTCTGCTACCTGCACCGACCCCGGCTACCCACGACCATCCGATTGTCTGCTCCCTTGTACCTCTGCTGCCCGCCCGTTAACGAACCTTGCTTGGACTTTGACTACTCTTTTGCCTGATCCTTTGTACCTTCCTGCCTGCCTGTTGCCGACCCAGCCTGAACGACCATCCTTCGACCCGCACGTCTCCTGGAGCATCGCTACATCATCCTTGACCCTCCAGCCCTCGTGCCATCCCGCACTCTTGGGCCTCTGTCTCCACTACCAGGGGTGCTTGAATCGGGTGCGCAAGAGCGGTTGTTCCCTGCACAAGACAGACTCCACCGTCAGGTACGTGACAGAAGCGAGCAGCCATGACTGAGTCTGCGCAGGGAACCCGCTCTGGCATGGATAACTTATGTGCACATCTTGCCGGCCTTACCCAAGCCGTGAAGAATTTGCAAGAAGGATATACCCGGTTGGAAGAGCGGGTACAGGAACTATCGGCCGCCCCGACCACCGGTGCTTCTGCGGCCTGTACTATTGTGACCCTGCCTTCGGAACCCAAGGTCCCGCTGCCGGATAAATTCTCTGGGGATCTACGTAAGTTCCGGGTCTTTCGGAGTGCGTGCGATTTATACCTGGGATTGCAGCAACGCACGTTGTCCCTGGAGAGCACGAAGGTGGGATTTATCATTTCCCTTCTGCAGGGTGAGCCCCAGGCATGGGCTCTCAGACTATGGGAGCAAAACGCCCCCGAAGTTGCTACCGCTGCA
>BLSH010092084.1:1576-12071 GCA_018402905.1 Glandirana rugosa
CTTCAAAGCATCCTAAACGAAAGAAGCTTACTGTCTCTAGTTTGCCTTGTGGGAAAGCAAATCCTACAAAACTTCCAAGATAGGTTTGGGACGTTGAGAACTTAGGTTGTGCAAAATTTCAGGGCAATTGATTGGGGTTTAGGTACTTTATGGTACGTTAAGCAACATTAAGCAGTTTTCACATTAAACGTTTTAGGATTGTAAAATATGGCTTAACGTGAATAACTTTTGGTGCGATTTCCCAAATGATCTGAATTTTTCAGAATATGTTGGCATAGACAGAATCTTGTATTGTGGGAAGTTTGGGGGAAATTGGTTAACATCTAAGGTCTTTTTGGTACGTTAAGCAACATTAAGCACCCCAAAAATCAAGCTTAATGTTTCTAGTTTGCCTTCTGGGATGGCGAATCCTACGAAACTTCCAGGATAGGTTTGGGACATTGAGAACTTAGGTTGTGCAAAGTTTCAGGGCAATTGATTGAGGTTTAGGCACTTTATGGTACGTTAAGCAAGATTAAGCAGTTTTCACATTAAACGTTTAGGATTGTAAAATATGGCTTAACGTGAATAACTTTTGGTGCGATTTCCCAAATGATCTGAAATTTTCAGAATATGTTGGCATAGACAGAATCCTGCATTGTGGGAAGTTTGGGGGAAATTGGTTAACATCTAAGGTCTTTTTGGTACGTTAAGCAACATTAAGCACCCCAAAAATCAAGCTTAATGTCTCTAGTTTGCCTTCTGGGATGGCGAAACCTACAAAACTTCCAGGATAGGTTTGGGACATTGAGAACTTGGGTTGTGCAAAGTTTCAGGGCCATTGATTGAGGTCTAGGCACTTTATGGTACGTTAAGCAACATTAAGCAGTTTTCACATTAAACGTTTTAGTATATCCCTCTGAAAATCCCTCTATCAAAAATCGCCTGAAAACCGGAGACGGATGATTTTCTAAACAGTCCCCTAACAAAGAGACGTTTATCTGGCTTTGTCATGTACTAGATGACCTCACCAAACAAGCAGACTTGGGATGTGCCCTGAAACAGTTAGAGCAGACATGTAGGAGCCTACACTGATTATAATTACAACCTGCCTGATTATAATTGTTACACAATTGCGCCTTACGAAGATAGTGGATAGGCCTCCCCAATTTGTCAACCTGTCCTGAGGGTCCTGTGGAAGATGCCCCACTGCCTTGTTTGACCACCCCGACGTGACTGTGTGCCTCGAACGTGGGGCACCAGGCTGACGTGTGAGCTGTGGACCAACAATTGCCACACACTGGAGACTTCTGATTGGCAAAATGCCTGCAGAAAAGTTCTGTGTCAATGTTACTCCAACATGTGACCAATTGGAAATGAGCCAAGTCGCTGCAACTTTCGCTGAAAAAGATCTATGGTAGTCATAAAAACTACACCCACCATATTTATGGGCCAAGTCCACCACCTTGTGTAAATATATGTCCAACTCCTCTCTTCTATTAGGATTAACAGAGCATATGATATCCCTGAAAATACCAAAAGCCAGCACAAATTCTGCCACGCTAAGCTTGCGGCTAAGCCTGGGGTCCTTTGCTTTAAGTACCACCGAGACCTCCCCGCACCCATAGGACTTATTCTCCGATATATCTTGTGAAGCATTCAATAAAGATGTCAAATTCACTTCTTTCCCTTCCAAAATATCTTTCTTAACATTGGCTGTGATGAAATGGGCCGAGGATACTGAAGGTAACACTGTCAATGGTGACGGGGCTGCCACAGGTGACGGAACGACAACATTACCTACAGGCACGCTAGGTGGAGCAGGAGCTGATGGAACTGCAACTGCTTGATCCCTAGCAACGCGCGCTTCGATCACTTTCATTCTATCCTGTAGCTGTGACATGGATGAAACCAACGTGTTTAACACTGTGTGAATTTGTGTCAAAGATGTGTGCACAGAGGCGTGCTCTTCACTGGTAGATGCAATAGGCTGCGACGGAGTTGGAAAGAATAGCCTAAATAACTCGGCTTTCCTGGCTAAGGCTGGAAATGGAATGCTCCTTTGACGCAGCTCTGCTATGAGCCTGGGAATGGTCCAGTTTCTTAATGACTGGGTACTCCCATGTTCTGACCCACCTCGTGGGGTCGGAGGGATGAATGCCAAATCCTCGCTATCAGACACATGTGACATATCCGATCTACAGAAAGAAAGCATAAGGATAAGCACCCCCACTACATGAGCCAGAACTGAACCCTGTGCATAATTCCTAAAGATGTGCATGAATACTATGCCAACTCGTCAGTGCGTGCACCCCCAAAACATAGCCACCCCTATGTGTAACATGCTACCTCTTGTTTAGCCCAATCGACCTGCAGCACTGATACTAGAATTAAAAACTAAACACTCAGGGCTAACGTACCCACAGAACGTGTTGGGTAATTGTAAGAGTAGGACGAATGAACGTGCACGTATGACGTATGGTATACAAGTGAGCATTATATGTTCTATAACATTTAAAAAACGAAAACTCAGCCCATATGGATCCGTAGACGTGACAGATCCTGCAACCCATCTGACTACTACTATCATGAAATGAAAGTGACCTGACACACCTGTTAATGAAATACTCTGGGTCCACGAGTAACCAAATACCTGAACCTGGTGATGCACCTAATGAAAAGTATGATAATGAAATAATGAATGACACTGCAGCGAATGCAGACGAACATGAAAATGGAAAAAAAAATATATAGACATGACACTGCAGCGAAATGCAGATAAAACGTGAATGAATGAAAAATTAACGAATGACCCTGCAGCGAAATGCAGACAAATACGAAAATGAAAAATAACAAATGGCACTGCAGCGAAATGCAGATGAACATGAAAATGAAGAAATAATGACATGACACTGCAGCGAAATGCAGACGAATATGAAAGAAACGAGGAAACAACGAATGACACTGCAGCAAAATGCAGACGAATATGAAAGAAACGAAGAAACAACGAATGACACTGCAAGGAAAAGCAGACAAACATGAAAGAAAATGTGGAAATAACGAATGATACTGCAGCGAAAAAGCAGACAAACATGAAAGAAATGCGGAAATAATGAATGGCACTGCAGCGAAAAATAAAGAACATAAATGAAATGAGAAAATAACGAATGACACTGTAGTGAAATGCCGATGAGCATGAATAAACGCAAAACCATTTTTTTTTTTTTAATAACGCACCTGTTAATGATGCGAAACTCGAAAAGTCCACCTATGGAGATCGCAGGACCCTACTGCAGCAGCAACACTACCGCCCGGAAGACAAGAACCACCTGTGAGAAAATTGACAGTGAATCCCCTTCCACTAGCCAACGGTGAGAACCACCCTGCCCTACTGCCGCTCCAAGGGACAACCCCCTCCCCCCCACACCTAAACACACAACCCTACCACAGTGTAAGTGCAATACTGCGCCCCCATTTTTTTTTTGGCGACTAACTACCCTGCCTAGCACTTCCCTGCGACCACCCCTCCCAACATGCTGCCTGCCACCACACCGCTCCCCCCATGCAGGCACACCGAAAGAAACAAGCAACTGTTCCAGCTTAGAAAAAGGAGGGGGGGCCAGATCACCTGAAACCCACCCCCCCAAACCTATACCACCATCTGATAACAACCCGGCCGATGATCGGCGAGAATGCACCAATTCCCCCCCCCCCCAATCAAAGTGACTCAGAAAAGCAGAAACTTTTTTTTTTTCAGACTAGCCCCACCTGCGTGCCCCAGCCTGAGGGCAGATGCTCTGCCCCCCCATCGTTACCTGTCGCTGCCCCACGAACGCCGATGCAGCCCCTGAACCTGTTGACACAATCCTCCTGCACCCGAACCCGGAACACCCGCGTAGCGGGAAATGCTGCTTCTACGGACTGAGAAGCCAAAGCCGACGCTGACAGGGAGGAGGATGGAGCGTTATATGCTCCAGATTTCTCCCACAAATCCGGCCAGCCTTCAGACATATGCGCATCAATGCACACACATCCATATATATATGCACATCAATGCACACACAGCCATATGTATATATGCGCATCAGTGCACACACAGCCATATATGTGCGCATCACAAGTATATGTTTGCATGCCAATTGCGCTTATATGCACGCCTGTGCGCATATATAAATGGCAGTGGTATCGATATCATTGGCACAGAACAATGGCAGAGGGAGAAGAACATGTTATGCTGGCAGTGGCAGCTTTTGTGGGTGCCTTTTGTGAGGCAGCCCAGCAAGATCTAGCCCATCAAGAAGCAGCCCAGCAAGAGGCAGTTCAGGATATTGCGGCACTTCTGTTTCATCTTCACCAGCCATGGCTTTTTGCCCCACAGGCATTTTTGGAAAACATGCAGGACTCTGATATCCAGACCAGGTTTCGCTTAAGGCTACCAGCAATTATGTACCTCTACCACCTCATACAGGAGAAAACCGCACCAATGACAGAATGCAGTCATGCTGTGCCAGGCATGGTCAGGCTACTGGTGACCTTACATATCTAGGGACGAGGCAGCTTCCAAGCCACTTCTGCAAGTATTATGGGCATAAGCCAACCCACAGTGTCCAGTGTGTTTATGCAGGTCATAAATGCCACTCTTGACCTTGTACCACAATTTATACACTGGCCACAAAATGAAGATGAGTGGATTGATGTGAAGGTGGCTTTCTACCACTGTGCTCAAATACCACAAATCCTGGGGGCCACTGATTGTACACATGTGGCAATCAGGGCCCCCAGGATCAGTGAAGTTGGTTGTCGGAACCCGAAGGGCCTGGTATGGACTGGGGAGGATCCCCAACGCAATGCTTTTTCAGTGATCTTTATCTATATTGCAGGGAACCAGCAATACATTCCAGCCACGACCAATTTGAAATGACAATTTTTCCTTTACAAATGTAATTTTGCGGTGGCACTGTTCTAAACATCACAGAGATCCATACTAAGGGGACACCCCCAAGCACGATATTTAAGCACTTGCCACCCGCCCACCGCAGCGTGACGGCGGCAAAGTGGTTCGTAATCGCAAACCGCCCTCACCTGACAGCAGCTGCAATAACTAGCATTGTGAGTGTGCGCGTGCTGCCAGAGGCACGCTCACACGCTCACTGTGTTCCGGGGGGTCAGGGAGCGGGTAGAGCAGACTCGATCACTGCTACCCGTGATGGCCTGTCTGCAGTGAAAGAACGGAGGTCCGTGTATGTAAACACGGATCTCCATTCAGACAGAGGGGGAAGGGCAGTGATCACAGACTTCCTGTATATGGAAGCTGTGATCACTTCCCTCCCCCTGGCAGCCCAGCCCCATACAGTTAGAACACCCCATAGGGAACACAGTTAACCCTCTCCAGGCTAACCCCTTCACTGCCAATGGCATTTCTTTTTTTTTTTTCACAATATACTTTTATTGAAGTTTTCAACGTATACAAAGTAAGAGTGAATAAATTTGTACAGGGAGTTGAAAAAAAAAAAACTGGTCTGATCTTACAAATTTTAGGTATTTCTTATAACATCAAGATGTAACATTCATATATGAAAAACCTTTAAGCTGATAGTAGAAATACATTTGGTTTTCTTATTAAGCATATGTTAGAGGCTGAATAGAGAGAGAAAGTAGAGAAAAGGGGGGAAAAAAGAGTGAAGGAAGGGTAAGGACGGGCATTAATACCGGGATCATGGTTTACTTTGGGGGGGGGGGGGAGTATAAAAAGTAATGGAGAAATTATGTGAGTAGATCGACAAATTTGCGTTTTTAGGACTAGTCTCTGAGGTTCATAATTTGTTTGTAATGGTCAGAAAATCTAAAAACCCACCAGGGGCTCCACGTCTCGTGGTATTGACTAGTTTTGTCATGTGCAATCGCTAGGGTTTCTTCCATTGCATGGAAGTGGGTTATTTCTGAAATCCAATCTTTGACAGATGGTACGTACTTGGAGTTCCAGGCCCTGGGGATTAAGATCTTAGCCGCGTTGATAAGGTATCTGGTTAAAGAGTTTTTATATCTCTTTATGGAATGTTTGGAGATATTAAGAAGACAAAATGGTGTATCTAGATCTAGATCTGTTCCTGTGATATTTTTTGTTAAGTCTATGACTTTGTTCCAGAACTCTGTAATTTTTGGGAAGCTCCACCATATGTGTGTTAAAGAGCCTTCCCCTCTACCACATCTCCAGCAAAGATCAGAGATCTGTTGACACCATCTGTGAAGTTTGTCTGGAGTATTGTACCAATGGGTTAAGATTTTATAGGAAGTTTCTTGTAATTTGGTGCTAATTGAGCATTTGTGGGATAAGACACAAGCCGCCCTCCATTGGCCATCCGAAAAGCTTTATTTCAGCTCCTTCTCCCATTTTTCCTTGAAAAAATTATTCTTATCATTAGTTGCGGCTTGTAGCCAGGCATAGGCTAATGAGGTCGTTTTCTTTGTTTCTTAAGCAGCTAGACATTTTTGTTCAAGTTGTGTTGGATTTTGGGAGTAAGCACTTTTAAATTTACGTGTGTTCAAGAAGCTGTGTATTTGTAAGCATAGCCAGTGAGGGAAGGCAGTCTCTCCGCATAGAGTCTGAATGTCCTCTTTGGTTTTGATTATGCCATCTCAGAGGCAGTGGGTGGCAAGAAGTGGAGTGTTTTTGGTGGTATTAGTCAGTATTTTATTTCCAAATCCCGAAACAAAGTCTGGGTTATCTGAGAGTCTTGTTAGTGGGCCTGGGATTGAGGCTAAATTGTATTTGTGTGCCGCTGCTTGAAAAATTTGGAGCGTGTTTCCTAGTAAAGGATGTGTTTTTATTCTATTTGGTAGTTTAGATGTAGTTATCCAGGAAAGGAACTTGAGAGGTAGAGAGGAGGAGTGCTCTTCTAGTGTAATCCAGTCTTTATTTAACTGGTGGCAGTGCCAATCGATAATCCTGGTAATGTGAGCCGCTATATGGTATTTTCTAAAATCTGGTAAATTCATACCTCCTGAGTCTTTAGAGCTTATCATTGTAAAGAACTTTATTCTTGGTTTTTTATGTGCCCATACAAATCTTCTCTGAATATTTTGTAATTGTCTAAAGAAGCTTAGTGGAATTCTAATGGGGAGAGCGTTCATGCAATAAAGTAGTCTGGGGAGAATCACCATTTTTTTTTTTTTTAAAAAGGTTTTATTGGGTTTTCACAAATACAGAGAAAAGCAGAAACAGTGGAGAGGGGAAGGCATCCCAATAAATAATAAAAAAAAATTATAAACAACAAACAAAATATGGCATTGATCAAAAGGAAGACAGACTAATAACAATACAGCTTCAGTGACAGGAAAGGGGCCCCAGCCGGGTCCCGCACCACCACCCAGCACCCCTAATGGGAGCAAACTGTGCCAGGTCATGGTCCCAGACCCCCCAGGGAATAGAGTCTCCCCATTCCAAAATTACAAGACAGCTTCCTTGACCAGTGCATCCAGGAGATATACAAAACCAGAATGGCCTTTGAGATCACCGAGAGGAAGAATTCAATAAAACACTACGCCAATATTAGGAAAATTAGTAGAAGAAAGCGGTAAAAGAGTGAGTGAAAGGAGAGACAGGAGAAAAGATATAGAAGGGACAACAGGAAGGAGAAGTAAAGAGAGGCACGGGGAGTCACCCTCGAAGTTAAACAAATTATAACGTCAGGAGGACATGTTGAGGAACCTCAACCAAGGCTCCCAAACCGCTTCAAATTTAGAGGAAGTGTCCAGAAGAATATTAGCAAATTTTTCTTGTGTCATAATCCATGTAATTTTTTTTTTGGCTCCTCTGAATCAAACGGATGTTTTTTTCCAAGCTTTCGCAATGGTAATTTTCGCTCCCAGCAGAATAAAATGGGATAGCTTATATGCAGCTTTAGAAAGGCCTTCGGGTTTGTGGTTAAATAAGGCTACTTCGGGGGTCTGCGGGATAGGGTGTCTCAAAACCCTTCTTAACATAGAGAAGATTTTATTCCAGAACCCCCTGATCCTAGGGCATTCCCACCACGTATGGTAGAAAGACCCCAGGATATGACACCCTCTAAAGCAGAAAGGCGAGGAGTCCGGGAACATGGAGGAGAGACGAGTGGGTATCAAATACCCACGAGTAAACACCTTAACACTAGCCTCCACTAGGGCTAAATTTACTATTCCCTTGAATGCCCTAACAAAGTGGGAAAACCACATTTCGGAATCCCATCCAGGTCCAGATCCCCCTCCCACTTCCTAGCATAGGAGGGCAACCCAGGAAGATCTATCAAAGAGGCATATATAATCGAAATGCCCCCTCATGGAGAAGCGACATCAGAGCACCAAATCTCGTATGGGGAGGCCCCATTGGAGGAGAGGTTGGCCTTACAGGAGTGGGCAAAGAAGTGGTGGATCTGGTTGAAAATAAAGCTCTCCGAGGGGGGCATATCCAATTTGCTCTGGCAGTACTCAAGGGAGATGGGTCCCGCTGCAGTAAGAAAATGTCCTATTCTGAAAAGGCCTTTGTTCGTCCACCAACGGAAGACATGGATATCCTGACCCAGGGGGAAACGGGGATTATTGAAGATATGTTGTAGAGACCGGACAGATGAGACCAGCTTAGTGGCGTTAAATAGATGATCGCAGAGGGCCAGGGAGTTGGAAAGAGTGGGGGATAGAATAGGAGAATCACCATTTTAATGATAGCTGCTCTTCCGAACCACGAGAAATTTCCCCCTTGACATTTTTTTAGATCTAAAGAGATAGATGCGAGTAAGGGTGCATAGTTTTTGTGAAAAATGTCTTTTAGCTTCGGCGTTAACCACACTCCTAGGTATTTAAGTTGATTTGACTCCCATTTGAAAGGGCAGATTTACTGTGTTTTAGTTAGCTCGGTCTCAGGTAGAGAAATATTTAGAGCTTCTGATTTGCTGTAGTTTATTTTCAGGTTAGAGATGTAGTTAAAATTCTTGAATTCTTCAAGTAAATTTGGGATTGAGATGTGGTTTTGTGTCAAAAAGAATAACAAATCGTCTGTGTAAGCAGCAACTTTATATTCTCTGCCTGAGACTGTGAAACCGTGGATAGATTTATTTTGATTGATTAGTCTTATGAAGGGTTCTAAAGAAATTATGAATAATAGAGGCGAAAGGGGGCAACCTTGTCTAGTACCATCGTTAATTCTAATGGTGTCAGAGAGAGATCCATTAATCTTTATTTTCGCTGTGGGGGTTCTATAAAGCGCTGAAATCCATGACAGCATTCTGTCTTGGAGTCCTATGTGTCTGCAGGCTTCAAACATATAATCCCAGCTTACCCTATCAAAGGCCTTCTCCGCGTCAGTGGACTGGAGAAGGCCTTCTATTCCGTCAGAATGTGCTATGTGGATTAGATTTAGGGCCTTTACAATGTTGTCTCTCGACTCTCTGCCTGGCATGAAGCCTACTTGTTCTGGTCCGATAATTTTTTGTAAAAAAGGTCTTAGTCTTGTAGCCAGTATTTTTGAAAGTAGCTTAACATCTATGTTCAATAAAGAAATTGGCCTGTAATTGGCACAATCTTTTGGATCTTTATTGGGTTTCGGTAAAACAGTTATGTGAGCTTGTAAGAAAAACTCTGGGTTGGTTTGGTTTTTGTGTAATGAGTTTAGGTTTTCTAGTAGGGGTTTTTTAAGAATATCTGCAAAGTGCTTGTAATATTGAGCTGTAAACCCATCCGGCCCTGGGCTTTTCCCTGCTTTGAGTTCTTTTATGGCTTTAAGTAATTCATATTCTTGAATGGGTGTTTCTAGATCTATAGCATCTTCTTCTGATAGAGAGGGTAGGTTACTTCGATGTAGAAAGTCTGCAATGATATTTTCCCTACTGCCTTGTAAGTTCTTTGGTTTGTGAATTTTGGGAAGATTGTATAGATTTGTGTAATATTCATGAAACTGGGCCGCAATTTTTTCTGTTTTGTATTCAATGCACCCTCTGGTTGTATGAATTGCATGAATGTTCTCTAATATTTTGGTGTCTTTTAATGCTTTTGCCAAGAATCTGCCACTTTTATTTCCGTGTTCATAATTAGTGTTGAGCGAACCTGGACTGTAACGTTCGGGTCCGTACCGAACTTTCGGGTGTCCGTGGCACGGACCCGGACCCGGACATTTCAAAAATCGTTCGGGTTCGGTCCGGAGTTCTGCTATTTTACTCCACGTGTTGAGAAGCTGCAGGGCAGCCAATCAACAAGCGTTTCACTGGTTTGCCCTTAGAAGCCATCACAGCCATGCCTACTAATGGCATGGCTGTGATTGGCCAGTGCATCATGTGACCCAGCCTCTTTATAAGCTGGAGTCACAGTGCTGCAGTCACATGCTCCTTGGGTTAGTGTAGGGAAAGGAAGCTGAAAGCTTGAGGGACAGATTTGAGACATTTTAAGACCTGATCCTGCATCCTGAGATAGATTACTTTACTACTGCTGTCTGTGCTGTTGCTCTGAGGACAGATAGCAGAAATTAGAGATTTCACATACCGCTGCTTTG
>BLSH010092084.1:111872-128350 GCA_018402905.1 Glandirana rugosa
CCGCACATGGTACATGTCCCACGTCTGAGGTCCGCACACGGTACATGTCCCACGTCTGAGGTCCGCACACGATACATGTCCCACGTCTGAGGTCCGCACACGGTACATGTCCCACGTCTAAGGCTGCACCCTGTACATGGCACACGCCTGGAGTCTGCACCCTGTACATGGTACACGCCTGGAGTCTGCACCCTGTACATGGCACACGCCTGGAATCTGCACCCTGTACAAAGCTCACGCCTGGGATCTGCACCCTGTACATAGCACACGACTGGAATAAAGTCTGCCGTTTCCCCCTTTAAAATAAATAACTGCGAGTCGCGGCTAAGCCCCTCCCCGTCATGACATTGTCAAAAGGGGCGGAGCATGGGTGACCTTAAAATGATGCTCCTCCCTGAAAAAAGTTCTGCGGACGCCCATGGTTGCTACCCCGCGCCGCTGTCCCCCTGCCCCCTTCGACGTCATCCATGCTACTCTCAGACTGACAACAAAGCCAGGAGAGTGGCATGCTGCCTATGCAAGACAGGAAAAACCCAAATGGTGACATTGCAAAGCTTACTGGCACCACACCTGTAGAATATTTGTGCTATCAAAGCAACATTGCCCACGTCCCAGCACAAGGGATATCCAGTTTCAGGAAGCTTTACCATCCAACGGAGGCGTTAACCCATTGTGTGCTGACGTGAGGTATGGACAGGAAATATATACTAGACTGTATATATATATATATATATATATTCTCTGCCATCATTGCCCCAATCACTCAACTGACGAAAGAGAACTCTCGATTTCACTGGACCACCGAGGCCCAAACGGCCTTCCAGACCCTGAAAAGGCTCTTCACTTCAGCGCCCATCTTGAAGCATCCATATTCAGCCCTGCCCTACATCCTGGAGGTGGACGCTTTCGAAGACTGCTGTAGGGGCTGTTCTCTCCCAGAGGCAAGGTTCCAAGCTCTTGCTCCATCTCATACCCTTTTTCTCCCACAAGTTGTTGGCACCAGAGAAAAACTATGATGTAGGAGATAGGGAACTCCTGGCCATTAAGTCTGCTCTTGAGGAATGGTGGTACTTGCTCGAGGGGGTCACGCACCCCATTTTGATTTATACAGACCACAAAAACCTGGAATACTTGAGAACAGCCAAAATACTGAAACCCCTTCTTTTTCTCATGATTTCTGTTCCATATAATGTACAGGCCTGGGTCGAAGACTGTAAAGCCAGACACCCTGTCCCAGATGTTTTGTGAGCCTGGAAACACTGTTCCTTCGGATACTATTCTTCCCCTCTAAACTTTTTACTAACCCAGAAAGACTAGCTTTCCCAGATCAGACAATCCCTTGCCGGGTCCACCAGTCCCTCAGATTCCAGGCTACTAGTAAAGGATGGGCTATGGTGGTACAGCAGCAAGGTTTTCGTCCTAGTGGAACAACGTCTAACCGTTCTGGGGCTCTGCGATGACCACAAGCTGGCTGGGCACTTCAGTGATCGTAAGACGGCCAAGCTGCTCTCGCGCTCCCTCTGGTAGCTGTTAGTTGATGAGGACTGCAAGAAGTATGTTAACACTTGTCTCACCTGCGCCCAGAACAAAACCAATAAACCCAAGGCTTGGGACCTCTTGAATCAGCTCCCCGTACCTGCACGTCCTTGGTCTCGAATATCTATGGACTTTATCATTGAGCTAGCTCCTTCTGAAGAGTACACCACTACCTTTGTGGTCGTCGACCGCATGACTAAAATGGCCCATTTTCTCCCCATGAAGGGCACTCCCACTGCTGCCGAAACAGCGGAGATCTTCGCCAAGGAGATTGTCCGCGTCCACGGAATCCCAGTCAACATTGTGTCGGATCGCGGAGTCAAGTTTACGTATAGGTTCTGGAAAGCCCTATGCTCGTCCTTGGAGATTGAGTAATCATGTTCCTCAGCTTATCATCCTCAGACCAATGGCCAAACTGAGAGAACGAACCAGACTTTGGAGCAGTACCTTCGTTGGTTCTCCTCATTCTCTCAGTATGATTGGGCCACACTACTGCCTTTGGCCGAGTTAACCTATAATAACACCACCCACTCCGCCACCAAACAGTCTCCGTTCTGGGCGAATTATGGCTTTCACCCCACGTTCCTGCCTAATCTGATCCCTGAAAGTGGGGTACCAGCCGTTCAGGAAATTACAAACTCTTTTGAGAAAAAACGATAAACTCTTGCAGGAAACGCTTTGCAGAACCCAGGAGCTTAACAAGGAAGCCTTCAATAAGAGAAGGCGAGGAGAACTGGAATTGCAGCCGGGCAACCAAGTCTGGCTTGCCACCAGGAACCTGAGGTTGGCATGCCCCTTGAAGAAGTTGGGGCCTAGGTTTATTGGGCCCTTCCCTGTGAAGAGGAGGATCAACAGGGTGGTATACGAACTGGAGTGAAAAGTGAAAATGTCCAAACTGGGCCCAATTAGCCATTTTCTCTCCCCGGTGTCATGTGACTCGTTAGTGTTACAAGGTCTCAGGTGTGAACGGGGAGCGGGTGTGTTACATTTGGTGTTATCGCTCTCACTCTCTCATACTGGTCACTGGAAGCTCAACATGGCACCTCATGGTAAAGAACTCTCTGAGGACCTGTAAAAAAGAATTGTTGCTCTACATAAAGATGGGCTAGGCTATAAGAAGATTGCCAAGACCCTGAAACTGAGCTGCAGCACAGTGGCCAAGACAATACAGCAGTTTAACAGGACAGGTTACACTCAGAACAGTCCTCGCAATGGTCGACCAAAGAAGTTGAGTGCGCATGCTCAGCGTCATATCCAGGAGGTTGTCTTTGGGAAATAGACATATGAGTGCTGCCAGCATTGCTACAGAGGCTGAAGGGGTGGGGTGGGGGGGGGGCAGTTCAGCCTGTCAGTGCTTAGACCATATGCCACATACTGCATCAAATTGGTCTGCATGGCTGTTGTCCCAGAAGGAAGCTTCTTCTAAAGATGATGCACAAGAAAGCCCACAGACAGTTTGCTGAAGACAAGCAGACTATACATTGGATTACTGGAACCATGTCCTGTGGTCTGATGAGACCAATATAAACTTATTTGGTTCAGATGGTGTCAAGTGTGTGTGGCGGAAACCAGTGAGTGTTGCTAGCACTGGGGAGCAACAGTTCATTGAGGGACCCATGAAAGGAAACATGTACTGTGACATACTGAAGCAGAGCATGATCTCCTCCCTTCAGAGATTGGGCCGCAGGGCAGTATTCCAATATGATAACGACCCCAAACACACCTCCAAGACGACCACTGCCTTGCTAAAGAAGCTGAGGGTAAAGGTGATGGACTGGTCAAGCATGTCTCCAGACCTAAACCCTATTGAGCATCTGAGGTGCATCCTCAAATGGAAGGTGGAGGAGCACAAGGTCTCTAACATCCACCAGCTCTGTGATGTCGTCATGGAGGAGTGGAAGAGGACTCCAGTGGCAACCTGTGAAGCTCTGGTGAACTCCATGCCCAACAGGATTAAGGCAGTGCCGGAAAATAATGGTGGCCACACAAAATATTGACATTTTGGTCCCATTTGGACATTTTAACTTAGGGGTGTACTCACTTTTGTTGCCAGTGGTTTAGACATTAATGGCTGTGTGTTGAGTTATTTTGAGGGGACAGCAAATTTACACTGTTATACAAGCTGTACACTCCCTACTTTACATTGTAGCAAAGTGTCATTTCTTCAGTGTTCTCAGATGAAATAATATAATAAAATATTTACAAAAATGTAAGGGGTGTACTCACTTTTGTGAGATACTATATATACAATAGGGATGGAGGCATATGAGTATATTTACTCATTGCCTCATTTAAAGTCCCAATTTTATTCTGGCCTTTCCTTGCAACTTATATGCGGAATGGAAGCCCAGAGCCATGGACTCATATGTTATCTATGTTATCTAATTACCTACTGTTTTCATTGTGATCTATAATTGACAATACTAGTTTTTCCATCTATACCATAGGGGTTTATTTATTTACTTATGTGTCTGCTGGTGGCAATTGTGGTTTTCTTCATGTCCGGGAGCTGCGATGCGCTCTGGGACCCTCCCTTCTTCCCCCGTTCCTCTCAGACACTGGGGGGTGGGCCGGCACTCATAGCACATCGATGTCACGCCCCATGCTCTCCATGCGTGTGATGTCATTCTTGACACCACGCGCCGGGGCATTGTTTCCCCATCAGCAGTCACCACGAGGGAGTGTTTGGGCGCTAACTGCCAAGCGTCAATAGCCGCTCTGGTACTAGCGCTGCCTCCCTTTTGACCTTGCAAGCGTGACGTTGGGAGTGGTCTGCAGCTGATTTCTGCTACATATTTCACATCCTGGTGGAACCTTTGCTTCGTTCGCTTTCTGCTTTCATGAAACACCGGTTCCTATGTTTGTTCTCTCACTAGTCTTACTATGATATCCTCTTTATCCTTTGACACTTTTCTCCATGGTGTGAGATTCAGCTTGTACCAATTAGCACCTCTCACTTTTCACGTGGGCTTCCTGTTCACTGGGGTAATTATCCTTGGGTTGTAGTCTCCTTCTATCTCATCAGCTGGGTAGCCACTCATTTCCACAAATAATCATTTTCCACAGAAACCCTCTGGAGCCATATTCAGCTTGAAATACAATCACCATTGCCAATGGGGATCACATTCCTAAAGATGCCTCTTCACCTTTATTATGTTGCTATGTCACCGCAGACATCACTACCACAGCTCCTGGGGATGATGTCCCCTCACTGCCTACAGTGTCAACATAATTTTTTGAACATTTAAACCTTTTATAGGTAAGAGTGTTGGGATTAAACTTGTTGTTCCCCTTCCTCCTTTGTATACTTTATATTTTATACTACATTTTTTTAAAATGATTTTATTTTATTATTTATTTTTTAATTTATTGTTTTTATTATCATTATTTTCTCTACCATTAGATCAGTTTGGCAATTATAGATCTCATTACAGACAAACCCATAATGCATCTGCTCCGGATGAGTGGAAGTTATCCACGAAAAGAGTAGAGCTCCTATTTGATGTTACATCATTGCAAGCATGTGTCTAATATTTATTTTAGAATTATGAATCATTTTGCAGTATAATGTTTATCTATAACCTTGGGGTATATATTGATCTTATTATCTGATATGAATCATGTTGTTATACATGTACATATATGAACTATTGAAAAAGTTGTATTTATATATTGATACTAATGGTTTTTTAATGTATTTCGCCATGAATATAATGTCATTTCAATATGAATCCAATAAACATGTTATTTTATATTGACTATTTTTTGAATTATGGTTTTGTGCTTAATATAAAGTCCCAAACAAACCCCCTTCTTCCTATATATACAATAGGGATGGAGGCATATGATTTTATTTATTCATTGCCTCATTTAAATATATATATATTCTTGGAATTATCCTGCACTATATACACCCCTAACGGCGGATTTGGCCTGGTGGCAACTTCATCCTCCATCGTGGTTTGGCAGACTACATTCTATAAAAATGAACATCCTTCCCAGAATCCTGTACTTTGTTTGCACTTTGCCAATCGCCCTGGTTCGGTCTGATTTATTGGCATTTCAATAGAGTGAACAGACGCACACTATATACTCCAAAAGCAAAAGGTGGTCTGGGAGTCCCTGACCTACTTAAATATTTCTATGCCGCTCAATTAGCCCACCTTTAGATTCCATTCATGCCAGCCCCACGCACTGTGTATGTGAATAGAATCACACTCCTGCCCATCTAAACTTATTTTCCATGCCATGTGATTACCGGCTCGTGATCAGTCTCTAATATTATGCCCCTCTCTCTCTCGTTCAGTATTTGGGATAGACTTACTAAATCACATTCATTTAAATCTTTGCATTGCCCATTGGCTCCCTTGTAAAACAAAGACTTCACCCCAGGCCTCACTCATCACATATTCAACTGGTGGACCAATAATGGTCTTCTGCTCATTGCAGACCTCTGTGACCATAAGGGCATGTTGACTAAACAGGCCCTAATAGAAAAGTACCAGCTTCCAGCTTCAGAATACTAATCGGTACATTCAACTATCTATACACCTTATCCCTTAATAGTGACCTTGTGACTATGTCCCCAATGGAATATCTGTATCATAAATTTGATGAGGTTCAGGGGTCATATTTCTGAATTGTATACTATTTTGATGCATACCTCAGCCAAACAGGATTATATGGTCAAGTGGGAGCAAGACTTTCAAGAGAGCCTTGAACTTGAGTGGCATTCGATAGCCCAGGCAGCATCAAAATCACCCATCAACACTTCCATCATAGAAGCAAACAATAAGGTTCTCTTGAGATGGTATATGGTGCCGACCAGATTGGCTACTTATGTTCCGGGAGCTTCTCCAAAGTGTTTTGAGGCAAATTGAGATCCTACCTCAGGATCAGCACTGGCTAGGCCAGAAGGGGACAGTCTAGAGAACAAGTTCAGAGCGTGCGAGGGTTGCATGTTTTTACAGTCCAGAACAGGACCCTTAGGAAGAGCTGGTGAGAAGACCAGATATCCCCACTAGAAGTATGCTAAAAGCTTGAACTCGGGGTTCCAAGAAGCTACAGAGTTGGGACTCAGGCTATTGGGATGTCAAAGTGGAATTTTTGGGGCATGCATGGTCCATCAGAAGTCCTCCTTTTTCTCTGAGTCATTTCCATGGATTTTTCCTCACATGGAGGTAAAGAAAGCATATACTCATGCCTTACATAAGCCACTGGAGTCGCAAAGTGCTGCTGTGCCAGTCTCTGAATGCAAGAGTTTCCAGGGCAGGTGCTTGCCCCTCTTATAGTCATGAAGTGGAACAGCTTGCGGAGGCCGGTTTTAGACCTTGCACACCTGAGACAATCCTCAGCAAAGGAGAAGTTCAAGGGGGAAACATTGTCCCTGATAGGAGGTCCAGCCAGGTGTCTGGCTTGTTTCCAATGAACTTAAGATTCTTACCTTCATGTGCCCATTGTAGAAGACTTCTGCAACTTCCTTCGGTTCACTGTAGGTCAAGACCATCTCCAGCTCCAGCCAGCCAGCTCGGGCTTTCAACATCACCCTGTGTGTTTCAGGGTCTTATTGGCTGTTATATTCTTATCAATACAAGGGGCATACGCCGACCTAGTTGTGTGGAGGTCCTTGTCCTACTGTCAGACAGTACCAAGAAAGAGGGCAGCTGCTGGAGTCCAGAGCTCAGGCCTTTTCTATGCTCCATAAATTCGGCTGGCTGCTGAATCTGGCAGGGAGACACCTGGAGCCCACTTGGTCTCTTGTGGGCCTCAGGACTCAGTTCAATATAATCTTGGGAATCATTGCCTTGGCTCTGGATCCCAATGTTCTGGGTCTGAATACTTCTGGCCCTGTCTTTTTCCCACCTGCACGCCTGTCAGTGTCTAAAATGATTGGCAGTATAGTGTCTACAGATCTGAGGATCAAGTGAAAGCTGGAGAAGGTAGCCTTCTGTGAGAGGTGTCTCCAGAAGTAGGAGCCAGGAGGCCTTTCACCATATAACATAGGAAGCGTCAGTGCTCTTAGGTTAGCCTCCTACGTTAAGACAGTCTGGGGACTCACAGCCTGTTCTCTATCACAGAAAGCCGACCAATTATGTCTTGGGCTCAGAACAAGCAGCGTATGGTCCCAGAGTCTAAAAAGTTCTAACGGTTTTCTTTCCAGAGACCACAACGAATGGTCTCCACATGTGGCGGTTTTCAGGTGTAGATGTCCTGATGGATCATTGGGAATACAATAGGAGCTATGCATTTCTTCCAGTCCTGGTTAACCTCGGGTTTCCTTTTTCAAAAACTCCGAACAGAGGCTGTAGTGTTAGTGGCAGTGATGCCTTATCGGAAAATTAGGTCAGTGTTCCCCTTGCTAGCACAATTCAGCTTCCGGAACCCAGTGCACCTTCTCCTCAGGCCAGGCCTTTTATTACTGTGTACAATTCTACATCCATGTCCAGCACGGTTGTGTTGACGGTCTGGTTCTCAAGAATCAAGGATTTAGTTCTAATTCTATCAGTCAGCTCCTTCGGAGTTCAAGTGTCAGCCTTTTTGGCCTTCACAGGTTTGCTGGTCTAGGCATCTTCCTGTTCAACAATTCTTCAAGGAAGCGGTTAGGCTCAGACCTCGGAGTAAGTGGAGGTTTCCAATGGAGTATTCTAGGGCTGTCTCTGTTGGAGGTTTATCGGGGTGCAATGTGACTTATTTGGTGCGCATGTCTGGTAAACAGAAAATCCTGTTTTGACTTCCAGCAGTGCCTTCCTTCAGTTTTAGGAGTCCTTCAGAGATTGTAAAGTCATATCTACAAGCTACAGCTTCCTTCAGGCTTCAGATCACCTGTTCATCCTTCCATCATTTCCCAGAAAGGACAGAGGAACGTGCCTCATCTAGGGCGATTGTGGCACAGATTGTGAATGTTATGTTTCTTTAAATGCAACTCTATAGTGCATCTCTGTTGTACTTATTTCCTGTTTGGTGTTTCCTGTTCCTGCTGGTTATTATTCAATGAACATGGCTTCTGTACAGCAATGGCTCGTGCTGTCTTTACTTGCATTACATCAAACACAGATTGCCTAGGTCTTACAACAGGCTGACAGAACCAATGGCTGGGCTCCTTTGGAGATAGTGTCTGCCCAACCGACCAGGAGCTGGGCTACATCTGGGGCAGCTTTGCGTCATTTAGCTCCGGGAGTAATTTGCAGGGCAGCTTCCTGGTCTTCTATCAACACGTCTATGTCCCATTTCTGTGTTGAACCAGCGCCCTATCTTCAAGTTAATTTGTTTTACAAGTACTGTTGGTTGGCGGTGTTAAGTAAACTTTCTTTGCTCAGCATTTCCTACCCGTGTGTGTAGCAAGTTATTTCCCACACGTATGCTGCCATGGAGTCTGTCAGGAAAACTGAAAATTTATATCAAATACTTACCGTAATTTTCCTTTGCTGATAGACGCCATGGCAGCAGGAGTCCCCTCCCAATGCCTGGAGTAGGCTAGTTACAGAACACGGCTGCTGGTGTGAAGCAAAGTTTTATGGAAGAGGGGTCCTATAGGGTAGTTATGGAGGCAGGGCTAACCCACACGTATGCTGCCATGTAGTCTATCAGGAAAGGAAAATTACGGTATTTGATAGAAATTTTACGTTATATCACCGCTGTCAGTGATAAATGATTTACTCAACCCTCAAACTGCTACTTTTGCTGGACAGCTTGGTTTGTTAAATTAAGTTGAAAAAAAACAGACTTACTGGATTGATGGATCAGACTTACTGGATGCAGTATGTGTAGGAGAGGAGTGATGAGTGTATGGCAGCGAGAAGTATGTGCAGGAGAGGAGCGTAGAGTGTATGGCGGTGGTTAGTATGTGTAGGAGAGGAGCGCAGAGTGTACGTCGGTGGGTAGTATGTGTAGGAGAGGAGCGCGGAGTGTACGGCGGTGGGTAGTATGTACAGGAGAGCAGTGTGGAGTGTATGGCGGCGGGTAATATGTGCAGGCGAGGAGTGCGGAGTGTATGGTGGCGGGTGGTATGTGCAGGAGAGGAGTGCATTCCACATGCTTTTGCTCATCTTTGCATCCCGGGGGGGGGGGGCATGCGGGGACTGCACACTTCCCCTATGCTTATGTTTGCACTCCAAACTGTAATCCCTTCTCTGTTACCTCTAGACCCCCATCCACCTGCTCACCTTTGCAGTACAGCTGTCAGGAACTATGAATCAGACTGAGACAGCAATGCAGTAAAAATCACACCTTTTAATATATGGTACTGATCAGTAAACGTGGTCAAAACATAAGCCAGGGATCGGTAACCAAAGCGGGTAGTCAGATAGGCCAGTAATCAGGAAACCAGAGATCAGCGTAGTCGGAGGCAGAAGAACAGGATCAGGAACCAGAAGGGACGTCAGCTGGGCAAAGTCATTAACAGGAACACAGCAGAGAATCTCCAGATATGTTGATGAAGGCAAAGGCAGGAAAGGAATGAAAAAAGCAGTTTAAATAGCCAGAAGGGGCTGGCTGTAGATGGGAAGAGCAGATAAAGATCACCAGGTGAGCCACTGTGGAAATGAGTGCTGACAATTATCTGACAGCTGAGTACAGAGAAGAGAGCTGCTGAGAGCCCAGCCATGACAACAGGTTGATGGCAGGCTTTGTGACAGTGGCAGACAGGGCATGTTTACATCCCCAATGTCGGCAGAATTCAGCAGAGGTGATGGTGGACAAGGGCTCAAGGGAGTTTCATACACCTATGAATGCGCCCACGATTTACATATTAATGTCGCTCGCCACCCTGCGATTTACATATCAATACATCCCGCGATTTACATATCAATCATATGTACACACATAGAGCAGGGCTGGGCAGCATTAGTGACTCACTGGGCTGGACCTATCTCAGACCCCTTTCACACTGGGACGTCTTTCAGGCGCTTTAGCACTAAAAATAGCGCCTGTAAAGCACCTGAACCCCCCCCCCCCATTCGGTGTGCTTGCAGGATGGGAAAAAAAGTCCTGCAAGTAGCATCTTTGGGGCGGTGTCGGAGTGTACACCGCTCCTCCACCACCCCTGCCCATTAAAATGAATGGGCAGTGCTTCCGAAGCAGCTGAACACCGCTTCCAAAGCGCCGTGCATCAGCGTTTTTAACCCCTTCTCAGGGGTTAAAAGCTCCACGCTGCTGCCCGAATAGCGCCGCCAAAGCGCTGCTATAACAGCAGTAAAGCAATGCTATAACAGCAGTAAAGCGACGCTAAAACTAGCGGCACTTTACCGCTACCTCCCCCGACACCCCAGTGTGAAAGGGGTCTTGAAGTAGGGGCCAGGAGCTACAGCTTCAATAGCCCCGATGTTAATCTGACCCTGTTATAGGCTTTATGTTTCATAATCTGAAATAGAGGGCTACAGGTACACATTTGGAGTGAAACAATGGCCGATGAGCTATTCATTATTACTGATTGATAAACCAGGAATCTAAGGGTAGTTCCATAATCCATTGACTCACAACTTGTCTCACCTCTACATCTCGTACGTATAGTAACAAATGTATAAATCATGATAAAAACACAAGCAAAACATTTACATACTCAAGCTGAAATATGGAAAGTGACATCCCTGTCGTCGCTAGCATAGGTCGGAACAGGCCATTCCTTCATGGGGAAAATGGTACATATTTTCAACAGACAGGTAAAACTCACAACATGAAAGAAGATTTTTCAAGAAAGCTTATATTGGATTGTCAAATGTATTTCTTTTATTTTAGTAAACCACTGTGCTTTTTTCTATAACCTGCAAGGTAAAGCCATAATGTGCTAGTATGCATCGCATACTAGCACATTATATGAAACATACCTTAGAACAAATCCCTTCCAGTGCCGCGCTGTCACAGCTGACAAGGCTTCCATCTTCACCCATCTTCCTTCCGGGTTTGCGGACTGTAGCTGCGTGACTGGCCGGAGTCGCAATGATGTCACTCCCATGCATGAGCTTGTGACAGCAAAAAAAGTGATTGCAAAAAAATTTAAAGCAACAGTTTACACCACAAAAATGCACTTCAGTTCTTTTCCAGATGCGTCTCTGAATGCACGGTTTTTGAGGCATTTTTGTCGAGTTCCAGTGCATTTTTGATGCGATTCTGAATGCCGCCCAGGTGTTTTTTTCTTATTTTTTCACGATACTGGGGTCCAGTGCGTTTTTAATGCGTTCCAGTGCATTCCGTTGTGTTTTGGATGAGCTTTACTGCGTTCCAGTACAGTCCAGTGCAGGAAAAATGCAGCATGTGCTACTGTTTTGCCCTGGAACTGACCACACTGTTGTGAACTATTCCATTGCCATTGGAAATCATATAACCTACTTTCCATCCATTTTTAATGCAAAAAAAATCAAAAAACGCACTGGACTGCATGTGGTGTGAACTGGCACTAAAAGTAAAAATAAAGTAACAATTAAAAAAAAAATGAAAGTGCCCCTATATTTGCGTGCAAAGGTGAAAGCATGCGTTGACCCCACACACACACAAACATTGATCGTCCCACACATGTAAGGTATCACTGCGATAATTCAATTCTGCCTATGGGTAATAAAATGTACATAATTTGTCGCTGTTGCACGGGTGTACACAATTTTAAAGGATGACATGTGTGGTATCTATTTACTCGGCGTAACATCATCTTTTATCTTTAAAGAAAATTGGATTAAATATTGTGTTTTTTTTGCATTAGAATTCAAAAATTAAGTTTGAAAAACTGCTCCACAAATACCGTATCACATAAAAAATTGCTACACCCACCATTTTATTCATTAGGGTCTCCGCTTTAAAAAAATATATAAAATGTTTAGGGGTTCTAAGACATTCTCTAGCAAAAAAAAATCACTGCTTGTTACATGTAAATAAAAATTGCCAGATAGGGCAAGGTCCAGGAGCTGAAGGATAAACAAAAAAAACCGCTGAGGATTTTCAATCTGTAGCCATTATTACTGATCACTATAACCCAAACAGGGAGAAGCTAAAACGGGCATGCTGCCTCCCAAGGCGCATGCGCAGATGAAGTTCTGAAGCCAGAGTAGTTGTGGGTTATTGGAGTCTGAGCCGTTCCTCCCACCGCCTGGAACCAATGGAAGAAATTCCCCGCCCACGTGCTTTGCGATTGGTGTAGGAAGAGGCACGGTAGCCGCTTCTTCTGTTGTGATTGGGTGAGCTGGGTCTGCCGGTGGCCTGGTTGTTGATGCTTGTGGCCCAGGCAGGAAGAGGATAGAAGGACGAGGTGAGTATGGAGAGAGTGGGGATCAGGGGGAGCGGTGACCGGGCTTTATAATGAACAATCTGATATTCTACCATCCAGGCACACACAGAGGCTGCTGGGGGACTAGAAGGCTCAGCGTGTTCTAACAGTGTGTGGCTGCCAGTGCATGCTGGGGGTTGTAGTTGGAGGCTGGCAGGGACCTCAATGGACAGGACTGCTGACTGATGGGCAGCCAGGGGGTGACTCTGTACATCTCATCTGTATCATCATCACTGCAGGCTTTCTTCTTATCAGCATCATAAACAATCACCATCTGGTTTTATTTTACATAAATGCCACTTTCCTTTGTTTTATCCTTTGTTGCATCTCTGTGCTGCTAATCCCCTGCAGCCTCTTTACAGCCACTTCCTCCTGTTTGCCTTTTAAAAAAATTGCAGACATTGGCATGCTATGCATAGTGACATTGGACCCGCTTGGATCAATGCAAATATATATATATATATGTGTGTGCGTGTGTGTGTGTGTGTGTGTGTGTGTATATATATATATATACACACCATACCTGAGGGATCCCGATGGAAATCACTAAAGCAGACACTACTGTTCCAGTCATCTCCACTGGCTTCCAGATCCTCTGCTGAGTGGTCAGACTGATTCATTGTGAATCATTGAGATCATTTTCTGAATGAATGCAAAGCACTCTCTGATTGGATGAGGTGGTCAGTGACATCACACTCCCCACCTTATCCAATCAGAGAACACTTTGCATTCATTCAGAAAGTGAAAAACATTCAGAGAAGCGGTATTCACAGAACATTTTGCTTTTTTTTTTTTTGGATAAATGCAAAGTGTTCTCTGATTGGACAAGGTGGAGATCATGACATAATACCCCAATCTCCCCCAAGCCCCCCCCCCCCTTCCCACCTCTTCAGCCTCGTCGAAGCAGAGAATGCTTTGCATTCATTTAGAAACTGTAAAGCATGCTCTGAATGGTGCCTGTGCCAAGCAGCCCACCTCCTGTGTTCACACTGCATCAGGCTGTCCGCTCAGCATGACACCCAGAGGCAAGTGGAGGTGTCTAGCGTCATCTGCATTAAAGTCATTGTAACATCTCGTTTTTAAAAATAATAAACATGTTATACTTACCTCCTCTATTGCAGTGGTTTTGCACAGGGCAGCCCGGATCCTCCTCTTCTCGGGTCCCTCTTCGCTGCTCCTGGCCCCTCCCTCCTGTTGAGTGTCCCCATAGCAAGCAGCTTGCTATGGGGGCAACCAAGACAAGTCACAGCTCCCTGTGTCCATTCAGACACATAACCCGACCCTACCCCACCCCCTCTCTCTCCTGATTGGCTGATTGATTTTTGATTGATAGCAGCAGGAGCCAATCGCGCCGCGCTTCTATCTCAGCCAATGAGGAGGGGAGTCCCGGGCAGTCGAGACACTCCTGCAACACCGCTGGATAAAGATGGGCTCAGGTAAGTATGAGGGGGCTGCTGCACACAGAATGCATTAAGATAAAAAACCTTCTGCTATTACAATCACTTTAAACCTGAAGCCCAGCTTTTGTTACAATTTACCGAGTTCATATGAGCCAAGCTGGCCCAAACAAACTAACTGCCTCACTAACCTGTGAGGCCGCTGGATGTGCGGTATGGACTGTATATAGCTGCGGCTGTATACCGCACTGTGTTCCGGGTATGAGCCGAGACTTCCTGTCTCATACCCGGAATACAATAGTCTAGCTGAGCGGCGCTTAGCTATTCATTAAAAGTGATCTGTTCTATTAATTAATACACAGCTTCCTCTGATTGGCTGAGTCAGAGGTTGTGACCTCATCAGCCCACCTCTCATGCTCAGCCAGTCAGAGGAAGCTTTGTATTCATTGCTCAAACACATTGCTTACTCTGAATGGCTGAGTGCCGCTGTGATCTACTCTACTGTGTTCCAGGTATGAGACCAGAAGTGTCTGCTCCAATGCGGAACACAGTGCTGTATGTAACCTCAGCTACATACAGTCCATACCGCACATCTATCTGCCTCACAGGTTAGAGATGGGCATAGTTTGTGTGGGCCAGCTTGGCTCATATGAAGTGTAACAAAAGCTGGGCTTCAGGTTTAATGCACCAGAAAAAAACCCTCTCCCAGCACATGGCAAAGGTTAAAGGCTCATTAAAGGGGAATTCTACTCCCCTTCTCTCCAGAGCTGCGGTGTCCCAGAGCTCCCCGGTGGCTGCTGACATCTTCAGCCAGTCAGCTTCCAGGTGCCCCTCTTTGGCCATTTTTATTGGCCAGGCTGAGATGACCTCACGCCTGGGAGTTTATTCACCTTGGCATTGCTGAAACTGTATACTGAACTGTGCGTGCGCAACTCACTGTACAGGGGGGACAGGCAGCTAAGGAATTTTAATGCAGAACAGACATAGTATGTCTCTTCTGCATGAAAAAACCCATCTGTTTGCAATCCCCCCCTTCCACTTTAGGTATGGCAATTTTTCCATAGTTATATTGTTCCAGCTTGGACTAATGTAAGTAAGTATGTGCATACCTGTGGGACCCCCCTGGAAGCTGGAAATCAGTGTATTAGTCATCACTACTCCAGTGATCTCCACTAGCTGATGGGCTCCATGCCAAGTGGCTGCCCTGCATTTTGAACACAGGTGGTCACTCACTTGGCACAGGTACCATTCAGAGAACACTTTGCTTTATCTCAATAAATGCAAAGTGTTCTCTGGACGAGGTGGAGATCATGACGTCAACCCCCTCCTTCCAATTCTGCAAGTGCAGTTACTCCAGAGCTTAGTAAATGATGGGAAGTTCTGCTGACTTCCATTACCCAATCGCGTGCAAGCAAAGATGCTGATTTTATTAATTTTTTTCCTTCTATGTGATTGGGTATTCTTTGTAAAGTGAAGCTTCACCTCATTTACTAAGCTCTGGAGCAACATGCACAGTTTATCTGCCTTTAGTAAATCAACATCATTGTGTATAGAAAGTGATAAAAAATTGTGTCATGATTGTGTGCAGTGATCACACCATGTTGTGTGTACTTACATAGTCCAGAGGGATTGTATTCTGATCCACTGCTCAGACTGCTATGTTATGTGGTGTCCCAGAGGTGAACACGATGACCAAGATGACGACAAAGCTTGGTAGTTGACCAGTGTAAACTGGGGACCATCAGACGTGTTATTGGAAAACACATACACTATATGACCAAAAGTATTGAGACACCTGCCTATATACACACCATGAACTTTAGTCCCAGTCTGTAGGGTTCAATATTGAGCTATAACAGCTTCAGCTCTTCTGGGAAGGCTGTCCACAAGGTTTAGGAGTGTCTATGGGAATGTTTAACCATTCTTCCAGAAGTGCATTTGTGAGGGCCTGGCTGGCAGTCTCCGCTCCAATTCATCCCAAAGGTGTTCTATCAGGTTGAGGTCAGGACTCTGTGCAGGCCAGTCAAGTTCCTCCACCCCACTTACCAATTTGTAAGGGTATCTGTGAGGATTTGGAACACCTGTCGGAAGGGTCTTCTCGACTTCGACAATATCGAGTTATAACTTGGGATGTCTGACCCTGATTTCAAGTACCACACATATATCCGTCCACAGAGTTATGAAAACCAGTATATCACATACACAAAAGGTTATTGTGCAGACTACCAGGGGTCAAATGTGACCAGTTGATGGTTCGAAACAGCAGTAGAACCAGTAGCACAAGTGGAGACCCT
>BLSH010092084.1:130873-145985 GCA_018402905.1 Glandirana rugosa
TCAGTGTTGTCGTATAAGTGTCAGAGGTTGTTCAGTGTTGTCGTATAAGTGTCAGAGGTTGTTGTTGGAGACTGTGAATATGCTGTTGTGACTTGTTGAAGACTGTGAATATGCTGTTGTGACTTGTTGGAGACTGTGAATATGCTGTTGTGAATTGTTGGAGACTGTGAATATGCTGTTGTGAATTGTTGGAGACTGTGAATATGCTGTTGCGCCTTGTTGGAGACTGTGAATATGCTGTTGTGATTTGTTGGAGACTGTGAATATGCTGTTGTGCCTTGTTGGAGACTGTGAATATGCTGTTGCGCCTTGTTGGAGACTGTGAATATGCTGTTGTGATTTGTTGGAGACTGTGAATATGCTGTTGTGAATTGTTGGAGACTGTGAATATGCTGTTGTGAATTGTTGGAGACTGTGAATATGCTGTTGCGCCTTGTTGGAGACTGTGAATATGCTGTTGTGAATTGTTGGAGACTGAATATGCTGTTGTGAATTGTTGGAGACTGTGAATATGCTGTTGTGAATTGTTGGAGACTGTGAATATGCTGTTGTGAATTGTTGGAGACTGTGAATATGCTGTTGCGCCTTGTTGGAGACTGTGAATATGCTGTTGCGCCTTGTTGGAGACTGTGAATATGCTGTTGCGCCTTGTTGGAGACTGTGAATATGCTGTTGTGATTTGTTGGAGACTGTGAATATGCTGTTGTGATTTGTTGGAGACTGTGAATATGCTGTTGTGATTTGTTGGAGACTGTGAATATGCTGTTGCGCCTTGTTGGAGACTGTGAATATGCTGTTGTAATTTGTTGGAGACTGTGAATATGCTGTTGTGATTTGTTGGAGACTGTGAATATGCTGTTGTGCCTTGTTGGAGACTGTGAATATGCTGTTGTGATTTGTTGGAGACTGTGAATATGCTGTTGTGCCTTGTTGGAGACTGTGAATATGCTGTTGTGATTTGTTGGAGACTGAATATGCTGTTGTGAATTGTTGGAGACTGTGAATATGCTGTTGCGCCTTGTTGGAGACTGTGAATATGCTGTTGCGCCTTGTTGGAGACTGAATATGCTGTTGTGACTTGTTGGAGACTGTGTATATGCTGTTGTGAATTGTTGGAGACTGTGAATATGCTGTTGTGCCTTGTTGGAGACTGTGAATATGCTGTTGTGATTTGTTGGAGACTGTGAATATGCTGTTGTGATTTGTTGGAGACTGAATATGCTGTTGTGACTTGTTGGAGACTGTGAATATGCTGTTGTGATTTGTTGGAGACTGTGAATATGCTGTTGCGCCTTGTTGGAGACTGTGAATATGCTGTTGTGACTTGTTGGAGACTGTGAATATGCTGTTGTGAATTGTTGGAGACTGTGAATATGCTGTTGTGAATTGTTGGAGACTGTGAATATGCTGTTGTGCCTTGTTGGAGACTGTGAATATGCTGTTGTGATTTGTTGGAGACTGTGAATATGCTGTTGTGATTTGTTGGAGACTGAATATGCTGTTGTGACTTGTTGGAGACTGTGAATATGCTGTTGTGATTTGTTGGAGACTGTGAATATGCTGTTGCGCCTTGTTGGAGACTGTGAATATGCTGTTGTGACTTGTTGAAGACTGTGAATATGCTGTTGTGACTTGT
The DNA here is from genome assembly GCA_018402905.1 of Glandirana rugosa. Lineage (NCBI taxonomy): Eukaryota > Metazoa > Chordata > Amphibia > Anura > Ranidae > Glandirana > Glandirana rugosa. The sequence goes on from BLSH010092084.1 coordinate 132,510, forward strand.
TGGAGACTGTGAATATGCTGTTGTGATTTGTTGGAGACTGTGAATATGCTGTTGTGACTTGTTGGAGACTGTGAATATGCTGTTGTGACTTGTTGGAGACTGTGAATATGCTGTTGTGAATTGTTGGAGACTGAATATGCTGTTGTGAATTGTTGGAGACTGTGAATATGCTGTTGCGCCTTGTTGGAGACTGTGAATATGCTGTTGCGCCTTGTTGGAGACTGTGAATATGCTGTTGTGACTTGTTGAAGACTGTGAATATGCTGTTGTGACTTGTTGGAGACTGTGAATATGCTGTTGTGCCTTGTTGGAGACTGTGAATATGCTGTTGTGACTTGTTGGAGACTGTGAATATGCTGTTGTGAATTGTTGGAGACTGTGAATATGCTGTTGTGATTTGTTGGAGACTGTGAATATGCTGTTGTGACTTGTTGGAGACTGTGAATATGTTGTTGTGATTTGTTGGAGACTGTGAATATGCTGTTGCGCCTTGTTGGAGACTGTGAATATGCTGTTGCGCCTTGTTGGAGACTGTGAATATGCTGTTGTGACTTGTTGGAGACTGTGAATATGCTGTTGTGAATTGTTGGAGACCGTGAATATGCTGTTGTGACTTGTTGGAGACCGTGAATATGCTGTTGTGATTTGTTGGAGACTGTGAATATGCTGTTGTGCCTTGTTGGAGACTGTGAATATGCTGTTGTGACTTGTTGGAGACTGTGAATATGCTGTTGTGAATTGTTGGAGACTGTGAATATGCTGTTGTGACTTGTTGGAGACTGTGAATATGCTGTTGTGAATTGTTGGAGACTGAATATGCTGTTGTGAATTGTTGGAGACTGTGAATATGCTGTTGTGAATTGTTGGAGACTGTGAATATGCTGTTGCGCCTTGTTGGAGACTGTGAATATGCTGTTGTGACTTGTTGAAGACTGTGAATATGCTGTTGTGACTTGTTGGAGACTGTGAATATGCTGTTGTGCCTTGTTGGAGACTGTGAATATGCTGTTGTGACTTGTTGGAGACTGTGAATATGCTGTTGTGAATTGTTGGAGACTGTGAATATGTTGTTGTGATTTGTTGGAGACTGAATATGCTGTTGTGACTTGGAGACTGTGAATATGCTGTTGTGATTTGTTGGAGACTGTGAATATGCTGTTGTGCCTTGTTGGAGACTGTGAATATGCTGTTGTGACTTGTTGGAGACTGTGAATATGCTGTTGTGAATTGTTGGAGACTGTGAATATGCTGTTGTGATTTGTTGGAGACTGTGAATATGCTGTTGTGACTTGTTGAAGACTGTGAATATGCTGTTGTGACTTGTTGGAGACTGTGAATATGCTGTTGTGAATTGTTGGAGACTGTGAATATGATGTTGTGATTTGTTGGAGACTGTGAATATGCTGTTGTGATTTGTTGGAGACTGTGAATATGCTGTTGTGCCTTGTTGGAGACTGTGAATATGCTGTTGTGACTTGTTGGAGACTGTGAATATGCTGTTGTGAATTGTTGGAGACTGTGAATATGTTGTTGTGATTTGTTGAAGACTGTGAATATGCTGTTGTGATTTGTTGGAGACTGTGAATATGCTGTTGTGACTTGTTGGAGACTGTGAATATGCTGTTGTGATTTGTTGGAGACTGTGAATATGCTGTTGTGCCTTGTTGGAGACTGTGAATATGCTGTTGTGACTTGTTGGAGACTGTGAATATGCTGTTGTGAATTGTTGGAGACTGTGAATATGCTGTTGCGCCTTGTTGGAGACCGTGAATATGCTGTTGTGACTTGTTGGAGACCGTGAATATGCTGTTGTGATTTGTTGGAGACTGTGAATATGCTGTTGTGCCTTGTTGGAGACTGTGAATATGCTGTTGTGACTTGTTGGAGACTGAATATGCTGTTGTGAATTGTTGGAGACTGTGAATATGCTGTTGTGACTTGTTGGAGACTGTGAATATGCTGTTGTGACTTGTTGAAGACTGTGAATATGCTGTTGTGACTTGTTGGAGACTGTGAATATGCTGTTGTGAATTGTTGGAGACTGTGAATATGCTGTTGTGAATTGTTGGAGACTGAATATGCTGTTGTGAATTGTTGGAGACTGTGAATATGCTGTTGTGAATTGTTGGAGACTGTGAATATGCTGTTGTGATTTGTTGGAGACTGTGAATATGCTGTTGTGCCTTGTTGGAGACTGTGAATATGCTGTTGTGACTTGTTGGAGACTGTGAATATGCTGTTGTGCCTTGTTGGAGACTGTGAATATGCTGTTGTGACTTGTTGGAGACTGTGAATATGCTGTTGTGCCTTGTTGGAGACTGTGAATATGCTGTTGTGATTTGTTGGAGACTGTGAATATGCTGTTGTGACTTGTTGGAGACTGTGAATATGCTGTTGTGAATTGTTGGAGACTGTGAATATGTTGTTGTGATTTGTTGGAGACTGAATATGCTGTTGTGACTTGGAGACTGTGAATATGCTGTTGTGACTTGTTGAAGACTGTGAATATGCTGTTGTGCCTTGTTGGAGACTGTGAATATGCTGTTGTGCCTTGTTGGAGACTGTGAATATGATGTTGTGCCTTGTTGGAGACTGTGAATATGCTGTTGTGATTTGTTGGAGACTGTGAATATGCTGTTGTGCCTTGTTGGAGACTGTGAATATGATGTTGTGACTTGTTGGAGACTGTGAATATGCTGTTGTGACTTGTTGGAGACTGTGAATATGCTGTTGTGACTTGTTGGAGACTGTGAATATGCTGTTGTGAATTGTTGGAGACTGTGAATATGCTGTTGTGAATTGTTGGAGACTGTGAATATGCTGTTGTGAATTGTTGGAGACTGTGAATATGTTGTTGTGATTTGTTGGAGACTGAATATGCTGTTGTGACTTGGAGACTGTGAATATGCTGTTGTGACTTGTTGAAGACTGTGAATATGCTGTTGTGCCTTGTTGGAGACTGTGAATATGATGTTGTGCCTTGTTGGAGACTGTGAATATGCTGTTGTGATTTGTTGGAGACTGTGAATATGCTGTTGTGCCTTGTTGGAGACTGTGAATATGATGTTGTGCCTTGTTGGAGACTGTGAATATGCTGTTGTGATTTGTTGGAGACTGTGAATATGCTGTTGTGAATTGTTGGAGACTGTGAATATGCTGTTGTGAATTGTTGGAGACTGTGAATATGCTGTTGTGACTTGGAGACTGTGAATATGCTGTTGTGATTTGTTGGAGACTGTGAATATGCTGTTGTGACTTGTTGGAGACTGTGAATATGCTGTTGTGAATTGTTGGAGACTGTGAATATGTTGTTGTGATTTGTTGGAGACTGAATATGCTGTTGTGACTTGGAGACTGTGAATATGCTGTTGTGACTTGCTGGAGACTGGAGGCATTTTTCGGGAGGCACATTACATGACACTGCTAGAGATCACTGCTATTGCAGTCATTCCATGTTTTCAAACTTGAGCTCCCAACAACCCACTCAAAAATGATTTGTGTCGCAGCAAAGTCCATTATAAAGCTCAAAGGGAAAAAACCTGAGAAGAGAAAAAGAATTGGCAGCACAGGAGAAAAATAAGATGGTGTAAAAGAAATACATCAAACTATGTAGGGCCGTTCACTCCGCTGGTGTGCAGTGCGTATTGCACTACTAATACACTGATACTAGCGCATTGCACCATTTACAGCTCCATTCACCATGGCGACCTTGCAATGCAGTGCTTTGCGTTGCAGCCCGCTGCGCTGATAAACATGCATGCGATTGGACAGTATTAGAAACACGGCACGTTGCTCTGTCTGGAGCTGTGCTGGAAATAGCTGCCAAGGTAGACTGCCCAAATCTGGTGTGGACGGCCTTTAGAAGCCAACTTAAATCACTGGCCTGATTAGGGATCTTGGCCTGCCTGCAGGGGTCTAAGGACAGCACAAATACAAGAGGTGTGAAGTTTGGGCACCAGGGAAATGGAGTATAATAAAATTGTTATTATAATCATGCCACCTCACCATAAAAATACTAACCACGACATACAAGGCCATCCACAACATCGCCCCCAGCTACATCACCAACCTCCTCTGCAGATATCACTCAAACCCTCCTTTTTGCTGCTCCCAAGAACTCCTGCTCTTGTTACCTCCTACCATGCTCGCCTCCAGGACTTCTCCAGAGCTCCTCCCATCCTCTGGAACTCCCTGCACCAGTATGTCCGGTCAGTCCCTACCCTTTCCTTTAGATGGTCCCTGAAAACTCACTTATTCAGGCAAGCCTATCCCACCCCCACCTAAGAACTGTACCTGGGTCACCTCCATCAGATCACCCCCCCACAGCTACTACCTTTTGTACAACCTTCCCTTCCCTTTAGATTGTAAGCTCCATGAGCAAGGCCCTCCTTTGCCTTCCATATTGAACTTTATTGTAATTGTACTGTTCCCTCTCTACATTGTAAAGTGCTGCGCAAACTTTTGGCACTATAAAAATTCTGTATAGTAATAATGTCTAATGGTCAGGTCATAATAAAGATATAGAATTGTATGTCTATATAGAGCAACTTTTCTCAACCAGAGTCCCTTGGAACTTTGGGGTTCCTCAAGAGGTTACTATGGGTTTCTTGAGCACTGAGACATTTTGCCTCTCAGCTAATTCCTCCCCTACCCCAGCCCCCCCTTTTACTTACCTGAGCCTGATCTTGATCCATTGATGTGCACAAGAGCAGAGGCTCTCTTTGCTCTCTCCCTTCCCCTTGGCTCAGAGACAGCAGCGGGAGCCATTGCTCTCAATCACAGCAAGTGGCGAGGGCGTAGGGAACTGGGCCGAGTCCCGCTGTCTGTGTCAATAGATGCAGACAGTGAGGCTTGGGAGTGTGCCCCCATAGCAAGTGACTTGCTATGGGGGCACTCAGAAGGGGGAGAAGCCTGGAGCACCGACGGGGTACCTGAAAAGAGGAGAATCGGGGATACTCTGTGCAAAACCATGTATAACATGTATGCTATTTTTAAAGGGAAAATAATACTTTTAGAATCACTTTAAGAGGGAATTTTTCGATTAGCCACAAACAGGGTGGATAAAAAAATCAATGATTTAAAAAAAAAAAAAAAAAAATCTTTTTTTTTAATTAAAATTATTATTTTTTTTAAATCAAATTTATTTGAGGCTGGATTCACACCAGTCCGGTGCAATTCCAGCTCCGTTCCCCATGCAAAGAGAAACAGCTGCTGTTTCTCCATTCTAGCAGGGGATCAGCTGACCTGGGGGGGTGTAGTGAGGAGGGGGAGAGATCCACGTTAAAAAGTTTGAGAAGAGGCTGGTATAGAGTATAATAGAATTGTATGTCCTGTGCTTTTCATTTTCAGTGTCTCTGCAGACTATAATAGGATTGTTTTATCGAGTCCAATGGTCAGGTCATGGTGCAGCCTTTATGGTGTTCTGATTGGTTATGGAGTGTAATAGAACTGTTATGATAATGTTCCATCACCATGTTATATTGTACTATTCTGTGCTCCATGGGTATGTAATAGAGTGATGTTTTAATTGCGTTCAGCGGGGGCAAATTTAATATAAAATTTGCAAGACAGAAGGTGTGACGGGTGACATCACCAAAGATGAGGGTTACCGCCAAACTATAAATGAGGCTCAGCAAACCGGCTTCTGGGATTTGTTCAGTTTGTTAAAAAGTCTGTATCTGTAGAGATTGTAATCAAATGTCATTGTGATTGTGTTCTGATTATTTACAGTGCCTTGAAAAAGTATTCATACCCCTGAAATTTTCCACATTTTGTCATGTTACAACCAAAAACATAAATGTATTTTATTGGGATTTTATGTGATAGACCAACACAAAGTGGCACATAATTGTGAAGTGGAAGGGAAATGAGATGGTTTTCAAAATATTTCACAAATATGTGAAAAGTGTGGCATACATTTATATAGCGCCCCCCTGAGTCAATACTTTGTAGAACCGCCTTTCCCTGCAATTACAGCTGCAGCTTTTTGGGGAGGTCTCTACCAGCTTTGCACATCTAGAGAGGACATTTTTGCCCATTACTCTTTGCAAAATAGCTCAAGCTCTGTCCGATTGGATGGAGAGCGTCTGTGAACAACAATTTTCAAGTCTTGCCACAGATTCTCAATTGGATTTAGGTCTGGACTTTGACTGGGCCATTCTAACACATGGATATGCTTTGATCTAAACCATTCCATTGTAGCTCTGGCTGTATGTTTAGGGTCGTTGTCCTGCTACGTCAAGTCTTTTGCAGACTCTAACAGGTATTCTTCCAAGATTGCCCTGTATTTGGCTCCATCCATCTTCCCATCAACTCTGACCAGCTTCCCTGTCCCTGCTGAAGAAAAGCATCCCCACAACATGATGCTGCCACCACCATGTTTCACGGTGGGGATGGTGTGTTCAGGGTGATGTGCAGTGTTCGTTTTCCGCCACACATAGCGTTTTGCTTTTAGGCCAAAAAGTTCAATTTTGGTCTCATCTGAGCAGAGCACCTTCTTCCACATGTTTGCTGTGTCTCCCACATGGCTTCTCGCAAACTGAAAACGGGACTTCTTATGGCTTTCTTTCAACAATGGTTTTCTTCTTGTCACTCTTTCAAAGGTCAGATTTGTGGAGTGCACAAATAATAGTTGTCCTGTGGACAGATTCTCCCACCTGAGCTGTGGATCTCTGCAGCTCCTCCAGAGTTACCATGGGCCTCTAGGCTGCTTCTCTGATTAATGCTCTCCTCGCCTGGTCTGTCAGTTTAGGTGGATGGCCATGTCTTGGTAGGTTGGTTTGCAGTTGTGCCATACTCTTTCCATTTTCGGATGATGGATTGAACAGAGCTCTGTGAGATGTTCAAAGCTTAGGATATTTTTTTTATAACCTAACCCTGCTTTAAACTTCTCCACAACTTTATCCCTGACCTGTCTGGTGTGTTCCTTGGACTTCGTGATGCTGTTTGTTCACTAAGGTTCTCTAACAAACCTCTCAGGACCTCAGAGAACAGCTTTATTTTATACTGCCATTAAATTACACACAGGTGGACTCTATTTACTAATCTAGGTGAATTCTGAAGGCAATTGGTTCCACTAGATTTTAGTTTGGGGTATCAGAGTAAAGGGGCTGAATACAAATACTCTCCACACTTTTCACACATTTATTGGTAAAAAAGGTTGAAAACCATTTATCATTTTCCTTCCACTTCACAATTATGTGCCACTTTGTGTTGGTCTATCACATAAAATCCCAATATAATACATTTATCTTTTTGGTTGTAACATGTGGAAAAGTTCAAGGGGTATGAATACTTTTTCCAGGCACTGTACACTGGTCAGGTCATGTTAGAGCTTTATAATATTCTCTGTCTATTAATTATAATGGAAGGTCCTGTGTTCCGGTCAGGGTAAGTAGGAATGTTTTAGGTGTCCATCCATGGATTATTGAAGGTGGTCCTAAGCTCTGCTTTTAACAGTTTCTTTTTTTCTTTTCCTTATTTGAACGTGTTTTGACATTCCAAGCAATCCGTTCAATTGATTGTAAGAAATGAAGCAGCCAGAAACGGCCCTTTTGTAATACTGATGTACATCTATTATTTTTGCTTTTTATCGTTACTCCCAGAAGGTCTGGCCACTACTTTTATTTATTTCAGGTACTTGTATAGCGCTGCCAATTTACGCAGCGCTTTACATAATATACATTGTACATTCACATCAGTCCCTACCCTCAAGGAGCTTACAATCCCTAACTCACATTCATACATACACATACTAGGGCCAATTTAGACAGGAGAGTGTGGGAGGAAACCGGAGGACCCGGAGGAAACCCACGCAGGCACAGGGAGAAAATGCAAACTGCAGGCAGGTAGTGTCGTGGTTGGGATTCGAACCTTTCCACCTAAAATATCAATATAGAAATTGTATATAAAGGGATGTGACAAAAGTGTGAATTCTGTAGTTGTAATTACAGGGTGGAACTGAAAAATTACTTTTTTTTTTTTTTTTCCTTTTGTCTTTGCAGCTTTAAGGTGCTTTTAGAAGACATGGCAACTTACACTTGCAGCTTGGTTCTACCTGTTCTTCGATCTCGGTAAGATGGATATGGCAGTATTTTTAAACCTAAAGCGGACCTTGTAAGTTAGTAAAAGTGTGCAGAAATGTTCAATGCACCATAAACAACCACAGTGTAATTTTTCAAAAAAGCTTATTTTGCTCTGCCCCCTCCCTCCTTGGGTCATGGCAGAGCCCTGGCAGGGTCTCCCGCTCAGGTGCAAAGATGGGGTTGTCATGAAAGTCCCAAAGTTGCAGTGACTGCGGAATAGCGGAAAATCCCCTGCACTTGCGAAGGTGTGCCAAAGGTTTCTGCCAGGACCTAAGGCTGGGCACAGCTATTTGGCACATCTGCACATGCACCAGAAAGGGGCACGGTGGGAGCTAAATGAAGGAAAACTGAAGTTCCTCTTTAACTGCTTGCAGTCCATTCCAGAGATAGAGAGATATATACGCTTTATTGTCAAAAGTATTGTGACACCTGCTGTATGGTTTAGGAGATATACACTATACTGGCATGTGCCGACCATGCACAGTGAAGAAACTAGCCTATTATGCTTCTACATTGCAGGGGAACATAGAGGAAGTAAACCCATTAGGATTTACAGCAGGGTTTGCTTCCTCTTGAAAGCCCAGGATGTCATATGATATCCTGTGGTATGGAAGTGGTTAAAGGATACATTTTTGGCAAGTAAAAAAGGTGCATTTATTGATTTTTAGGAGCTTGCAGAGCATTGCACCTGCAGTCAGCAGATCGCAGGTGCAATGCCAGGCTCCTACAGACTTTCAATACAGCTGTCTGCCTGTACCTCCCTTTTGGGCAGACAGTTACTGAATTGCAGGAAGTGTTAATGGACTAGGTAAAAAATACCTTCTGCCTTTACAACTACTTTACATGCTCTATCTGGTACAGTGATCTGTTTACATTTGTCCACACTTTTCCTCTAGTCCAAAACTTACTATTGGTGGACAAGTGGCATCACATCCAGTTATTTTCCTGTTAGAATCCGGGGGGCAGTTTCCTTGGCAGGAGATCTGAGGCTGCTTCTATCTTTCATGACAATTTTTTCCCATTATGCTTTACTATAGCAAGAAGGATCTATCGAGGATGGAATTGAAATGGTGATGGAGCTGCCTATGGTGGTTGACTATTTGTTCTGAATTCTGCTACTTCAGATCATATATTCCTTACTGATTGATTAGCCCTACACTATAAACAATCTCATTGGTCTACTTTTAAATCTACAGGGTCTCCTGTCTTGTACTACAGAAGAAATGCTGCCCTCTCTACACCTCCATATCCTTCAACCAAAATAGCTGGTTACCTCCCATATCAAGCTGCCGGGCGTCCTTCACTTTGCCCTACTTCTCCACGTGTGACCGGAATTACCACACATCTGTGTTAAGACTCCAGAATTTACCTCCACCGGATCCTCCTACACCCACAGCTCCTACCCCAGAGCCAGAGAAAGCTCCACAAATCGCACGCAAGACATTGGGCCAGAGGGTGGTGGATGAAATTAAACACTTTTATCATGGCTTCCGACTGCTCTGGATTGACACCAAAACAGCCGCTCGCATGGTTTGGAGGCTGTTACATGGGCAGGTGCTGAGCAGGAGAGAAAGGAGAAGGGTAGGTTACTCCTCAAAAGTGTATTTGAATAAAATTGACTCCATGATATGGAAGTATTTGGAGGACAAGCCTCCTGTTAGGTCCAGAGAAACCTATGATATCCGTCCCACTTCTAATCTGCTGTGGGAGAAAGGTGTTTTTGTTTAATTTGTAGAAATCATAGTTATGTTGTATCTATCCTTAAAAGTAACCTGACCACGTCTTTAGTAATAAATCGATCCTTGCAAAGTGTACGCTTAGTTTTGGATAGTGTGGGGAATGTTTAGAACCCCTGCCAGGTTTTTATTATTGCCATCTGTGGCCCCACTCTGTGATTCTTCTCCTATTCTTAGGACATTGTCACAGAGGCAAAAAGTAACCGTAGATCCAAATTTCCTACAGTTTAGAAAAAAAAAAAAAAATTTTGCTTCTACAGTACATACGCTCTTAAGCTCCACCCCCTGCTGAAACGGAATCTGTGAACTGTCAGTCAACCCCTAAAGTGGAACTGCACTTAAAGGGGAACTTTACCCTAAGTAGGAAGTTCCATTTTTCATAATTCTCCTGTCTCCTCTAACAATATTAGAGATTCGATGTTTTTTTTTTTTTTTTTTGGGGGGGGGGTTCTTAGTTTTGGCAGGTACCCACTCCCACTGGAATCGCCTAGGCAATTCCACCAGAAGTTGTCCCTCCCTGCCCTCAACCCCTTGGGACACACCACAGATCCCAAGAGGCTGCGGGACCATTCTTAAAGCCTGTTGGGAAGCCGCAAGGAGTCACAGCTGGCTTTCCCATACTAGACATGGTGGTGCCAGGGACCTGAAGGCCGGAGGACCAGCTCAGATGAAGACGGCGCTGGATCCCTGGACAGGTAAATGTCCTTATCTTAAAAGTCAGCAGCTGCAGTATTTGTACCTGCTGACTTTTATTTTTTTTTTCTACAGACTGAAGAACCTCTTTAAAAACTAAAAAAGTACAACAAGGCGGCTTTTTTTTTTTTCTCCATTCGCGGTATGCTATGCCTCGTCTGCAGTAGAACAACTTACCTGCCTGTTGGTCTATAGAATTTACATTGAGCTGCTTAGTGTACATTCTGGGCACAGAATGAATTAATTTCGGTGTACATTTGCAAGAGTTACGTCATCCCTAGCTGGCCACACAAGGCGGCCCAGAAGCAGTCAAGGGAAGATGCTGGAGAGGAACTTTGGATCTTGCATCATTGGAGCCGTGCTGAGTATTTGCAGAGTTTACTTCTGAAATAAGTGCCAGATCCTCTTCTGCTCACTGAGGCTCTGGAATTTGACAGTTGAATTCCCCAAGCATTCCCCAGCCAGCAGCTTAAAATCTTCAGGCCTCATTCACACCATGGTGCAGAGATGTCAGTTTTTCTGCAAACGTTCTGCAAGGGCTCAAAAAAAAAAAAAATGGTTCTCTATGTGCCCTGTTCACCCCACAACGTGCAGATTTTTTCTGCGCAGAATCTTCAACGTGTAAGCAGTTTTCTGCATAGGAATAAACTGACATGATATCCACATTGGTGTGCATGGGGCACATAACTGACGTGCATAAGAACTGATGTCCTCTGCAAGTGAAATCTGTGCAGTTTTCCCATTTAGTTTTCATGCACGTATGGTGTGAACGAGCCATCACCGAAAAATGACTATTGCCACCTGAAAGTTTAAATCAGCCGGTATTCACAGTCGGCTAAGCGTCTAGATTCTGCACACACGATCAGAAAATCATATGAAAAATACCGCTTTCTAAGCGATTGTACGATAATCTGATTGTTATACAGAGCTTTCGAGAGCCGATAATGACAGTTAATCTGATATTATGCGATTGGACATGCACGAAAAAATTTCTTTTTTCAATACAGTTGTAGTTTGAAAATGCAATACAAATACACTACAACACATCGCATCCCTTCCAATTTTTTTTTTATTCTGTCGTACAAGAATTTATGTGACTTTACCACTTGCCGACCGCCCACTGCAGCGGGACGGCCGCAAAGTGGCTCATTATCGCGAACCGCCGTCACCTGACGGCAGCCGCGATAACTAGTATTGTGAGCGTGCGCCACCGGAGGCGCGCTTACTGTGTTCTGGGGGGGGGGCAGGGAGAGCGGGTAGGGCGGACTTGGTCTCCGCCGGCTACCTGCGATGGCCCCCCGCAGTGAGAGAACGGAGGTCCTTGTAAGTAAACCCGGATCTCCGTTCTCATAGAGGGGGAAGGGCTGTGATCAAAGGCTTCCTTTATATGGGAGCCATGATCACTCCCCTCCCCCTACCAGCCCAGCCCCCATACAGTTAGAATACACTGAGGGAACACAGGTAACCCTTAGAGAGCGCCCCCTCCAGGTTAACCTCTTCACTGCCAATGGCATTTACACAGTAATCCGTGCATTTTATAGCACTGATTGCTGTATAAATGCCAATGGTCCGAAAAAAGTGTCAAAATGGTGCGACATGTCCGTCGCAATATCGCAGTTCAGCTAAAAATTGCAAATCGCAGCTATTACTAGTAAAAAATAAAAACAAAATAAAAACCCCAGAAATTAATTCTCATCATTCCTAAACGCGGCAACGTTTGCGCAAACCAATCAATAAACGCCAATTGCGTGTTTTTTTTTTTTTTTACCAAAAAGATGAGGAAGAATATAAATCTGCCAAAATTTATGAAAAAAAAATTTTTATTTTTTATTTTTTTGGATCTGTATTTTAGCAAAGAGTAAGAAAAATATTTATTATTTATTTATTTTTATTTTTTTGGAAAATTGTCGTTCTTTTTTTTGTTCATAGCGGCGATCAGACGACGCAGAGGTGATCAAATACCACCAAAAGAAAACTCTATTTGTGGGAAAAAAGGACGCAAATTTTGTTTGGGTACAACGTCGCACGACTGCGCAATTGTCAGTTAAAGCGACGCAGTGCCGAATCGCAAAATGTGCTTTGGTCCTAACCTGGGAAATCCTTCCGGGGCTGAAGTGGTTAAGTAAAGTCTTCAGATTCGATCTGAGATTAGCTTGTGTGTACCGGGCATTGGGAACTGTCTTACACCTTCCTCATGCTGAAAGCTAATCTGATTGCTGTGAGTCACTACTCATCTCTGCTATATGGTAATAAAATCTAACATTGTTAATAAAATTGTAAAGTCCCTGATTGTGTGTTACAGTTGTGTGTTTTCTTTATAGCTGATGAGAACTTGTGCAGATCTTTTCCGACTGCTTCCGTTTATGGTGTTTGTCATTGTCCCTTTCATGGAGTTTCTTCTGCCTGTGTTTCTGAAGCTCTTTCCGGAAATGTTGCCTTCTACCTTCGAGTCAGAATCCAAAAAGGTCAGTTAGACTTGTGCAACAAATCCATTCACCAAGAAGTGCCATGTCCTCTCCATATTCTGAATGCTTTTCTTTAAGTGATTGTAGAGTCTCTGTTGTATAAAAAAAAAAAAAATGTCATACTTACCTCTGTGCAGTTGTTTTGCACAGAGCAGCCCCGATCCTCCCGTTCTCAGGCCCCTCTTTGTTGCTCCTGTCCCCTCCCTGCCATCGAGTGCCCCACAGCCCACAACTTTTTATGGGGGCACACGAGCCAAGTCACAGCTCCGTGTATCCATTCAGACACGGAGACCCGGCCCTGCCCCCTCTCTCCCATGATTGGCTGACTGACTTTGACAGCCGCGGGAGCCAATGGCGCTGCTTTTTTTTGTGTCTCTGCCAATCAGGTGGAGTGTCCCAGATGGCTTAGACACTCGTAGACATTGCTGGAGAGAGATGGTGCTCAGCTAAGTGATTAGTGGGTGCTGGGGGGGGGGGGGGGGCCTCCCCTGTCCTCGT
>BLSH010092084.1:149468-162476 GCA_018402905.1 Glandirana rugosa
TGTCTCACTACCGGACCTCTCCTATAGTCACATGTCTCACTACCGGACCTCTCTTATAGTCACATGTCTCACTACCGGACCTCTCTTATAGTCACACTGATATTCTCTCCAGGCCATCACTCTGTACACTGATATCCTCTCCAGGCCATCACTCTGTACACTGATATCCTCTCCAGGCTATCACTCTGTACACTGATATCCTCTCCAGGCCATCACTCTGTACACTGATATCCTCTCTAGGCCATCACTCTGTACACTGATAATCCCTCCAGGCCCATCACTCTGTACACTGATATCTCCTCCAGGCCCATCACTCTGTACACTGATATCTCCTCCAGGCCATCACTCTGTACACTGATATCCCCTCCAGGCCATCACTCTGTACACTGATATCCCCTCCAGGCCGTCACTCTGTACACTGGTGATATACCCTCCAGGCCGTCACTCTGTGCGGTGCTTCCTGCATCACAACGGCTTACAGCTTAGCTGGCTAGGCTGAATGAAAGAAACTGAATTGATTACCCCATTCACACAATGGAGGTGGATGGGGATACCCCCGTTGCGCTAGTGTATTCTGACAGTGGCAGGACTCCTCCTCTGTCAGAATACACAGATTAACGCTGCAGCCGCCAATCGAGCAGCTGTGTACACAGCTTCCTGCTTACAGACTGTTAAGCTGGCCATATACTGATTGAAATTTGGGCACTTCAACATGGACTGGTCAAATTTGAATTACTGTGTGGCCACCCCTACTTGACAGAATTGATTGTTTAGTCCACATCTGTCAAAGTGACATATTGGAAAATTTTCCATTGCTCAACGGCTGCAGCTAGTCAGTTGCAGATGCTGGTCAGCTTATTTTGGCAATGACAGGTGCTGCTGTCATAATACTGAGTCCCGGCGGGGTGGGGAGTGATGATTCCTCCCTTCACCTCATTTGTGTGGGTGGGGTTGCAGTTGGGGACCCCAGAAGAAGAGGATCAGGGCTGCTCTGTGCAAAACCATTGCATGGAACAGATACGTTTAACATGTTTTGTTATTTTAATAGAAAAAAAAGGAAGGTTTAATATTGCTTTAAGAGAACCTGTCACCTTTTGGGCATATGTAGTAATGTGACTTGTGCAGTCTAAACTTCCAAGAATTACTTTATCTTTTTATTATTTGCATATTCTATTATTCTTAGTGCAGCCTGTCCAATCTCCTGCTTGTTCACAGAACTGATCCCAAATGCTAAAATAAACTTCTGTATGACAAAGTGGTGTTAGGATTCCATGAAATAAAACTCTTATTTCACAGTTTTATCTCCAGTAGCTCAGAGAGGGTGCGCATTATAATAATAAACTTTATTTTATATAGCACCTTTAAAGGTGGCTTCTCAAAGCGCTTTACAGGGAAAAACACCACAAGAAATACACAGGATAAAACACAAGAAATACACAAGAAATATGGGATAAAGGGACAATTAAGTGAAAGCTTGTCTAAAGAAAAAAGTTTTTAGATATGATTTGAATGAGTTTAGAGAAGAGGACTCTGACATTCTTAGGAAGTGAATTTCATAGCTTTGGAGCACAGCAGGAGAAGGCTCTGCCCCCCATTGAATGTAGGTGAGTAGGGGGGACACACAGTAGAAATCAAACAACCAATCCTCCTGCGCTTGGGTCTATTGGAAAACTGGGGGATATCAAAGAAACTGACTGATTCTTTAGCAGATGTGAGCAGATTTCCACACTCGTAGGTCTTGCAGCACTCCTCAGGACCATGGGTATCCGAAAGGTACTATAAATAGCAAAAGCAAGAGAAGGGCGCACCGACCTAGTGCAGTACGGTACTGCACTAGGTCGGTGCGCCCTTCTTTTGTTTTTGCTATTTCTGGGATACACAGTAAACCAGAATTTGAGGAGCGGCATTAGCCCTGACTTCACACAGGAGACATATCAGCCATCATGGCTACTGTGACACTTTCTGCATGAAAAGAATACTACTTCATAACCACACACACACCTGTCTCTTAGAGATAAATCTGCACTTTTATAACAACTTGAATGATGATTCATATTCTCACAAATGTCATATCTTGACATGTCCTCTTTAAATTACTATATCTATGCCATGGGGTATAAAGCTAGAGCGTAATCATTTCACATCAAGATCATGGAGTTAGATATCTGTTCTTGTAGTTACACATATTGCCTTAAATAAATAATGTTTCTATAATAGTTTGACTTATTAACACTATTCAGATCAGCGAAATTTGATGTTTTTTTTCTCCTTCCGGTGTGCAGATGATATCGAAGGAAGGAGTGGACAATCTGACTGTGGCTGAGCTTCAGGGGGCCAGCAGGACCCGAGGGATGCGATCTCTAGGTCTGACGGAGGAGCAGCTCAAAGAACAGATGAAGCAGGTATAATGCTACTGAAAGAAGGACAAGCTGCGTTAACCATTGTAACTACTTTCTTTAATGGGCTTTTTGTCAGTCACACCACCCTTTAAAAGTATGCAAAATCTCAAGGCACCCCAGTCTAAAATGTAAAGAAAAGTTGATGTCACTGTTCAATGGGAAACCTGAGCATGGGACAAAGCACATAACCAGCTTGATAAAATGAAATTCATATCAGAATCCTCCCTTCACATCAGAGGTCCTGCCCCCCCATCACCACATAGTCCCCTCTTCACATCTGAGCCCTACTTTTTGGCCTTTTGGTTCCAGCAGCACAGTAGAGGGTGAAAGATGGAGCAGGCCTGCAACAGGTGGATTTTCACCCCCTTCTATATTCTGGGGGGGTGGCCTTGCCGGCTGCCCAGGATTAGCATTAGGAATTGCCATGGTGTGGGTAGGCCCCCAAAACCATGGCAGTGAATGGTGCTGTGCATCATTGGTTGTTATGGTGCCATGGCAACTTGTGATTCTAATCCAGGGCAAGCTGGTTCCATGCTTGTGGCACCCAGGGGGAGCCCAAATACCACTCCAGTTCAGAAACACTGGTCTAGCCTCTTAATTTAAAGTGGTTCTAAAGGCCAAAGGTTTATTTTAATGCATTCTATGCGTTGAGATAAAAAAAAAAAAAAACTTTCTGTGTGCAGAAGCCCCCCTGATAGGTTCCTTGAGCCCCATCTCGTTCCAGCAATGTTGCACGAGAGACTCAGCTGTCCGGGACTCTCCTACTTGATTGGCTGAGACACACAGCTGGCACCATTGGCTCCACTGCTGTCAATCAAAAGTCAGTGAGCCAATGAGAGAGAGGGGGCGTGGCCAAGCCTCAGCTCCATGTTTGAATGGGCAAACAGAGCAGCGGCTTCGCTCGGGTGCCTCCCATAGCAAGCTGCTTGCTGTGGGGGCACTCGACGGGAGGGAGGGGCCAGGAGCACCAAACAGGATTTATGAAAAGGAGGATTTGGGCTCCTCTGTGCCAAAACCCACTGCACAGAGCAAGTAAGTATAATATATTTGTTATTTAAAAAAACAAAAAAACTTTAGACTGACTTTAATTATAACTCTCTATGCAACACATCCTTTTGTTTTTTACCATTAAGACCCCTTTCACATTGCTAAAGCGCCAGCCATTTTTGCGACACTTTTCGGGCAATTTCAAACCCGCTGCCCATTAATTTTCAGTGGGCAGGGGCGTTTTGGGAGTGCTCCAAACACCCCCCAAAGATGCTGCTTGCAGGACTTTTACCGTCCCGCAAGCGCACCGCCCTAGTATGAAAGCACTCATTCAAATGAATAGGAGGCACTTTTAGGCGCTATTTTTAGTGCTAAAACGCCTGAAAACTGCTTTGGTGTGAAAGGGGTTTTATACATTTTATTGTGTTTTTTTGTATTTGCTTTTTTTTTTTATATATACAGCCAAACTTCACAGGTCTTCTGAGAGCATACAGTATTTGAATATGCATTTAGGTAAAGATACCTAAAGTTGTATACAATATTATACATTGATTTTGAGACAGACATTGTACAATTGAGAATATACCAGTGTATATGTTGGCAAATGCTGGGTACACACCTCAAGTTTTTTTTCTATTCAACCAGCGGGTTGAAAAAAAAACTGACCCCTGCATCAACACAAGCAATGTTGATGCAGGGATCTATCCTGCTGAACTATTGTATTCTGATGGGGCTGCCAGCTCTGATTGGATGCTGGTTTTCCAGCATGCCAGTTTGATAGAAGCCTGTTGTGAGAGCGGCGTCTGTCAGATATAGAGCTGTACACACAGGCCGAAATTTGGCCTGTTTCCACTGAAGCAGATGATTTTCGGCCCATGTATATCGGGCTTAAAGAGAAACGGCACTGCATCTGAGCACCACAAACCAAAAACGCTATTTAATTAATTTTTTACTATTCAAAGTAATTTACTCCATTCATCCATGTCTCCATGCTTTATTCTGTTGAGAAATCACTTTGAAAAACACCACCTGGCATTTCTGGTCGTGGCCATCTTGAGTAAGGGCAGATGAATTGTGTAGCATTTACTATCTGGAATATATCTGCCCTTAGCTCAGGCAAGCTTGCAGGAGGGTGTGCTTAGCTGAGAAAACCCCTCCTCCCCTCCTGAAGACTTCTGGGATGTATGGCATAATTTGCCTAGGCCTAGAAATCAGGATGTAACTGAAGAAATGTAAAAAAAAAAAAAGTTTAAAACAAATGAATATGATATAATTAATATCTATTTACTAATGCTAGCAGCATAACGGTTAAAAATAATCAACGATGACTTGATTGAATTGAGACAGATGGGCTCAGTGGGGAGGGGCAGGGGCCTAGGAGTGTAAAGATCTAGTATTCTGAGCTCATGGCTATATTGCATCAAGTTACCTCCATCCAGGCAGGTCAAGGGACGTTGTTCAAGAAATGGTGGAGGGATCAGAGGAGTGCGGTGTATGCTGTAAGCACAGGTTAGACTCCCATCCATAACTAACCATGAAGAGAGTTCTAGATGACCCAGCATGCAAAATGTCACATTATTTCTCCAGAAAGGTGAAGGGGAGAGTGTTTGATGGAAGCTGACAATATAGCGGTATCACTATGGGGGGTAAAGAGAGGGATTGGAGATGGGGGAGGGGGTTAGTGAAGAAAAAAGGGGGTTGGGCAGGAATGCAGGGTGAGGAAAGAAAGGAATGGGAATGATAATGGAGGTAGGTTATTGGACAGTAAGGGATGCTGATGGGTGAGGGGAGCCATGCCATGAGCAAACTGGCATGGGTGCCATGATACCAACGTTTGGCGGAGTGCTCTGAGGTACTGGTAGGGGGCAAGGGGAGGATTCTTATCAATAAATATTAGAGTTTGAAATCTCTGAAATATTGTCTGTTACACTTCTGACTTAGAAGAGAGCTCCCATTCCACACAATTTGGGTGGAGGCATCTGATGTATTAGACGGTGGCACTCTGATCATTTTATATACACTTTCATACATCTTGGTATTTGTACCAGTGTCACTTATTCCTCCTCTTTCTTTCCTTAGTGGTTGGATCTGCATCTGAAGGAGAACGTTCCCCCATCTCTCCTGCTCCTGTCCCGAGCCCTTTTTCTGACGGATGTAAAACCCAAACCCATCATGCCTGTCAAGCCAATAGTAGAGGTGAGAGTGGCTGTCACTTGTAGGATGAGTGATGACACAAACTGTTTTAAAGTGTGCGAATAATTTTTTGTTTAATTTGTTGCAAATATTCTTACCTAAAGATTCTGGCAGTAACAACAGTGTTGCAGGCTGACAGTGCTACACCACTGCCTCACAGCCCTCAGTTTTATTAGCCTGCCGTGTGTGCTCCCTCAGCTGACCTGCCTATGGGGGTTTGTACGTTTCCTATCTTTATATCTGCCAGATCACTTCTTAAGTTTTATTAATCACATCATAAATAAAAAACACATCAAATGAAAAACAGCCCTAATCACCATAAAAAGATAAGACGTGGTCTATAACCAAAAATTGTGTCTAGACGCCACACTTGCATCCATACAGTCCAATCACCAGATAAATAAATGAAAATACTAAATAGAAAAGTACAAGACTGTGTGAACATTCCACCGATGGATATCCTGGAGTGATAAAGCTCTCCTGGGGAGCCCCTTTAAGCCTAGATTAAAGGGGCTCAAAAAAATTGAGCATAAGCCCAGGTCTTCCAGCTATATAGCCATGGAATATCGCTTCAGGAAAACGCATCTGGATGCAATATCGCTGCTAGGGATGGCAAATGAATGCAATAAATCTTTAGCACTAAGAAACACAATGGACAAACTGAGAGCTCAGTCAGGTAGACAGATGTTACATATCCACAATACTCCAATGTATAGAATCCTAGTGAATATCCAAATAGAGGAGTCTAGCTGAAACCTAAATGGATTAGATCTGTCAGCATAAATCACATAAGCCACATAATGCCAAGAAGGTTTTATTGTCAAAGCTTAATTGAACAAGCCACAGTTAGAAGCTGATTGGCTACCATGCGCAACTGCACCAGATTTTGCACTCCAGTTTTAGTAAATCAACCTCACAGTGCAAGCATAGCAGTGAACATTCTCTGTATACCTTGGTGCCAGAAAGAATAAATTCCAGTGTGCATGCATGGGAGTTATGCCATCCTTGGCTGGCCAAAGATGCCATACCCAGAAGAAGGCCTGGCAAAGATGCCAACAAGGGAGCTCACAGAGGGGGAGTATAGTGAAAAAGAAAATTAGAGTTTTTATGCATCCCAGAAGCTCCACCCTGTTTATCCTTTAGACTCCATTTGCACAGGACACTGTTTCAACCTCCCCTGAACGTTTTTTTTTTTTTTTTTTTTTTTTTTTTTTTGACAGCTAGAAGACGGCGTCTAAAATGGCCGTTTTGCCGCGTTCATGCCTAGGAGCGTTTAAAAAAAAAAAAATGTTTTGTTTCTTTTTTTTCAAATGGAAATGCCTGTAAACGAAGCAGTCCTAGACGCGAGTTACCTCGCTTAGCAGCGTTTACAAGCTGTTTGGCGTTTCAAATGCCTCTAAACTGTTGTCTGAACCCATTTTTTTGCATTCCAAAAAAATGCCTCTAAACTCAACTGCCTGGAAACAACCTTAACCACTTCAGCCCTGGAGGGATTTCCCACTGTAAGACCAGAGCACTTTTTGAGATTTGGCACTGCGTCGCTTTGACTGACAATTGCACGGTCGTGCGACGTTGTACCCAAACTAAATTTGTGTCCTTTTTTCCCCACAAATAGAGCTTTCTTTTAGTGGTATTTGGTCAACGCTGTGTCATTTCTGATCGCCGATATGAACAAAGAAAGGGCGACAATTTTGCAAAAAAAAAAAAATATTTCTTACTTTTTGCTAAAATACAAATCCAAAAAAAAATATAAAATTAATTTATTCATCGGTTTTGTCTGATTTTATATTCTTCCTCCATATTTTTGGTATTAAAAAAAAAAAATCGCAATTGGTGTTTATTGATTGGTTTGTGCAAAAGGTTTGGTTTGCAGCGTTTACAGATGATGAGAATTTCTGGGGTTTTTATTTATTTATTTTTTTTTTACTAGTAATGGCGGCGACCTGCGTTTTTTTTTTTTTTTTGCACTGTGATATTGCGGCGGACATGTTGGACCATTTTGATGCTTTTTTGGGACCATTGCCACTTGTACAGCGATCAGTGCTATAAAAATGCACTGGTTACTGTGTAAATGCCATTGGCAGTGAAGGGGTTAACCTGGAGGGGGCAGGGAAAGGGTTAACTGTGTTCCCTAGGCATGTTCTAACTGTGAGGGGGCTGGGCTACCTTGGGCATAAGAGATCTTACTCCCCCTCACTGACAGAGCTGGGAATAGCCATGTTTGCATCGGCAGTTCCCCGTTCTTTCACTCTGGAAGCTCATCGCTGCTTGCTGGTGGACACCGGGTCCGCCCGAGCCGTGGGCACACTCCTCCAGAGTGCGCCGGGCACAAGAGCGTGTTTCGCCCTCTAGCTGCGCATCCACGAATCAACGTTTATTTACAGCGAATTGCAGGACAGCGCCACACTCCCGCAGTAAATATACTGTGCGCGGTGTGGAACTGGTTAAAAGACCCTGTATAAATGTACTGATAAGATAACATCGAGGAAAGTTCAGAGGTAGCTGAAAAAAACACCCAAATGCCTCTAAACGTCCGATTACCAGCAGCAGTGTAAATGAGGCCTTAGACTGTGTAAATAGTCATTTCTGATGTCAGAACTTTCTGCTTATAATTGAAAATTCTATTTTAGAAGATCTTTATAGTCATGCCAAACACTTTTATTTTATAACATCAGCATTGTAACAGCTATACAAACAATTATTTTTGACAATCCAATTTTAACTTATTTGAAACATTTCCTTTCCTGTTGACAGTTCTGCCTGTCTGCTGGCCATCTCTTTCCACAACTTCCTGGATTCCCTGCATGTATTGCAGTATTTCCTTTGCTCATTACTTTGGTTTTCTTTTGATTTTGAAGGACTTCAACCCTCATGCAACTTTGTTGCACACAAGCAGACATGATGTGGAGTGCTTCTTGTACTGACTGTGCTTTCTCAAGTTCAGAAGGCAGGCTCTGTGAAATGTGTGACACAAGTAGTGCATATTGTATTTACAGGACATAGTGATCATGTGTCACAATTCAAGGTAGTTAATGTGTGGTATTCTTCAAACTTGATTGTTCAGATTAATAGGAGTAGGCTGATATAATTGAAATTCAGTGTGGGAATGAACATATGTCCATAAATACACTTTAATCTACTTTAAAGGTACCAAAGACAACATCAACCCAAACACAGCCTACAGACGCTAGAGAAGTGCTAACAGACCCAGCTCCAGTATTCCAAGGCATTCAGGTAATAAACTCTTTGACATACTGGGTTTACCAAGTGACATTTTTAGGAATCCTGGCTTCAGAGTAAAGAAAAATCCTGTATGTTCATAAAGTAGAACTCTGGTCAATCCTCTTTATTTATTTTTTAGTTTGGATAGAGTGGGGAACGGTTTCAACCTATTTTTTTACCAGGGTTTGGGTCCCTGTTGGGAAACATATTTGTCTTGGTGACCATTGACCAAGATCAACCTAGTGGTCTTCATTGGACCATAATGTGATAAAAAGATTTAAAATTTGACAGTTGTCACTGGAACAGAAATAAAGGGGAGGAAATATATTAATGGGGGAACCCTGTTCCAGTGGTATCCATCCGAGTTTGGATCTCCCCTCACTTTGTAGAGAATTATTGCTTGTAGCAATAGATTGTCCAGGTGCAAATTGTGAAGCAAGGAATAAAATAAAATACCACAGGCGCACATGGGGTATAAACCTGACCATACAATAAATTAATAATCCTAAAAAAAAAATCCCATGAAAATATTTTTTCCTTAGGAAAGCAGACCTAATTGCAAAGATATTTAACCTGCATTCAGTACAAAGAACCAGACCATGACCAAATATTCCACTTATAGGCAAAACCTTCTGGACCTGGATGGAAATGATCAGGAAAACACTCAAGATGTTGCATGGCTAAACAAATATATTGAAAAGCAAGCCCATGTATTTCCACATAGGCAACTTCATAGAAAACCGTCCCAATGAAATCATTCACATAAACCAGGCATCCTCAAACTACGGCCCTCCAGCTGTTGCGGAACTACACATCCCATGAGGCATTGTAAAACTCTGACATTCACAGACATGACAAGGCATGATGGGAAATGTAGTTCCTGAACAACTGGAGGGCCATAGTTTGAGGACCCCTGACATAAACTGTGTTCAGAAGTGTCTTGCTATGAAGATATAAATCGCTGGTGGCAACTCAACAAAACCATTTTAAAACTATAAGAAAGAGGTCAGCGCTTAAAAAAGAAGCAGCTTGCGGTAGGCAAATATACAATACCCAAACAAACTGATAAGAAAAATATTGCAGTGCCTCCCAAACAGAATATTACAAGCTTAAAGGCCAAAGAGAAAATGTCTAAATAACGTGATAAATATCACCGCAGAGAAAGTGTCTTTCACCAGCTAATGGAAATCCTCTCCACCACACGTGAGCAACAGCGGTACTGTCAGATGTCCCTATTGTGAAAATGAAGCTGGTTAACCATGTGTGAGGGATCCTGGTGATACAAACGTGCATGTTGCTGCTTTCCTCTGGCAGCTTTAGACCTCATACACACGGGCATTTTTCAACGCCACGTTTTTTAGCGTTTTTACAGCTCTCCATGTTATTCAATGCCCCCATAAAACTGCAGACATTTTTGAGCTGTAGAGGGCGTCGGTGTTAGTGATCTGACAGTAGAACCCACGGGTAGCGCGTTCCGAGGCTGTAACATTTTGGCGTTTGTGACGCTGAGCCAGCAAAACGCTCACTAACGCCGTACAGACGTTAACTGGCGTTTTTGACACCGGCGTTTTCAGGTTAAAAAATAGCAGAGGAATGCTGCGACTATTGACGCCGACGCTCACTAACGTTCTTTAACGCCGAAATGCCGTTTTTTTTTTTTTTTTTTTTTCCCTGACGTCAGGCCCGATGGTTTGCTTATTTTTTTTTCTTACCATGTGTATGAGGTCTAATTGTTGGTGAGTGCATTTTAGTTCTGCTCACATGTGGTGGAGAGGCATTCCCATGTTTGGTGAAAAGACACTTTCTCTGCTGTGATATTTATCACATATTTGGACTTTTTGGATTTGGACTTATAATTATTTTTGAGTATTGTGTATGTTTTAAGCTTGTAATAATCTGTTTTGTAGGCGCTGCACTGTTTTTCTTATCAACAAAACCATGTGACCATAAATCCAGAAGCGAGGATAGCTATGGCATCCACAGAGCTATCATATATAGGAATCCCCTTCACAAAATTGAGTGTTCACCAGATTAATATATAACCAACCAGTCGATCCTTGGGTGTAGGAACAGGACCACTAAGGATCCAAAACAGTCAGTGTATATATATCTTTCCTGTAGATAAGTCATATCTGTTGATAATTTGCAAAAAATCAATTTGTAGGGCTATATATCACCCAAAGGTCAGTGAGAAATTGCATGCTTTCCATCTTCTTTCTCAACTAAAATGGAGCAGGTATGCAGACGTTGTCCCAGTGGTTTTGTAAGGTGCTGCCCACCCTTCATGTTCAGTACAAAGTAATGAATATTAACTCCTCTGTGTCCTGTTACATACAATTAAGAAATTGGAGTTTTTGGTTTACCTGTAAAGTCCCTTTCCTGAAGTACTTAAAGTATTTGTTAACCTAAAAAAAAAAAAATGGATCCTGTTCCCTTAAAGCATGTCATACAGCACAGTGCTTGTGCTGTGTAATTTGGCCCTGTGCAACAAAAAACTGGCTGATCCTGCCAGTTTCTGCCCTCCCCTTTGTAAACTCACCACAGTGTATTATGGCTGCTGAGCCCTGACACTGTGGTTAGTTTACATACCTCCATCAGCCACAGCTCTCCTGTCCTCCTCTCCCCCCTCCCTCCCTGTCTGTCAGCTCCTGTGTCAGCCCCCCCCCCCCCCCCACCTGCTGCTGAATTAACATTTAATACTTTATATAATCCTCCTTGTCTCCTAAGGATATGTGCTCCTGTGCCTCATTTCAGAGCGCTGATCAGTGCTCATGTGACCCACCAGCTCTCTCCTACCCTCCAGACTGATGTCAGCAGGGAAATCCCGGCCCTGCCCGCTGCATCTGTCAGACGGGGAGAGGAGAGAGTCGGCGGGTCACGTGAGCGCTGATCGTGTTCTGAAATGAGGTAAAATTGTCTTCGTTTTATTAAAAAAGACACAGGAGCACATATCCTTAGGAGACCTGGAGGATTATATAAAGTCCTTACAGTGGGTTAACAACCACTTGAGCAGGACACAAAAATCCCAGGGCAGGTATATTTGCTTTTTCTGGCTAGTGTTCATTAAGCTGGAGGCAGCAGCATAACCCAAGAAGTCATGAATGTTAACTATACTTTGCAAAGATCTCAGTAACATTTTTTGAGGATTCTTTCCCTTTTCAGTTCTGGAGATTGATGAAAATCTTTCCAGCACTTTTATCAAACTGACTATTAAGTTGAAGGTCCTGCTTTTATTATCGGCATTTGATGAGTGTGTTTTAATGAGAAAAGTTGCAGCCTATGCATACTTTTTAGTCTGCACAACTTTTTGAAATGTCATCCTGCTGGTCTGCCATATAGATCAGATTTGGCCATCATGATGGTAGTTCTAGATCTGTTGCCGTTCAAACCACTGTGACTGAAAAGCCTTGGGTGATCTTGACATGTAAGGAAGGACTTAGGTTTACTCAGTAGAGGTCTTTTTATAGATTATACCAACCTTTCCCAACCTTTTCAACACTGAGGAACCCTTGAAATAATTCTTTGGTCTCGGGGAACCCCTGCTTAAAATTAAAAATCTACAACTCATGATGCATTAGTGTGATGGTCAATGGGAAGAATGCTCCTTACACTTGTGGTCATTGGGAAGAATTACCCCTTTACAGATAGCTAAAAAGATCAATGATCCCATTGGGAATTTATTTGAGAGGTAGAAATTGACCATTGCTCGAGGAACCCCTAGCAACCTCTGGAGGAACCCTAGGGTTCCACAGAACCCTGGTTGAGAAACCCTGGATTAGACACTGGAACCACCACCCAAAGTTTTTTTTTTTTTTTTTTTTTTTTTTTTTTTTCCTTAAAGGTAATGTAAAAAACAACCCAACGAAATTGTAGGGTAATCACAATTACCAGTCGGTAAAAAAATCAACATCTAATTTACCCCTCCCTATTCCTGGTGACGAGGTCAGAGGTGTCCCCTCTAAAAGGTAGTGAAGGACAGAGTCACTGTTAACAGAGGTTAGAGACTCCAGCTGACGCTCCTATTTATAAAATGGTAATAGTGGTGAGTGATGTCCACTTTCATTTAGAAGATTATCCCTGTGGACTACTTTTGACAGTTTCAATCCTTCAGGGGTCTGGATATTCTCTAAAGGGTATTTTTTTTTTTTTTTTTTTTTTTTTTTTTAATGGGAAATCTCTTATAGGTCTGGGGACTTCCTAACTTTGA
>BLSH010092084.1:162720-178567 GCA_018402905.1 Glandirana rugosa
AACATCTAGCACAATACTGAAACGGTGATCAATGCTGAAGGGTCTGAAGGAGGTACTGCAGCACTGGAGGGGAAATAGGTCACACAGGCTACTGGAGAGGGAAGTAGAATACCTCTTCTATTGCAGGGATTTACCACTTTTTTTCTTTTTGATAGCAAGAAAAACCGCGCTCACACCATATATCTAGTTAATAGGCTAATTAAGTGGTCAAAATTAGACCTCTAACAGACTGCTAATTATATATACAACTTGAATGTTAGCATGACATTGAGGTTATAAGGTGAGCAAATTATCTCTGTGCCCATAACTGAAATAATACTCACATGAATATATAATTGCACAATAAAAACTACTGCAGAGTGAAAAAAAACGTGCAAAAATAAGAACAATTATATGATAATGGATAACAATTGGATGAGTGCTCTGCCTGCATCAAACCACTAGATGTCAGGCGTGCAATGAAAAAACAGCCTCCACACTAGACAGCGTGAGGCCTTGAGTGAATATATAAAGTCCTCCAGACACAAATATTGTGAATGAACTGATTAAGTGAAGAGAAAAGTCCAAACAATCCGTGAACAGTAATAGTGACTTTGCAAGTGATGATATTTTGCTGATATAAAAGTGTTGACAGATCCTTCACCGTTTGCACCCAGTGAGATTGCTTACTCACCGAATGTCATGGATTCCTATTACGGGAATCAGATGAGCCAGTGCTGTATGATGATCTCTCACCGACCTCCCTGGGATCAGGAACAAATCCTTCAGATGCCCGGTCACTAGAGGTAGTTACTCACCTCCCACATGGGGCGGTAGTAGGAAGAAAGTGGAGCCAGCGATGGTGAAGTACGTTTATACGTTTATTTGTTAAAAAGTAACATAAAAGCATGAAGCGTTGCTTACAATAGCGATAGCCAAAGCAGGGGACGCCTCCTGCAATCCACCTGCATACACGAGCGGAGATGACGATCGGATCCCACACTGCCCTTACGCGGCGTTTCGTCAGTAACGTGCTGACGTCCTCAGAGGTGACCCTCTGATGACGTCAGCACGTTACTGACGAAACTACAAACTACATTGTGTGCCCCTTCCTCCATGGAGACCATCTCCACCAGCCTTCTCAGCTGAGGGCCAGTACAACGGCCACATCCAACATTTGGAGGGTTTACAACCCAGGAGATATAGTCTTTTTAGAGTTCATCACAAATTATCAACCCAGGTGCACACATTTCCAGGTGACCCTCTGATGACGTCAGCACGTTACTGACGAAACGCCGCGTAAGGGCAGTGTGGGATCCGATCGTCCTCTCCGCTCGTGTATGCAGGTGGATTGCAGGAGGCGTCCCCTGCTTTGGCTATCGCTATTGTAAGCAACCCTTCATGCTTTTATGTTACTTTTTAACAAATAAAAGTATAAACGTACTTCACCATCGCTGGCTCCACTTTCTTCTTACTACCTCCCCATGTGGGAGGTGAGTAACTACCTCTAGTGACCTGGCATCTGAAGGATTTGTTCCTGATCCCATGGAGGTCGGTGGGAGATCATCATACAGCACTGGCTCATCTGATTCCCGTAATAGGAATCCATGACATTTGGTGAGTAAGCAATCTCACTGTGTGCAAACGGTGAAGGATCTGTCAACACTTTTATATCAGCAAAATATCATCACTTGCAAAGTCACTATTACTGTTCACGGATTGTTTGGACTTTTCTCTTCACTTAATCAGTTCATTCACAATATTTGTGTCTGGAGGACTTTATATATTCACTCAAGGCCTCACGCTGTCTAGTGTGGAGGCTGATTTTTCATTGCACGCCTGACATCTAGTGGTTTGATGCAGGCAGAGCACTCATCTAATTGTTATCCATTATCATATAATTGTTTTTTCACTCTGCAGTAGTTTTTATTGTGCAATTATATATTCATGTGAGTATTATTTCAGTTATGGGCACAGAGATCATTTGCTCACCTTATAACCTCAAAGTCATGCTAACATTCAAGTTGTGTATATATAATTAGCAGTCTGTTAGAGGTCTAATTTTGACCATTTAATTAGCCCATTAACTAGATATATGATGTGAGCGCGGTTTTTCTTGCTATCATTTGTCCACATTGTGTACTCATACCAGCAGCTTCACTATAGTTGTGTGTTTTTTGAAACGGCTGATCTGTTGCGCGGATAACTATACAATTTACAATTTTTTCTTTTTTGTTTGTTCCCGACTGACGTTATGATAGCAGGAGCACACATGTTCATTTTGTTAGACATAAGGTCCCTATAGACGGCTTGAATTTTGGCTGTTTTCTGCTGAACTGTCTGAAATTCAAGCTGTGGGTGGTCTTGCAAACACCTTCCAGCTTGACAAAAGTTAATTTAAAAATAGACTGATTTGCATGGAAAACTATTGACTGAATAGTGACTCCATGATATCGGATTCAGTCATTGTTGGACAACACCACTATATTTGGGCAGCCTTGGATGCCATAGCTGCCTGAATACAATAGCCAGCAGTGAAGATTCCGCCATTCAGGCTGTTTGCATGTATTGGGGAATGGATGATTAGGATGTACAGGTGCATCTCAATAAATTAGAATATCATCAAAAAGTTAATTTATTTCAGTAATTCAAGTCAAAAAGTGAAACTCCTATATTGTATAGATTCATTACACACACAGTGACATATTTCAAGCATTTCTTTCTCTTAATTTTGATGATTATGGCTTACAGCTAGTGAAAACCCAAAATCCAGTATCTCAGAATACTAGAATATTACATAAGACCAATAAAAAAAAAGGTTTTTAATACGGAAATGTTGGCTTACTGAAAAGTATGTCCATGTACAGTATAGTAAGCACGTAATACATGGTCAGGGCTCCTTTTGCCTGAATCACTTCATCAATGCGGCGTGGCGTGGAGGCAATCAGCCTGTGGCACTGCTGAGGTGTTATGGAATCCCAGGTTGCTTTGATAGCGGCCTTCAGCTCGTCTGCATTGATGGGTCTGGTGTCTCTCATCTTTCTCTATAGATTCTCTATGGGATTTAGGTCAGGCGAGTTTGTTGGCCAATCGATCACAGTGATACCATGATCATTAAACCAGGTATTGGTACTTTTGGCAATGTGGGCAGGTGCTAAGTCCTGCTGGAAAATTAAATCAGCATCTCCATAAAGCTGGTCAGCAGAGGGGAACATGAAGTGCTCTCTAATGTCCTTGTAGAGGGCTGCGCTGACTTTGGACTTGATAAAACACAGTGGACCAACACCAGCAGATGACATGGCTCCCCAAACCATCACTGACTGTGGAAACTTCACACTGGACCTCATGCAACTTGGATTCTGTGGCTCTCTACTCTTCCTCCAGACTCTGGGACCTTGATTTCCAAATAAAATGCAAAATTTACTTCCATCCGAAAAGAGGGCTTTGGACCACTTAGCAACAGTCCAGTCCTTTTTCTTCTTAGCCCAGGTAAGACACTTCTGACATTGTCTCTGGTTCAGGAGTGGCTTAACACAGAGAATGTGACAGTTGTAGCCCATGTCCTGGATACACCTGTGTGTGGTGGCTCTTGAAGCTTTGTCACCAGCCGTAGTTCACTCCTTTTGAATCCCACCCAAAATCTTGAATGGCCTTTGCTTCACAATCCTCTCAAGGCTGTGGTTATCCCTGTTGCTTGTGCACCTTTTTCTATTAATTCCTTCCACTTCCATTTCCATTAGTATGCTTGGATACAGCACTCTGTGAACAGCCAGCTCCTTTAGCAATAACCTTTTGTGACTTACCCTCCTTGTGGAGGGTGTCAATGACTGTCTTCTGGGCAACTGTCAAGTCAGCAGCCTTCCCCATGATTGTGTAACCTACTGAACCAGACTGAGAAACCATTTAAAGGCTCTGGAAACCTTTACAGGTGTTTTGAGTTAATTAACTGATTAGAGGGTGACACCATGATTCTACAAAATGTAACTTTTTCACAATATTCTACTTTTCTGAGATACTGAATTTTGGGTTTTCATGAGCTGTAAGCCATAATCAACACAATTAAAAGAAAAATGCTTGAAATATATCACTCTGTGTGTAATGAATCGATATAATATGAGTTTCACTTTTTGAATTTAATTACTGAAATAAATTAACTTTTTGATGATATTCTATTTTTTTTTTTTTTAGATGTACCTGTATATTTTATTGGAAAAATAAGGGTTACGAATTCATTGGGCCCCTTTTTTGACCATTATGAAACCAAACCTATCTGAAGTGTATCGGTGATTACACAGTATTGATCCTATATTGTTATTTCTTTCTCTTTGGTTTGTAATGTTGACATAGAATGAAGATATTGCCTCAAAATCTGTTGAACATGATCCTGCACTGCCAACAAAGGAAGGTGTAAGTATTTAAAAGGTAATCTATGCTTATTACAGTTTGATTTGCTAAAGTACTCTTCTGATGAGTGGAATATGCAGACTTCTAGTTTTCAACCCTCCTTCGGAAAATGCTAGTTGAGTGGCTGCCATGCTGATGCTTTTGGTAAAATTAGAGATAAGAAATGATCTGAGGTCAAGGCTGTGTGGCTTCCAAAATAGACTTGCAAATATATGCTGCTAACGCTTCTGCTTTTAACAAATTGTGTTTACAAAGTGTTGGCGATTTGTTTAATTTGGCAATAAAAACCTGATGGAGGGAGGCTCTAACCCCTCACCACTATATATCCAAAACTCAAAAAGTTCGGACACTTTAAAAACAGTACAGCTTTAGTATTGCAGACAAGCTATATAAATCTTTAACGTAAACCTTAACCTTCTAAAGGCAAACATTTTGGGAAGTACATCTAAACATAAAACTGTTGTTTTTTTTCCATTCCTGTGTTAATACATTAATTTAATGCTGTTTTCACATTTCTTGTTCATGTAGGCAAAAGCCAGTGCCAATGGAGTGTAATCTGGCCAGAAGGCTCGCTGCTCTATGCAAGTGTTTTTACCTTACAGATCCAGCAACCAAGTCAGATCATGGACAGCTTACTGCAGGTCTTCAGAAAATGTCCTCTTCTGACCAATCGGCTTCCAGTCAGAGAATATTTAAAGAGTGCAATATGTTCAGAACGTCTTTGCTGCATTGGAGTGCTGAGTAATATGTGGACATTTTAAGACTCCCAATAATTACCTCTATTTTTAGTGATACAAAGGAAACAAGACTGCCTTGTATCAAAAGCAGTGTATTCCCTAATCCTGCAGCCCAGTTTATTTTTTTATAATGAAAAAAACAAAAAAAAAAGGACCTGCCACTACTATACTGCACAGGGAACTATTTTGTGAGCCAAATGAACATGTAGTTTATCAATAAGGTTGCAGCTTTAGGATCACACTCCAGTTATTTAACGCCAAAATATGTAAAGCCAAACTCTGGACTGATCTCTGTTTGCATATTGTTGTATGAATGCAGAAAAATTAGTCTCCTGGGATATATGATGTTGGCATCCTTGGAGGCATTACAATCCTCCATTTGTAAAACGGCATGCAAACAGACATGTTGGGGTGGGAAAGGTTGGGCTAATGGGATCGTTTGAGAGGTTGAAGTTCCACTTTAATAATTCATCACATTTTTCAACTAGTGTAGGTACATGAATTTGTCAGCCTTTTACAATCCTCTGTACAGCAGCACTGGGGATGGGGGCAAAACTGGTACCTAATTTGGCAAATGGCAGGGGCAGGAATCTGCTGACTCTTGCCACTGTTTTTGACACCTGTAGGCAGCTAGTTGTGGCCACTGAGCCTGTACATTTCCATGACAGGTTGCTGGCAGCTGCAGCTTATTGTGGCTGTCCACACCTGTGGTGATCACTGGCACACTTGCCGCAGGTAATCACAAGTTGTGCGGGCAACCATGGATAGCTGCGGCTACCGGCAACCTGTCATTAAAGTGTGTGGAGCTTGGTAGCTAAAACAGCAACAGGAATTGGCAGATTCCTGCCACTGTCCTTCACACCAGGGCAAAACACTGGTGCTAATGTAGCCATAGATGTTCTGCAGGCAGATGTGCTAACAATTAACATGATAATAGGAGGAGAAAAACTGAGCAGAGTGATGACCTTTATTAGTCTTCTGCTGCTCCCTTACAGTTCAGTCAGCAGGCTGGGGGTTTGCAGATGACACCACTATACTCTCTTTTTCCTCCAGGCTGTACTGTGTGGGAATGTTGATTAAACCTGAGATTTAAATTGGCAGAAATGCTAATTCCTTGGCAGCTAAACAGCTCTTATAGCCCTTGTTCACATTGACTGCAACTTCATCTGAAATCGCACAATTTCAAAGCCGCATGTCCGTGTGACTTGCAAGACATCTGTGCAAATTCTTGCATAGATGTCTATTCCAGTCACACCCGAAATCACCAAAAGTTGGCGTTGCACTGCTTTGAACAGTGCCATTGCCGGCAATAGGATGCGACTTGTCATGCAATTTGATAGGTCAAATCGCATTACAAGTTGCTCCATTGCGAACGGGGGCTTACATATGTGTGTTTTCATTTTGGCCTGGAGTTTAGCTTTAAAGCGAAGTTCCACCCACAAATACATCTTTATATATTTCAAATCCTCTATGCATGATGAATCACCTTTGGGAAAAAAAATGTTATACTCATCCTAAGTGCCCTGTTGCTATGTGGCCCCTGTAATCTTCCATTCCTGATCCACGGCACTCCGCATCACTTCCTGCCTCGCCTGGGCTCATGGGAGATGTGAGTCATCATTTCCCATGAGTCAGTGGGTATCCTTGAGCTGTAAAATTGCGTTATTTCCAGACAGGAAATTATGCGATTTTGTGGGGTAGAGACATGTTATCCATAACAATGGGGCGGTACTTCCTCCATCACTGCCCATTGTTATAGCAACGAGACATGCATTCGCAATCGGGAGGTGCATGCTGGTTAACCAGCATGCACCTTATCCAGGAAGAGACTCGAGGAGGGTGTGAGTGGGCTTCACATGCCCACAGCTAAGATGGGAACTCCCAGTAAAGAAAAAATCAGCAATGTAAGTACAAAATAAATAGGAAGACTACCCGGATTTAAAGCTATCAATTACTTTATTTGTGTAATGAATACTAACTAGGTAGATGCCAGCAAAAGAAAAAAAAATGTATGTGGGCAGAATTCCGTTACCCATGGGGCTACCTTTGGAATGTATGTTCTATGGTCCTGTGGCTTAAAGCTCATCTCTGGGAAAAGGGAAAAATTCTTCCTTGCTGTGGGGCTGTCTCCACACTGCAAGGGTTAAATTCTCTTTAGAGGAATTCAAAAAGCAGTTTTACTTGTCCATTCCTCCACTTCCCCAGCAGCCGGCAATCATCTTTACTCCCCTGTGGTCAGGCGGTGGACTGTTCCTCACATCAAGTGTAGGGCTATGAGCCTTGCATTGTACTTGATGATGTCAGAAGACCTGGATGGGAGAAGAGGCTGTGGATACAGGTCCTAAGGCCTTTTGATGGAGCATGTGGGAATGGATGCTAAGTATAACTGCTTTTTGTGGTCCCCTATACCTAAAGACCTTAACACTTCCAGTGCATGGGGCAGCCCCATGACAAAGGAACCTTTTTCCTTTCTTTGAAGCTTCGTTTAAAAAAAATAATAATTCAAGCTCACTTTAGTATATTTCACATTTGTTTTTATTCTTGAGGAGGGCAGCTGTTGTACATAAGCATACATTTTTCAGGTTTGGATGAACTTCTAGGCTTCGTTCTCTTGAATACTCCTTTGATGCCTAAAATTGGTCCCTTCCTGCCTTGTAGTCATGTTTTTTGCTTAAAATAAAGTTCACTTTAGTTTACAAAGGAAAAAAACACAAATATCGAAACTTTATATGTAAGTAAACTCCATTTTCTTTTTCTTTAACTTATATGGTATGTAAATATGTACATATGAATTTGAATACTAAACACTGTACATTAAATGCTCTGACTTGCTATATATTCTTGTACATACAATGAATATATTCTTGCAGTCTGTATTGTCAAACAGAAAAAAAATCTCTATATATAAAATAATATTTAAGTGTCATTGTTTTATTTTTAAATACTGTGTGCATAGAAGGGGATATGCACATTTTTAAGCACACGATTACAGAAAAGTTTTTACCTTTGAAGCTATTACGATAAAACGCTGGTTGTTACCACTATTTCGGCAATAAATCTCATACCCTTTCTTCACTATTGTACTGTTTCTTTGCTTTTTTTTTGTTTTGTTTTTGTGCACATTTATAAAATTTAGAAAGCAGAGAAAAAAGGTATTTTTGCCTTTTAGACCCTTTCTCAAGTAGGGTCCCTCCCGCACTGCAACCAGTCTTCTGTAAATGGTGGCCACCTCCTATTGCACTTCAGCCTCCTCCGCAGACAGTACAGGATTAATATTCCTGTATTGCACATGATGTCCACAGACCGGAGCAAAGGTTTAAGGTAGGTAAATTTTGGGGGCATTACCCTGTTTTTTTTTTTCAATTTTCCTGGGGTTGGGCTTTATATTAGATGTAAAGAGATGGATGCTTTGATTTAACCCTTCAAACTTCGAGGATGGCATATACATAGTCACATTGGTAAATACATATGCCATCCAGTGGATGAAATTGTGGTGAACTTTTCGTTTAGTTTTCGTCACTGCAAAAAGGCCGCTGACGAAAACTTTTTTCGTTGACAAAATTAACACTTCTCATAACATCCTCCTTATTTTAGTGTATCCACCACCAGGTATGCTCTCACTTGGACTCTATGACATGGCATAACATGCAGGGTCGCAGATGGCATATGTCCCTCTCTGTGGACTAATATTTGTCTCCATGCAATTCCTGGTGGTCCTCACTGATGGCAGAATCCCTCCTTTTGGCCTCCAATCTTAATCCAGTTTCTCCTTTCAATATCAATGGTGCTATCCCTTTACGACACTTTACAACTCTCTCCATATCTCAGCAACACATGAAAAAAATGCTAAGATAGTGCTTTATCCTTTTTAAATGTTATTTATGCGTTTCCCATATGCCAAAATACACTCACTTTAAAGCAGAGTTCCACCCCAAAGTGGAACTTCTGATTTAAGCACTCCTTGCCCCCTTACATGCCACATTTGGCATGCAATGGTTTTTTTTGGGGGTACCTAGTTTTGACAGGTACCTCCTGCTCTCGTCGCCTCGGCGACTCCTCCTCTCCCCCTCCCTCTCTGCAATCTTCTGGGACAAGTCACAGGTCCCAGAAGATTGCCTGGCCATTAAGAGAGTGCAGAGCAACTCCCCCATGCGCAGTGCACGCTGTCATAGCTGGGTGACCACACTTGCAATGCCGGCGCCGCAGAGAGGTGGGGGAGAGGAGTGAGGCTTATTAAGTCAGCAGCTACACTTTTAATAAACTTACAAACGAGCGGAACTCCACTTTAATAGGGTGCTACATTGCACCACATATACCCAGCATAACATATACATACATACACACACACACACACACACACACACACACACACACACACACATATATAATCCTCCGATTGACTATTACCGATTTCTCTGTGTATTTCACCACTTTTCCGCACTAGCCCAAGTGTCTTAATGTCATCCAACAACCCTGCCCCCTACACTGTTTGTCACAGGTTTACGTGTCTTCCTTTCAGTTCCTTATGTTCCTCTACCAGTCATGATGGCCTTTTACCCTGTGAGTAGAGCACTTTACTTTTAATATAAAATATTTGATTTATGACACTACACTATGGCTTTGGTGCTGTGTCCCATCCACCCCCCCCCCCCCAACTCTTTTATTTTGTTCACACATATGGGCTTCCCCTTCCACAGCAAGCAAGTGCATACCGAGTCTAGTGTCAGCTATCTATATTAAGTTTTTATGGGCTACCGACTCTCATATTATTGCATTATTGCAATAGTTTGTTGTCTTTGGGAGAAATCCCCATTCCTGAGGGTTAGCCAGCCCCCTGATCTGGTATAACAAGTGTAGGGCTCTCTGGTTGGGTTGTGAGTAGGCTATCCATAGCAATGACGGGACAAGGTTATCCAGTGCCCAGGGCTAAAATGTGATGCTGGCCAGAGGATCTGGAGCTGGCGTTCCTGCACACAGCTTTGCTTTGTATTCATCTAAGTCAGGGGTGTCAAACTCAATTTCATCATGGGTCGCATCAGCAGTGTGGTTGCCCTCAAAGGGGTGGTTGGATCTGGGTCTAAGTATAGAGCACAGAGTTCAGGATTACGTAAGGATTATGCTACGTACAGAGCAGGGTTCAGGGATGCACTACATGCAGAGTGCAGGGAGTCAGGGGTGCGCTACATACAGAGTGCAGGGAGTCAGGGGTGCACTACGTACAGAGGGCAGGGAGTCAGGGGTGCGCTACATACAGAGGGCAGAGATTCAGGGGTGCACTACGTACAGAGGGCAGGGATTCAGGATTGTGCTACGTACAGAGTGCAGGGATTCAGGGGTGCGCTATGTACAGAGTGCAGGGATTCAGGGGTGCGCTATGTACAGAGTGCAGGGATTCAGGGGTGCGCTACGCACAGAGTGCACGGTTAAAGAATGTGCTACGTACATACAGGGCCAGTACTAGACTATTTTGCTCCCTAGGCAAGACCAGCTACGTTCACCCCCCCCCCCCCCAAAAAAAAATAAAGGCTCCAAATGCAGCCTGTACATGAATGCTTTCTCACCTCCTTGCAAATGTTGGCTCCATGTGCAGACTGACTGGGGAGCTGGGAGGAAGTGATGTTGCATGCAGCACCTCATTGGCTGGATATCTCTTCTTCACCGATTGGCTGACGTTTGCAAGAGACGGCTTCGTCTCCAGCTAACATCATCCAATCCTGCAGCGGTATGCGGAATGTCAGTGCAGTGTGTGGGGAACAGAGCAGCCATCGGAAATTTTTCAATAGAAGTCGCCTCCAAGTTGGATCCCCATCTACATGGAAGCGACTTTACAGTATAAAGAATAGAATTTATTTTTAGACAACCCCCTCCCTCCCTTCTCTGATTGGTCAAGGCAAAGTCACCTGGCAAAAGTCATGTTGTAAAGTCGCCTCAAGTCCCTGAAGTCGCGCTGAAATTGCCTAGCAAAGTCGTGCCGAAGTCGGGTTGCCCCTGTGTGAATGCAGCCTACTTGTCATGTTTACATAGCACAGCATTTGTATTTTTATCAGCAATAATAACCCCCAGCATTGGTGGCAGTTCCTGCAATTACAACCCCCAGCATTGGTGGCAGTTTCCTGCAATAATAACCTCCAGCATCAGTATTAATTTATACCCCCTTCATTGGTAGGCCTTTAACCTTCTTCCTGCATTGATGGTCAGTTGCAGTGCTATTTAAAACAGGGGTGTTTACATGCTGTGGGCATGAAGCTCCCCAACCAGTTGCGATCAGCTGCTGAACATGACCCATTCACAACCGCATGACGTGCACATGGTTGATGTGCGTTTGGTGGCAAAAATGGTGTTAAAACGGTAGTGAGGAGGCGTCCCATCACCTGCTCACTGTCTGTCAGAGGTGTATTGGATTTTGAGGGCCCATTCACACTACAAAACACATAAAACCACACCTGCGGCCCATGGTGTTTTGGTGTGTTTCTGTGCATTTTTCGGCATAGTTCTTCCTTTTTTTTTTTTTTTTTAAGGCTCCTTTCACACAGGTGGCTGTTCTGCCACTGTTAAAAGCATGTTCGTTATTTTGCAATCCCAAGACTCCAAGCACAGCGATCACTTGCAGTTGTACATGGCGATTATCTGCGATTACGTGCGTTTACATGCGGCTGCATTTAGCTGCAGGGGAACATTCTTGTCATTTCTGAGGTGCTTCCTGTTGTTTTTCTTTCCTTGTTGCCACTGCTATCTGCAGGTGACACAGTACACTGTGATTACCTGCAGTTATGTGCAGATAGCTGCGCTACATCGTTGCTGGACGCAGTCAAATTTATTTTTTCTAATCGCACCGAAACCATTGCTAAATGCAGTGTGTGAATGGGGCCATAGGAAAGCATTGTTTCAGTATAGCTGTGGTAGACAGACATGTGCAATTAGTTTCGCTCCCCATTCATTTTTCGTCAAAATTCTGAATTTTCGTTAATTTGGAAACTGCCGAATAATGAAAATCTGTTACATGCATTTTTGAAAAGAACGAAAATCGAAAAATAAAATCCGAAATTCAAAAATCTGAATGAACGAAAATCCAAAATTCGAAAATTTGAAAGAATGAAAATCCGAAAGTAAGAGCAAAAATCTGAAAATTCGAAATCCTAAAGAACAAAAAACATTCGGATAATTTCTATTATAATAATATAATTTGAAAGGAAATTCCAAAACCTACCTATAATTTAATAGTTTATAACCATTATTATAGTTTTTTATAATTATTATTCTTTATTAATTATGTACTGTTAAATTTATAGGTAGGTTTTGGATATTCCTTTTCAAATTTGGCTGTTAGTGAACGTAATGAATTATTAACCATTATTATAATTTTATTTTATTATTTATTAAGAATAAATAATAATAATATTAAAAACTATAATAATAGTTATAAACTATTAAATTAGGTTAGGTATTGGAGTTTCCTTTCAAATTTGTCTGCCTGTTAGCAAACAAATTTTTCAGAATTCCCAATTAATGATAATAATGAATACCGCATCTATACGAATGGAACGAACTGAATTCCAGTGTTTCAGAATTTACAAATTTATTCCAAATAATGAATTTGGATCATAACGAAAAATCTGAAAATCAGGAAAAAAAAAATGGTAGAAACGAAAAAAGAAAAACCCT
Source organism: Glandirana rugosa (assembly GCA_018402905.1). Taxonomy (NCBI): domain Eukaryota; kingdom Metazoa; phylum Chordata; class Amphibia; order Anura; family Ranidae; genus Glandirana; species Glandirana rugosa. The sequence goes on from BLSH010092084.1 coordinate 175,503, forward strand.
GAAAAAAAAAAACGAAAAAAAAAAACAACTTTTTCAGCCGTATGCATGTCTAGTGGTTGATATCTTCATCTATCTGCAGCTGAAAGCTGAATTCTATCCGCCCGTGTGAAAGGGGCCTAATGCCTCGTACACACGGTTTGATGGTCGTATACAACAGGCTGTACGAGCGACCAGTGTATGCGAAATCGATTGTTCGTACACGCGATTAAAACTGCCAACGTACGACGGTCGTACAACAGGAGTTGTATGAGCAAACTAGAAAACTTGGTCGTACCAACAAGCGGTCTTACGACCATTGTACCGTGTGTACAGAGAAGTTGGTCCAACAAGTTGTATTGTGCAAAACACGCATGCTCAGAAGTCAGGAACGGCCAGACACTAATTACATGCACCTGAACTTTCTCTTTACACGTTCATTACATGTCACTACGTTCGGCTTGGTCGTACGATCGTGTAGTGCATGTCAGTATGCGAGATACAACAGCCAACATACGATTTGGTACGTTCGGTCGTACGACCGTCGAACCGTGTGTACGAGGCTTTAGGCTTGGTTCACACTGCTGTGAACTCTACTGGGAATTTAAGCCGTTGCGATAGATTAAATTCACAAGTCATCTCCAGTAACAGTGTTCTATCAGGGCAGTTCACATAGATGCGCTGCAAATCTAATCCGTGAAGAAAAAGGGTCCTGTGCGAGTTTGATCCGTGTGCGATACGAATTCAGCTCCATATTCTACAATAGAACACGGATTGAAAATGCAATCTCCCATTCTCATCACTGCGATGGCTTCCCCCTCCAACTCCAGCTTTGCAGTAGATTCGCACCAACACATGTAGAAATCGCACTTGTGTCTGAACTGAAAAAAACTCGCATCACAATCGTATTCAATTCGCAGAAAATTTGCACCGCAGCAGTGTGAACCGAGCCTTAAGCCTCGTACACACGGGACGACGATTGTACTTACAATTGTCGCAAATCGTATGTTGGCTGTTGTATGCAGCATACTGACTGCACTACACAATCGTACGACCGCAGAAGAACGTTCAGGTGCCTGTAATTAGCATCCGGCCGTTCCTGACTTCTGAGCATGCGTGTTTTGCACAATACAACTTTGTTGGACCAACTGCTCTGTACACACGATACAACGGTCGTATGAGAGCTTGTTGGTACGACCAAGTATTCTAGTTTGCTCATACAACTCCTGTTGTACGACCGTCGTATGTCGGCTGTTCTAATTGCGCATACGAACGATCGATATCGCATACAGGGGTTGTTCCTACGACCTGTTGTATACGAGGCTTTGGGCTTGTTTCCTCCGGCCTATTATCGTGGTCGGGAGGTGTCTTTCCATGCGTTTCTGTGCGATATTTTATAAATCTGTTGCACAAAAGTGCAGTGCTATGGAATGCAGAGAATGGCAGCATTGTGGTGTGAACATGACACATGGAAAGCTATTGTCTTCTATGTGTCATTGCCGGTAGCTGCATTTTATCCATGCAGAAAAGCACATAGTGTGGAGGATGGGCCCTCATCGTACATCTAGGATTCATTCCACAACGTCCCCTGTGAACCAATGAGCGATGGGGAAATTCCAGCTGACAGCTGTATCTTCCTAGGCGGACAGCAGGTGGCGGTAGACTTTGTGACTGGCAGCAGTCTTCTCTGTCAGCGGCTCCCCTCTCGTTGTCACTGAGCTCCCTATATAAGTAGCGGATTGCGGCTGATCAGCGTAGAGCCGTGTGCCACGTGTGCAAGGTAAGGGGCGGGGCCGGGAGGTGATGGCAGCTGTCAGTGATATTGGATGATCGGTCAATGATTGTCCGTGATCGGAGAATCCCCTGTCCGTTATATAGAGAGAGAGGGTCCGGGGATGGGAGAGGCGGCTGCACAGGAAGCCAGCTGGAGGGATCGCACGTCACATGATAAGCCGCCTGTACATTGCAAGGACCGATCAGGTCTAACGTGTCATTTCCTATTGTCTGCCTGAATTGGCACTGGGTGACTCCCTGTGTCACTATTATTAGAAGGAAGGCGATGTGCATGCCATTCATTGATTGCCCAACCACGGGCATTGCTTCATTTTTCACATGCATGTTCACATTAGCATTTTTTTTTTGGTAGAAAATCACTTAGAACCCCCAGACATGAGATATTTTCTAAAAGCAGAGGCCCTGGAGAATAAAATGGTGGTTGTTGTAAATTATTTACGTCACATTCTATTTGCACAGCTGAAATTTATATATATATATATATATATATGTGTATTTTTTTTTTTATGCACACAAGCACCAATAAAATACCCATTTTTCTTTTTTTTTTTTGTTTAGTAAAAATCTAAAAAAGATGTTGCGTTGAGTAAATAGACACCAAACATGTTATGATTTAGGCCTCATACACACGGACATTTCTTAAAAAATAAACAAAACATCGGGCCCGACATCAAGGAAAAAAATCTGCGTTTTTCGGCGTTCTGCATCAGCGTTAGTGAGCGTCGGCGTCAATAGGCGTTTTTTAAAAAAAAAATCATCCCTCTGCTATTTTTCAACCTAAAAACGTCGGCGTCAAAAAACGCCGGTTAACGCCGGTACAGTATTAGTTGGCGTTTGTTGGCATTTTGCGGCGTCAAAAAATGCCAAAATGTTACAGCCTCAGAATGCGCTGGCCGTGGGTTCTACTTTCAGCTCACGAACGCCGACGCCATCTACAGCTCAAAAACGTTGGCGTCATTATGGGGCCATTGACTAATGGAGAGCTGCAAAAAACGCCAGAAAACGCCGGCGTCAAAAAACGTCCGTGTGTATGAGGCCTTAAAATACACACCTGTAAAATGGCAACAAACTATGATACCTAAAATTGGCCCCAGGCAATGCTTTAAAAGCCTTTATAGTTAAAGTGATTGTAAGGCCTCATACACATAGGCGTATGTAAAAAAATTAAGCAAAACCTCGGGCCCGACGTCAGGGAAAAATCAGCGTTTTTTTTCTGCATTTTGCATCGGTGTTAATGCGTGTTAGTGAGCATCGGTGTCGATAGGCGTTTAAAAAAAAAAAAAAAAAAAAAACAA
>BLSH010092084.1:208996-233823 GCA_018402905.1 Glandirana rugosa
GCGTAGATATAATAAGTCCACACTTAACGTACGCTGTAACTCCCAAATTGTAACTTCAGATACCTGGAGTTCAAGTTTCAACCCGGTTTCATTACGTCCCTGATGAAACTTCAACCGTGCTGAACTTCAGCATGTCTATACTTACCATGAGTAACCTTTATTACCCCTTACTGAACGGTACGCTGAAATGTCAAGGTTCAGGGTCCTGTTCAACGTATTCACACTTTCCCCGGATTTCTGTAAAAAAAATTTCAAAGTCAATATGAATGGATGAGATACGTTACCAAAATATCTAACCGGGGTTTGGAGGAGAAGACCCAAAGGGGATGAACGGAGGAGGAGATGAGACGAACGGGGGTATCGTTCGGCGAACGTGTGTCACGCTCGGTACGAAGCCTCGAGACGCAGATACCTCGGTACGAGGCCTCGACACGCAGATACCTCGGTACGATGAGGAGGAAGACCAGTGTGGCCAAGCCACAATCTCTGTGTCTATGTAGCATGGCTCCATAGACGCACAGCTCCGGAGCATGGCTCCATAGACGCAGAGCTCCGAAGCATGGCTCGCACTGTGTGCAAGCGGCTTGCTATGGGGGCAAGCAGAGTAGAGGAGGAGGCAAGTAGGGGAAACCCAGAAGAGGAGGTTTGGGGCCAATCTATAAAACCATTGCATAGAGTAGGTAAGTATAACTGAAACTTTAAAAAAAATGTCTTTAGGCCCCTTTCACACTTATGCAACTTGTCCTGGGACTTGGAACTGTAAAGTCGCATGGCAAGTCATTCCCCATTATTTCCAATGAGTACCATTCATATCTGTACGACTTCAAGTCGTGCCAACTTCAAAGTAGTCCCTGCATTACTTTGGCCCAACTTTGAACTTGAGGTCCATAGACTTCAATGTTAAACCCTCAATGTCGCATGCAATTCACACCTGAATAATATAGATGCGATTTCTGTACGACTTTGTAATATGTTTTCATTGTGCCAAAGTTGCAACAAAGTCGTACTGATTAAAATTGCGGTAAAATTGCGTCTCACAAGTGTGAAAGATGCCTTTGTAACACTTCAAGCAGAATTGGGCTCTAGGTAGGAAAACATAGGGCCTGGCCAAAAATTGACATCAGGAAAAATTGCACTAGGAGCAGAAACTGCCCCATCTGCACTGTCTGCACTTGCATGGCCACATCACACACCAACTGCCTACTGAAGCTTTCTCCCTTGTGACAGGCAAGTGCACAGCTTCACCAACTGTGCCAGTTCTTGGGTTTACTGCAGGAGAATGAAGGTTGGGGCTGGGCCCCTCGGACATCCACTCAGCCTTAGACTCCTGCCAATGTTTTTTGGTAGACCATCCCCTTGTGCTGAGTGGCAATTTGCCAAGCAGTAGTACTGTGACATGGGTGCAGGAGAAGTTGGGGACGGGATCTAGGAAATCCTGACAGCTTGCATCTTTAACAACTTTGTCACATTCAAATCTATTTTTGATAAAACCGATATTATAATAACATAACTTACATGTATTAGCTTTTAAAAAAAAAACAAAACAAATGATCACACCTATGTGTTGACGTTTGAAGCTCCCAGCTGGAGTTCCCCCTACATCCCAAGTATCTATCGTGCTGCCAAAGGGCCACATGCCCTATGGTATATGATGTGCAGCCCTTGGCCCTCAGCAGTATGTAGTGGGAACATTGATGAGGGCAATAGCATTGATCTCTACTAGCCTTATGTAGGATGTTCCCAGCTATGTACTGTCTTCTGCAGCGTATCCACCAGCCAAATGTTCAGCATTTCCACATCCTCTGACCATCAATTCCTCTAATAGGTCTGCAGTTTCTGACAGTCCTCTCAAGCAGGCCGCATTTGAAGGCCCCTTTTGCTGATGAGTGAGTTCACAACCACTGCTCTACATCTGCAATCCCCAAACTTTTGGTACAAGGGACCATTCTCGTGGCAGCCAATTTTGCCAGGGACTGGGGGAGGGAGGGAGGGACTGGACCTTCATGGAGTCTGTCCTTGGCCCCCTTCACACCACAACCCACCTTTTACAGTGTCCACAGTCCCCCATTACATATCAGTTCCCCCTTTTAAAGCAGTCTCACTGTGCCCTCCATGACCTTTCACATCACAGCCCCCCTTTACAGTATTGTGCCCCTTTACAGTTCAGTCCCCTTTAAATTAATGTGACAGGGGCTGCACTGTAGAAGGGCACGGTGCTGTAACAGGGGCTGCATTGTAAATTGGGTACTGTGATATAAAGCGGACTCAGCCCCCTTGTCACAGTGCCCCTTGCACTCACAGCCCCCATGTTACAGTGCCCCTTGCAATCTCCGCCCCCATGTCACAGTGCCCCTTGCAATCTCAGCCCCCCTGTCACAATGCCCATTGCAATCACAGCCCCTCTGTCACAGTACCCCTTGCAATCACAGCCCCTCTGTCACAGTACACCTTGCAATCACAGCCCCCCTGTCACAGTGCCCCTTGCAATCACAGCCCCCCTGTCACAGTGCCCCTTGCAATCACAGCCCCCCTGTCACAGTGCCCCTTGCAATCACAGCCCCCTGTCACAGTGCCCCTTGCAATCACAGCCCCCCTCTCACAGTGCACCTTGATAGGTTGATATCAGCAGTGGGGCGGGAAACCCGGGGGAAGACACATGGGCTCAGTGACACAGCCACACAGCAGGAGGTGAGTGGCCACCGCTCACCTCCCGTTGTGCGTCACAGCCATCAACCAGACACGGACTGGGGGTTTGGGACCCTTGCTCTACATTCACACTCCCACTCTATATTCTAACTGTACATGCGGCATTCTGAGCACCACACACACCACAGAGGGGGACACTGAGCCACTATTAATCACTGTTGTGGATGTGAAAGAGAGGAATGGCTTTTGCTCTGTGTGTCCTTCCTTGTGTTGCCTGTGTGTGCGGCGCTCGGAACACTGTGCATACGGGAGTGGGAGGCAACCTCTATGGGACCCCATAGGTCCATGTGTGTAGGGTTAGGTTATAAAAAAAAAATATCCCAAGCTTTGAACATCTCACGGAGTGCTGTTCAATCCATCATCAGAAAATGGAAAGAGTATGGCACAACTGCAAACCTACCAAGACATGGCCGTCCACCTAAACCAGTGGTTCTCAGCTCCTGTCCTCGGGACCCACCAACAGGCCAGATTTTAAGTATTACGTTGGGGAGATGCAGACTAGAATACTGCAATCACTGAGCAGCAAATGATATCACCTGTGATGCATTTCAGTTATCCTGCAAACCTGGCCTGTTAGTGTGTCCCGAGGACAGGAGTTGAGAACCACTGACCTAAACTGAGAGGCCGGGCAAGGAGAGCATTATTCAGAGAAGCAGCCAAGAGGCCCATGGTAACTCTGAAGGAGCTGCAGCGATCCATAAAATCCCAATAAAATACATTTAAATTTTTGGTTGTAACATGACAAAATGTGGAAAATTTCAAGGGGTATGAATACTTTTTTGAGGCACTGTTAAGTTATGTTATTATCTGTTTTATTAAAAAAAAAAAACAAAGTTGTCATGTTAAGTTGGCCAGTAAGGTTATCACTTAAACCCCAAACTAAATGCACCTAACAAATCCATAACTAAATTGATGAATGGCGTTCAGGAATAAATGATTGTTTGTCCACCTTTCACAGGATTACAGAGATGATGCACCCCTTCCAGCGAGTGATCCAGCCAGAGGAGATGTGGCTCTATAGAAACCCATATGTAGTCTCCGATCGAGTCCCCACTAACAGTATGTTTGTAAGTACCCTGCCCTGTGCTAAAATGTACCTTATGTGAAGGAATCGTGTACTGAGAAAATCTCTTGGTTGGTTACCTGGCTTTCATGATGATTGGTGGCTGGAATACTTTCTAAGGCAGCACAGCCCTGGGGCGGGTATGCGAGTAAACTGGTCTGACTTTCAAATCTATGTGCTTTTCACTGTAGTAATACAGCTAAGTACAGTCGGCTAATATATTTAGGTCAGAAGTGGCAGCACCCATATGCATCCGGCTGAAATTCACAGGAAGGTGCGAGAAACCATTGCTCTCATTTGTATGTATGAACATCAATGCCTCATACACACGCTAATGCAAAACACAGACGAAATCGCGTTTATGACGCCGATTTTTTTTTTTTTTTTTTTTGGTTAATACGCCCGTGTGTATGAGGCCTTAATGTTGAGCTTTATAAACAGGCTTCCCTCAGCAAATCTGATTGGGATATACAGCTAAAACATGTGCAAAGGGCACTAGTGCTTCTCCTGGTACCTGGATAAAAAAACTAGAAAACATTATGTAATATGCATATACTATACATTTACCAGACTGTATGAAATGTAAAAATCACTCAGTAAGCATATACAATGATCAGACATAACATTGTGACATTTAAAGGGAATAACATTAATTATCTTTCTACAATGACACCTAAAGGTGGGTCGAAAATATTGGGCAGCAAGTGAACATGATTCCCCTGATGTGTTCAGAGCAGAAAACATGGGCAAACGTAAGGATTTGAGGGACTTTGACAAGGGCCAAATTGTAATGGCTGGACGACTGGGTCAGAGCATCTCCAGAACTGCTCTTGTGGAAGGTTCCTGGTCTGCAGTGGTCCAAGGAATGAAAGGCGACCGGGCCATGGGCATACATCTGTTTACATTTACGTCTTCTTTAGGTCCAGGAAGAAAAACGTTTTTTTGACGCTGGCGTTTTCTGGCGTTTTTTGCAGCTCTCCATGTTAGTCAATGGCCCCATAAAAAAGTCGGCGTTTTTGAGCTGTAGATGGCGTCGGCGTTAGTGAGCTGAAAGTAGAACCCACGGCCATCGCGTTCTGAGACTGTAACGTTTTGGCATTTTTTGACGCCGACGCCGCAAAACGGCAACAAACGCCAACTAATATTGTACCAGCGTTTTTAGGTTGAAAAATAGCAGAGGGATGATTTTTTTTTTAAAAAAACGCCTATTGACGCCAACGCTCACTAACGCCGAAAAACGCCGATTTTTTTTTTTTTTTTATTTTTTTTTTTTTTTTTTTTCCTTGACGTCGGGCTCGACGTTTTGTTTATTTTTAAAGATACGCCCGTGTGTATGAGGCCTAAAACTTTTAAATAGAGCATAGATTTATGGATTTGTTTTTTTTTTTTTTTTCATAAACCGTTTCCTACATGTGGTAAAACCAGAAAATTTTATCAAATGCTTACTATAATTTTTGTTTTCCTGCTGCCTATTTATGGCAGCATATCTATGGTAGAACTCTGCTCCAATCATAGGTATGCTGCCATATAGGCACCAGGCAAAGCTGGTATAAGTACAAAAAATTGTTATAATGTTTAAAAAGTAATTTCCATGTGATTGTCACATTTTACATGTTTGCTTTACATCTTTGTTTTTGTATAAATATAGAAAATTGTAGATTAGCCAATAGGGAGCATTATATTTCACCAAGATTACTTGGCTTCCGTTTGTATCAGCTATTAAAGATGTCATACACGCAGCAAATGCATTGTTTTTAGTGAATCACCCGATTCGTAGACAAAGGCTTTTTTTTGTTTATGGTTTCTGATCATGCGCAGTCTTTAGTTTCTGATTTTTCTAGTACAAAAGCTGTACACATTAAGCAAAAATCGTTGGTTCGGTTCTGTCCATACTAGAGAAATTTTGGAGCTTGTCCCTTCGGAAATTTTCGTTTAGAAGGTCGGCTTCAGCTGTATAAAGTTGTGTACACCTTATACGAAAATCAAACCAAGTTCTTTGGATGAAAATTCTCACCCGATTTTCTTATAGTGTGTATGAGCCTTTAGACCGTAGGGTTCAATATTGAGTTGGCCCACCCTCTGCAGCTATAACAGCTTCAACTCTTCTGGGAAGGCTGTCCACAAGGTTTAGGAGTGTGTCTATGGGAATGTTTGACCATTCTTCCAGAAGCGCATTTGTGAGGTCAGGCACTGATGTGGACGAGAAGGCCTGGCTGGCAGTCTGCTATAATTCATTTGAGATCAGGACTCTGTGCAGGCCAGTCGGTCCTCCACCCCAAACTCCCTCATCCATGTCTTTATGGACCTTGCTTTGTGCACTGGTGCGCAGTCATGTTGGAACAGGAAGGGGCCATCCCCAAACTGTTCCCACAAAGTTGGGAGAATGAAATTATCCAAAATGTCTTGGTATGCTGACGCCTTAAGAATTCCCTTCACTGGAACTAAGGGGCCAACCCCTGAAAAACAACCCCAACCATAATCCCCCCTGCACCAAATGATAAGGACCAGTGCACAAAGCAAGGGCCATAAAGACATGGATGAGCCAGTTTGGGGTGGAGAAACTTGACTGGCCTGCACGGAGTCCTGACCTTAATCCAAAAGAACACCTTTGGGATGAATTGGGGCAGAGACTGTGAGCCAGGCCTTCTCGTCCACATCAGTGCCTGATCTCACAAATGCGCTTCTGGAAGAATGGTCAAACATTCCTATAGACACTCCTAAATCTTGTGGACAGCCTTCCCAGAAGAGTTGAAGCTGTTATAGCTGCAGGGTGGCCAATATTGTAGGGTCATTGTCTGCAGCAGCGGGAACATGTTAAATGTTCCATCCGAAAAACGGGCGTAACATGTTCCCAAAGGTGAACTTCTCCTTTTAAAAAAAAAAATCTACTTCAACCAGGATCTGTCCTCCAGCAGAACATTTTGTGCCACTAGATGTCCCCAGGCTGTCATGTACTTGCCCCCTGCCTGTAAATGGCACGTGAAGTAGCACTAGCAATAAAGGGATGAGTTCATCTCTCTGCCACTCTGCTTTCTCCTCCCATCAGCATGCTCTTTATCAGCACTAGAACTGATTGGCTTTTTTGCTGCTTCTTCCTCTCCCATTCTAAGCCCTGCTCAATTAGGACCTCAAAATGCTGATCTCAAGTCAAATTCAGGTACATGTACTGCTTGTATCAAAAAATTCCATCTCTAGTGTAATTGAATGCAGAACAGCATACATGCTTGTCTTTTTAATCTGCCTGGATTTCAGCTTTAAATAGTATGAGGATAGTAGGGAAACGTCTAGCGTGTCTGTGTCTTTTATGAAAAATCCTGTTTGGTATCAACATTCATATTTTGTAACACAGGAAAGTTGCACACAGACCTTACATTCTAATTGTCATCATTGTGTACAGATGCATCACAGCCGTATCCCTAATCACCTCTTCTTGTGTTTTCTAGCTGATCTCTTTCTTGGCTCCCATCTCGGTTGTGGTTTTGGCCCGCCTTTGTCGCCGTGCGGATCGCGCAGACGCACGTGAAGCTATACTTGGTAATCTTTGTACTGATGGCAGTTCTTCTTCTGAAACAACCACTGATAGCTGAGCAATTTCCCCTCTGAGCTGATTACACAGGAATTCAAGTTCAAATGTGTGTTTGCATGTGGTTATACTGCTTATGTAGTGAGAACATGCGTAATGATGGGCTGTGGATTAACCACTTCAGCCCTGGAAGGATTTCCTACTGTAGGACCAGAGCACGTTTTGTGATTCGGCACTGCGTCGCTTTAACTGACAATTGCGCGGTTGTGTGACGTTGTACCCAAACGAAATTGACTTTTTTTCCCCCCAAATAGAGATTTCTTTTGGTGGTATTTGATAACCTCTGCGTCACTTCTGATCACCGCTATTAACAAAAAAAGAGTGACAATTTTGAAAAAAATATATATTTTTTTACTTTTTGCTGAAATGCATATTGAAAATAAAAATATAAAAAAAATGTATTCATCAGTTTTGGCTGATGTATATTCTTCCTCATATTTGTGGTTAAAAAAAAATCGCGATCGGCGTTTATTGATTGGTTTGCGCAAAAGTTGCCACGTTTACGAACCATGATAATTCATTTAGGGCGTTTTTTTACTATGGTTTTTTTTTTTTTTTACTAGTAATGGCAGTGATTGGCAATTTTTATCGGGACTGTGATATTGCAGCGGACATGTCGGACATTTTTGACACTGTTTTGGGACCAATGACATTTATACAGCGATCGGAAATTTAAACAGCCACTGATTACTGTGTAAATATCATTGGCAGTGAAGGGGTTAACCTGCAGGGGGCGCTCTAGAGGTTAATTGTGTTCCCTAGGCGTGTTCTAACTGTGAGGGGGCTGGGCTGCCAGGGGCATAAGAGATCTAACTGATCCCAGTGACAGGGATCAGTAGATCTCTTACATGCCGCCTGACAGAGCGGGGAACCTTTGTGTTTACATCGGCGGTATCCCGTTTCTCTTCTGTGCTAGGCGATCGCGGCTCGCTGGCGGACATCGAGTCCGCCCGACCCGTGGCCATACTGCTGGAGAGTGCGGCGGGCACCGCCGTTTATAGACGGTGATTTGCGCTATCCAGCCACTCTACAGCAGTAAATGTACATGAGCCAGTTTGGTTCAACCGTTTTGAGGTGAATGGGGAAATCCTCCCTGCTGAGCCTTTCTATTCTGACATTTGGGACACTTTCCCGCCATCAGAATACACTGATCAACACTGCCGGCTATAGCCAGCAGCACTGATCGGGTGGCAAAAATCTAACAGGGCGGTTGTACAAAAGTTGATCGGTAGAAAATGGAGGCCTTGAAGGCCTCAGAAAGCTGAAGCCATGGATAATAAAAATTGTGGCTGTTGCAATTTTTTATGTCACATGATATTTGTGCAGCCATTTATCAAACACAAATTTTCAGGAAAAAATGCACTAAAATGTTAGTGCACACAAACACAGTATAGTGCAGAATTTTTGGTAAAAAATGATGATGTGTTGAGAAAATGGATATCAAATGTGTCAATTGCGCATGCCTATAAGTAGACAACGAACTACGGTACCTAAAATTGTCCATAAGTGATGCTTTAAAAGCCTTTACAGGTTATCAGTTTAGAGGTAAGCATGAATGGTAGCTGTAAAATGACATGCCTGACATGTGTGGTGTGAAATCACTGTTTACCTACACTATATAGCCAAATGTATTAGGACACCTGCCTTTACACACACATGAACTTTAATGGCATCCCAGACTTAAGCCTCGTACACACGCTTAGATTTTCAGACAACAGAACGTTCATTTATTGTTACATTCTAGTTTCATGTCGAAAGTGAAAAGGTTACTAACCATCCGAAATTTTTCATATGACCCAATTCAACGTCAGAAGTGACGTAAGGTGTTGAATAGCTTTGTATGTATTTCTTGATTCTGAACATGCGTAGTCATGATCGTATGATTTATTTATTTTTCCGTACGAAAACCGTACTAATGATACGGTAATCAGAGGTTGACTTGACGTACGAAAAAATTCTTCTAGTCTGCACATTCATCCTTTTTTGTCTGAAGAATCAAAATTGAATGTTGAAAGGAGCATACTAACCGTAAGAATTTAGAGCGATCGGTCATTGTACGAAAATTTCTGTCCGAAATTTGCCTAGTGTGTACGTGGCTTTAGTCTGTAGGGTTTATTATTGGGTTGGCCCACCCTTTGCAGCTATAACAGCTTCAACTCTTTTGGGAAGGCTGTCCACAAGGTTTAGGAGTGTGTCTATGGGTAGAGTTGAGCGAACCCGGACTGTAAAGTTCGGGTTCGTACCGGACTTTGGGGTGTCCGTGACCCGAACTTTTGAAAAAAGTCTGGGTTCGGTATTCGGGTATAGAATAGCTGCAGGGCAACCAATCAACAAGCGTTTCACTTGTTTGCCCTTAGAAGCCATCACAGCCATGCTTACTAACAGCATGGCTGTGATTGGCTAGTGCATCATGTGACCCAGCCTCTATATGATCTGGAGTCACGTAGTGCCGCATGTCACATCGTCTCAGGCTAGTGTATGGAGAGCATGCTACCGCCGCTGTGAGGGATAGATTACCGATCTAATATGATCTCATCCTGCATTACAGACCGGTTCCTAGCAGTGCTGTGAGGCGAAAGCTTAGCGTTCTAAAACCATCTGATATTGGACTAGGTACAGTTTACTAGTGCTGTGAGGGATAGATTACTGATCTAATATCATCTCATCCTGCATTACAGACAGGTTCCTGGCAGTGCTGTGAGGCGAAAGATTAGTTCTAAAACCATCTGATACTGGAGTAGGTACAGTTTACTGGTGCTGTGAGGGACAGATTATTGTTCTAAATCATCTCATAGTGCTATAGGGAGAGGTTCCTGCTGCCCCTGTGAGGGACAGATTATTGTTCTAAAATCATCTCATAGTGCTATAGGGAGAGGTTCCTGCTGCTGGTGTGAAGGACAGATTATTGTTCTAAAATCATCTCATAGTGCTATAGAGAGAGGTTCCTGCTGCTCCTGTGAGGGACAGATTATTGTCCTAAAATCATATCATACTGCTATAGGGAGAGGTTCCTGCTGCTCATGTGAGGGATAGATTATTGTTCTAAACTCATCTCATACTGGTGTAGGGAGAGGTTCCTGCTGCGAGCGGTGCATTTCTTGCACAAAAGTAAAAAGAATATTTTTTCTTTTTTTGTATTGATAAATAGTGCTACATAGTACATTTGCGTCCAGAATGAGGAGAGCGTCAAATAAGGGACGTAGCCGTGGTGCTGCTGGTGTTGGTGAAGTACCTGTTGCAAGGAGAGGACATGGTTGATTTGTGCCAGCTACATGCACAAGTGAAACACCTTCTTCAGGTGCGAGTAGCTGACAGAACCTTCAACGTTATATGGTAGGCCCGAATGCCGCTCAACGAATGGTGAGGCCAGAACAAGTACAGGCGCTAGTAGATTGGGTGGCTGACAATGCCTCCAGTTCCTTCATTGTCTCCCACACGGTCCCTTGATGAAAGCTCAGAGTTGGCACCTGAACCCCATGGCCATCTGTCTTTCACTTCAGCCCCTTGTAAATCAGCCCCAAGTCATGCAGCAGTCTCTTATGCTTTTTGATGACTCTCCTGGTGTGCTTCCCGTGGGCCATCCACATAGTCCTGCCCCAGAAGTGGAAGACATAGAGTGCACCGATGCCCAACCACTTCTGTTGCAGGATGAGGACATGGAAACACCACCGCAGCATGTCTCTGATGATGACGAAATGCAGGTGCCAACTGCTGTGGCTTTCCACAGTGTACAGACTGACGAGAAGGGCAGTGGTGAAGGGTGGGTGGAAGATGATGTGGAGGAGGATGATGAGGTCCTAGACCCCACATGGAATGAAGTTCATGTGAGTGACGTGTGCAGTTTGGAGGAAGAGGTGGTGGTCGCACAGAGGCACCAGCACAGCAAAAGAGGAAGCAGGTTGCAAAAGCGGAGCGACCGTCCCCTAGACAGTACGCCTGCTACTACCCGCCGCACCCAGCGACCTAGCACACCAAAGGCGTTCCCCGGCGTGGCAGTTCTTCAGACAATCTGCTGATGACAAGACACGAGTGGTTTGCACGCTGTGCAATGAGAGCCTGAAGCGAGGCATAAATGCTCTAAACCTGAGCACAACCTGCATGACCAGGCATCTAAATTCAAAGCACGAGCTGCAGTGGAATAATTGCCTCAAAATCCAAGAAAGGTCTCGGCCTCCTCCTGCTTCCTCTTCTGCTGCTGCCTCGGCCTCTTCCTCCACCTCTACAGTGCCAGTGTCCCCTGCCACCCAGCAAATAGACGATGTGACAGCAACGCCACCATGTCCGCCACTGTCCCCAAGCATTTCCACATGGTCCCATGGAAGCTTACAGCTCTCCATCTCCCAAACAGTGGAGAGAAAGAGGAAGTACCTCCCTACCCACCTACGATCCCTGGCCCTGAATGCCAGCATTTCAAAATTCCTGGCCTTTGAAATGCTGTCATTCCGTCTGGTGGACACAGACAGTTTTAAAAACCTGATGGCGGTGGCTGTCCCACAGTACGTGGTTCCCAGCCGCCACTACTTTTCCAGGCGAGCCATCCCTTTCCTTCACAAACAAGTCGGGGATGAGATCAAGTGGGCACTGCGCAATGCCTTCTGTGGCAAGGTCCACATAACCACTGATACGTGGACCAGTAAGCACAGGCAGGGACGCTATATCTCGCTAACTGCACACTGGGCAAATGTAATGGCAGGTGGGCCTGAGGCGGCTAGCTGTTTGGCGCATGTCCTTCCGCCACCGAGGATTGCAGGGCATTTCTCTTTGCCTCCTGTTGCCTCCTTCTCCTACTGCGCTTCCTCCTCCTCGACCACCCACTCATCCGCTCAGCGTAACCCCTTCACCACCAACTTCAGCACATCCAGGGGGAAACGACAGCAGGCTGTTTTAAGACTGATATGTTTGCGGGATAAACCCCACACTGTACAGCAGCTGTGGACGGGCATTGAACAACAGACCGATGAGTGGTTGTTGCCACTGAGCCTCAAGCCCGGCCTGGTGGTGTGCGATAATGGGCGAAATCTCGTAGCAGCTCTGGGCCTAGCCGGTTTGACGCACATCCCTTGCCTGGCGCATGTGCTGAATTTGGTGGTGCAGAAATTTCTAAAAAAACGACCCGGATATGTCAGAGCTGCTGCAGAAAGTGTGGACCGTCTGTGCGCGCTTTCGGCATTCTCACCCTGCTGCTGCTCGCTTGTCTGCGCTGCAGCGGAACTTCGGCCTTCCTGCTCACCGCCTCCTATGCGACGTGCCAACAAGGTGGAACTCCACCTTGCACATGCTGGAGAGACTGTGCGAGCAGCAGCAGGAAATGGTGGAGTTTCAGCTGCAGCACGCACGGTTCAGTCGCTCTGCGGAACAGCAACACTTCACCACCAACGAGTGAGCCTCCATGCGAGACCATATTGCGGTGTTTCGAGTACTCCACCAATATGGCCCATGCCGATGACGCTGTTCTCAGTGTTACTATCCCACTTCTATGTCTCCTTGAAAAAACACTTCGGGCGATGATGGAAGAGGATGTGGCACAGGAGGAAGAGGAGGAGGAAGAGGGGTCATTTCCACGGTTATCAGGCCGGTCATTCACAAGTGGCTCGGAGGGTGGGTTCCTGCACCAGCATAGGCCAGGTAAAACATTTTCAAGCCAGGGCACAGTTCTTGAGGAGGAGGAGGAGGAACCGTGTTCACAGCAGGGTGGCACCCAACGCAGCTCCTGGGCATCACTGGAGCGTGGCTGGGGGGATACGGAGGACACAGATGATACACCTCCCACAGAGGACAGCTTGTCTTTGCCTCTGGGCAGCCTGGCACACATCAGCGACTACATGCTGCAGTGCCTGCTCAACGACAGCCGAGTTGCCCTCATTGTAACTTGTGCTGATTACTGGGTGGCCATCCTGCTGGATCCCCGTTACAAGGACAACGTGCCGTCCTTAATTCCCTCACTGGACCGCGACCGGAAGATGCGCGACTACAAGCGCATGCTGGTAGACGCGCTGCTGAGGGCATTCCCAGATGACACTGGGGCTCAGTGGAAGCACAAGGAGGAGGAAGAGGTCACCAATGCAGCTGTGGCACCGCCAGCACCTCAGAAGGCAGGGTTAGCATGGCTGAAATGTGGCAAAGCTTTGTCAGCAGCCCGCCACAACAAACAGCACCACCAGCTGATAGGCAACGTCTTAGCAGGAGGCAGCATTTCAGCAACATGGTGGAACAGTATGTGTGCACACGCCTACACGTACTGACTGATGAGTCTGCCCCGTTCATTTTCTGGGTCTCCAAATTGGGCACATGGCCTGAGCTTGCCCTTTATGCCTTGGAGGTGCTGGCCTGCCCTGCAGCCAGTGTATTGTCTGAACGTGTGTTTAGCACGACAGGGGGCGTTATCACAGCCTGTGCACAGCCAACGTGGACAAGCTAGCGTTTATTAAAATTAACCATCTTAGTGAATTTTCCTATCGCACTCCTTTCTGGCAAAAGGCTCTAATGTAATCGGGTGCTGTAACGAAATCCAGCTGGGTCCTGGAGATCAATCGTCATGCAAGTGTATATATTCGTCAGCACACCACGGATCCTTGTCCAAAAGTTTTGTTTATTGAAAAAATCCCATCACAGCAGATTGCAACGTTTCGGAGCCACGCAGGGCCCCTTCATCAGGCATGTGATCATGTGGACAAGCTAGCGTTTATTAAAATGAACCAGGCATGGATCCCACAAGACTTGTCTGTACCTTGTGCAGAATAGACATTTAGACCGGACTCACACAGCCATTGGTATACTTGTTTTTTTTTGAATATGCCTCAATATTTTGGGGGCTACCCCAATTAGAAAAAAAAAAACAAACAAAAAACAGTGTTGGCTACCTCCTCCTCCACTGCCACTTCCACCTACACCGCCACGGTCACGGCCTACTCAACCTTCTACTCCACATCCACCTCCACCTCCATTTTTTTTTTTTTATGGGATTTTAAGTTATTTCCCTATCCACATTTGTTTGTACAAATGTACCCCAATGCTGCTTCTTTTTGCAGCCCTCTAGCCCTTTCCAAGATTTTTTTACAGCCATTTTTGTGCTCAAAAGTTTGGGTCACCATTGACTTCAATGGGGTCCGGGGTCAAGTTCAATGCCGAACCCGAACTTTTCCGCAAAGTTCGGCTGAACCCGAACATCCAGGTGTCTGCTCAACTCTATCTATGGGAATGTTTGGCCATTCTTCCAGAAGCCCATTTGTGAGGCCTGGCACTGATGAGGATGAGGAGTCTCCACTCTAATTTATCCCAAAGGTGTTCTGTCGGGTTGAGGTGCAGGCCAGTCAAGTTCCTCACCCCAAACTCGCTCATCCACACTATATTGCCAAAAGTATCCAATCATTTTATGGAAGGGGGGGGTTTATAATGTGGGGTTGTTTTTCAGGGGTTGGGCTTGGCCCCTTAGTTCCAGTGAAGGGAACTCTTAAGGCGTCAGCATAACAAGACGTTTTGGATAATTTCATGCTCCCAACTTTGTGGCAACAATTTGGGGATGGCCCCTTCCTGTTCCAACATGACTGCACACAAAGCAAGGCCTATAAAGACATGGATGAGCGAGTTTGGGGTGGAGGTACTTGACTGGCCTGCACAGAGTCCTGACAACCTGATAGAACACCTTTGGAATGAATTAGGCTGCATTCACACAGGGGCAACCCGAATTCAGCGCGACATTGCTAGGCGATTTCAGCGTGACTTCAGGTGACTTATAACGTGACTTCATGCCAGGCGACTTTGCCTGTGGCTAATCAGAGAAGGGAGAGAGGGGATTGCCCTGGATACATTATTTTTTTACCTGTAAAGTCGCTTCCATTTTTAGATGGGGGATCCAACTTGGAGGCGACTTCAATTCTATGGGCACAAGTCAGATAGAAGTCGCCTAGAAGTAGTACAGGAACCTTTTCTGAGACTGCTCACACTCATTTCAATGGGATTTCAAATGTCAAGTGACTTGGGGTCACTCAAGTTGGAGCGCAAGCTGCCCCTATTTGAATGGGCACTTAGAGTGGAGACTGTGAGTCAGGCCTTCTCTACAACATCAGTGCCTGACCTCACAAATGCACTTCTGGAAGAATGGTCAAAAATTCCCATAGACACTCCTAAACCTTGTGGACAGCCTTCCCAGAAGAGCTGAAGCTGTTATAGCTGAAAAGGATGGGTCAACTCAATGTTGAACCCTACAGACTAAGACTGGGAAGCCGTTTTAAATTCATGTGTGTGGGGAGGGGGGGTGCTTATACTTCTTCCTCCTTCCTTTATTTTTTTTTTTTATTTTTTTACCTAATGATTGTACTTAACCCATGGCATGAACCTAATTTTGACTGGCATGTACAGGCCATCCCCAAGTTACATACATACATCCTTATATATGACTCAAACTTAAAAACAAAAGGAGACAACAGGAAGTGAGAGGAAATCTCCCCCTAGGAAGGAAAATTCACTCCTATAAGAGTTATCAGGGGAAAAAATTGTCTTCACTGAAGCTTTATCGCCAATCTTTGTTTCCACGACAACACGAAATTTTCAGAATCCACTTGTCACAGGGACAGAAAGTGAAGGGAAATCTTCTGAACAGGGGCACAGACAGAAAAACAAATGTTACAGGGGTTTTAACTATTCATTATGCTATCCAAAAAACGTAAAAATGTGTATATATATATTTTTTTTTTTTGGCTGGAGCTACTCTTAAAAAATGTACCTGTTCCAACTTGCATACAAATTCAACTTAATAACAAACCTACAGTCCCTATCTTGTTTGTAACCCGGGGACCGCCTGTACTCTATAATTAAAACTCTTTATTTTGTTTCTACAGCTGCCAGTCTTGCTTTAGCTCTTAATGGTGTGTTCACTAATACAATTAAACTCATAGTGGGAAGGTAAGAATTTTGTTTTTTTTTTTTTTTCTTAGGAATGTTTGAAATCATTGCACAAGTAGAGACACTCAGACCCCATACACCCTATTAGATTTTCTTCAGATTTGTGTCTTCAAATTTACCAAAACCATGCATTGCAAGGTCCTGCCTGATTGCATACAAATTGAAACCCTCCTAAGGTTTGACCTGCGTTTGGTATATCTGAAGACAAAAATCTGCAGAAAATCTAATAGTGTGTATGGGGTCTTATACTGAAAAAAATTCAAGGAGGGTATTTATATATATATGTATGTATGTATATATATATATATATATATATATATATATATATATATATATATATATTATTTATTTATTTTTTTTGAAGCCTTGCACTGGTTTGCCTAGATCAAGGTTTGATTTAGGTCAGGGTCAGTATATTTTGAACAGAATTTTTATTTATTTATTTATTTTTTTTAATTCGTATTAGTGTCAGTGTGTATTAGGCTTGGTTCACACTTGTCCGACAAACGGACCGGCATTGTGAGCATAAGTCGCATTACGTGACAAAATCAATGTTTCCCTATGAGAGCCGTCTTAACTGGTCCGAGACAAGTCGGTCCGACTTTGAAAAAGGTTCCTGTACTACTTTGGTCCGATTTTGGTCCTACTTCAGCCCATTGAATATCACTGAAGTAGGATGAAAGTCGGATCCTTTTTCTAACCACCACCCAAATTGTGACATCCGACTTGGTGATTACAGCAGCAGTAAAAGGAATTTATCTCACACTGGGATTGTTTTGATTGGTCAAAGGACAAGTCACTATCTCAAAGTCAGAGCAAAATCTTATCTTTGTTCATTCAAGTCGAATGGAAGTAGGCCCAAAGTAGGACAGAAGTAGGACCAATGTTGCAGGGCAAACTAGGATCAAAAGTCCCACCATTTTGCTGTAGCTCAGCATGTTTGCTATCAGAGGATGAACTGATACCCTCAGACGGGGAGGATGATCAGGGGGCTTCATTATCACGCGACAAAGCGATAGTGGCTGCTCTGGTCACTAATATTCGCGAGTCCATGCGGCTTGACCAAGCAGGGGAGTCGCATGAAGCCGCATATTTTTGTCGGTCGCTTAAGGTCCCCCAGGGCCTACCCTTATTATCAGGTTTTTGAGCAGGCAGTGTTCAAAGAATGGCTGCGGCCGCAAAATTCCTTTACTTTGCCCAAACGCTTTGCTGTTCGTTATCCCTTTGAGGATAGTTTCACTAAGAGGTGGGCTTCCCCAGCAGTGGACCCACCGGTGGCCCGTCTGAATAAGGCAACGACCATTCCTTTGGAGGGGTCTCCATCCTTTAAAGAGGCGGCCGATCGCCACACGGAGTCAGTGTCTAAGGCACTGTTCTTGTTGGCTGGGTCAGCCATGCGGCCAGCTCTGGCAGCTGCTATGGCGGCACAATCTCTTGTCGAGTGCGCTGCCACATTACACTCCGGTTTGACTTGTGAGTGTGCGCAGGCTGAGGTGCAACGGGCACAACACTTGGAAGAGGGTCTCCGCTACCTATGCAATACTGCGTTGGACCTACTTCCCATACTGTCAAAAATGTCTGTTTTTGCAATTGTTATCAGGCGGGTGCTATGGCTCCGCTCTTGGTCAGATGACCAGGCATCGAAGAAAGCTCTTACGGATCTCCCCTTTCAGGGAGGGCGTCTGTTTGGCCCACAGTTGGATGAAATCATTAAGGATTTCACAGGAGGGAAGAGTACTTTCCTTCCAGAGCCAAGACGGCGAGATTTTCGCCGTAGGCAGGGCCCTGTTTCTTCAGGCCAGAAGAAGTTTTTTCGTGCTCCCGGCTCAGCGGGTAAGGGCTTCAAGTCTGGTAAAGCTTTCGTTGGGCCCTGTAAAAGGCCCTGGCAACGTAAGTCTGAAAAAACGAAGGATAAGTCAGCCTCCGCACGATGGGTTGCCCCCTCCCGATTCACGGGTAGGGGGCCGGTTACTGGGGTTTGCAGACAGGTGGACTGCCCGCATCACCGATCGGTGGGTGTTGGAGGTAGTGTCCTCCGGGTACAGGATAGAGTTCATCTCTCTACCCCCAGAAAGGTTCTTCCCTTCAAACTTAAGCCGCCATTTTGCCATAGCCGTGGCCATTTTTCATGGGATTTTCCCTCCAGTGCTGTGGCGGCCATTTTGCCAGAGCTTCAGTCCTCAGCAGCCCTTTGGCCTCTAGTGGATGTCCTCGGTGGCCATATTGGAGTCCCTGCATGCTGACAAAACGTGCTGCTGCCGTTTCTACTTTCACTTTACTGGGACAGTGTGGCTGGCTGCTGACGGCACAAGCTCTCTGGCGGTCCTCAGGGCGTTTTTCTGTGGCAAAAACAGTAAGTATAGCTGGCTTCCTGGGGGTGCTGGCGGCGGTGGGTGCAGTCCTCCTGGGTCTCCCTGGCGTTCTGAGGGGCGGTGGTGTGGTTGCAGTGTGGGGGTGCCGCTAGTTGTTGTCCTCACTGTGTATGTTCAGTCTGAGTGGAGTGATGGCAGATGACCCTGCAGGGCCCTCTGAAGAGGAATCAGCGACAGTGCAACCTGCGTGGGGGTCCCTGGTGTCCCTAGAACAGCTGAGGGCGGTGTTTGGGGAATTTCTTCCCAGGGTGGGGCCGAGCAAGGCCCCGGGGGCCCCTAAGAAGCGCCCTCCTCCCCCTTGTTCCTCAGGGGAGGATTCCGAACCAGAAGTGGCTTCGGGGGTCACGGGGACCCCCGTGGAACTTTCTGAGGGTGAACTTGACCCCTCGGATGATGAGGAAGACCAAGGGGCTAAGGCAGCGTGCGAAAAGGCGCTGGTGGCTGCAATAATATGTGGCATCTGTGCGTCTTTGCGACTGGACCAAGATGGCGAGTCGCAGACGTCTACTTATGTCTGCGGGACTGCCAGGCCTCCTAGGTCACCCAGAGCTTAACCCTATGATACATTTTTTGATCGTCTGATCTATCAGGAATGGCAGCGTCCGCAGCATTCCTTCGCCATGCCAAAGCGTTTTGCTATCCGTTATCCTTTTGAGGATAATTTCGTAAAGAAGTGGCGTCCCCCTCGGTGGACCCCCCCGGTGGCGCGCCAGAACAAGGCGACGACTATTCCCCTGGAGGGTTCGCCGTCGTTTAAGGATCCTGCCGATAGGAGGACGGAGGCGGTGTCTAAGGCACTTTTCATTTTGGCAGGATCGGCCTTGAGACCGGCCCTGGCGTCTGCCATGGCGGTGCAATATCTGTGTGAATGTACGGCGGAACTGCAGAATGATCTGGACTGCGGCAGAACACTTGAGGCGTCGCAGAAAGCAGAACACGTGTTTTCAGGGTGGCGGTCTCTTTGGGCCTCAGTTGGATGAAATCATTAAGGATTTCACTGGCGGGAAGAGTACATTTCTTCCGGAGCCCAGGCCGCAAGCAGAGGCCTGTCTCTTCAGGTCAGAAGAGGTTTTTTCATGCCCCTGGCGCAGCGGGCAAGGGCCCACGAGCCGGCAAGGCTGCTACAGGGGCCGGAAAAATACCCTGGCAGCGCAAAAACAAAAAAGCAGAAGATAAGCCCTCCTCTGCATGATGGGGCGAAGATCGGGTGGGGGGACGTCTTCTGGGGTTTGCAGACAGGTAGACTACCCGCATTTCTGACCGGTGAGTGCAGGAAGTGGTGTCCTCCGGGTACAGGATAGAGTTCAGCACTCTACCCCCAGACAGGTTCTTCCCATTGAACATAAGACTCCCGCATCAACGTCAGGAGGCCCTTTTCGGGGCGGTTCAGGCACTATCAGACCAGGGGGTGAACGTGCCGGTGCCTCAGTCAGAGAGGTTTCACGGTTTCTACTCTAACCTATTTGTGGTCCCCAAAAAAGGTGGGGGGGTAAGGCCGGTTTTGGACCTGAAGGCGCTAAACTTTTATGTGAAAGCGCGAAAATTCTGGATGGAATTGGTCCGCTCAGTTGTGGCCGCCCTACATCAGGGGGACCTACTGGCATCCCTGGACCTCAGGGACGCGTATCTCCATGTTCCCATTTGTCTCCGACATCAGCGCTTCCTACGCTTTGTGGTGGGAGATCTCCATTACCAATTTGTGGCACTGCCCTTCGGTCTGGCCTCGGCTCCTCGGGTCTTCACCAAGTTGGTGGCCCCAGTGCTGGCACTACTGAGGCAGAGGGGCATTGCGGTGGTAGCTTACCTCGACGACTTGCTCCTGAGAGCAGTCTGCCTCAGCCCTGGAGGAGAGCGTAGCTATCACCATGGCCTCGTTAAAGGACTACGGTTGGCTGATCAATCTGCAGAAGTTGACATTGACCCCGTCTTGTCCGCCTGGAATATCTGGGTCTGACTCTGGACACGGAGCAGGCGAGGGTGTTCTTACCTCCGGCCAAGCTGCGGTCCCTGCAATCAGCAGTGCAAACCTTACTGTCTCACCGGCATTCATCATTACGGTTCTGTTTGCGGGTGCTGGGGCTCATGGTGTCGGCCTTTGAGGCGGTAACTTACGCTCAGAGCCACACTCGGCTACTTCAGCGAGCGAATCTGTCTCGGTGGGACAGATCCCCACTGTCTCTGGACCGGTTGGTCCACTTGGATCATCAGACCAGGGCCTCCTTGGCCTGGTGGCTTCGGGCCCCAGCCTTGACGCGGGGAAAATCGTTTCTTCCCCTGATGTGGTCGATAATCACGACGGACGCCAGCCTGTCGGGCTGGGGGGGCGTCCTGGGACATCTGTCAACCCAGGGCCGTTGCTCGGTGCAGGAATCTCGCCTTCCGATCAATGTGCTGGAGCTAAGAGCGATCAGACTCTGCCTATCCCGCTGGACGGCGAGGTTGCAGGGCTCCCGATTCGGGTTCAGTCGGACAATGCCACAGCGGTGGTGTATGTGAACCATCAGGGCGGAATGAGGAGTGCGGCAGCGGCTGCGGAAGCAGCTCTCATTCTGCGTTGGGCAGAACTTCACGTACCGGCAATCTCCGCCATCTACATTCCAGGCGTAGAAAATTGGCAAGCGGACTTCCTCAGTCGCCAGACGCTGGATCAGGGGGAACGGTCCCTCCATCCAGAAGTGTTCAGCCAGATTTGCCACAAGTGCGGCACACCAGACGTGGACCTCATGGCGTCTTGATTCAGCCACAAAGTAAAGACCTTTGTGTGCAGGACAAAAGACCCGTTGGTGGTGGCCACAGACGTGCTCGTGGCACCTTGGGGTCGGTATCGTCTTCTGTACGCCTATCCTCCCCTCAAACTTCTCCCGCGTCTACTGCGCAGGGTAGAAGCAGAGGGAATTCCGATGATTCTGGTGGCTCCGGATTGGCCTCGGCGTCCGTGGTACGCCGACGTGGTAAGAATGGTGGCAGACGCTCCCTGGCGTCTCCCGCTGCGAGACGATCTGTTGTCTCAGGGGCCCATATTGCACCCTGCTTTACACTCCCTGGCTTTGACGGCCTGGCTATTGAGTCCCAGGTGTTGAGGGACAGGGGTGTAGACGACTCAGTGGTCCCTACCATGCTGAAAGCGCGCAAGTGTACTTCGCGCAAGATTTATCATCGCACCTGGAAGGCATATATTGCCTGGTGTGAGGCGGGGGGTTGGAACCCTCGCTCTTATGTGGTATCCAGGGTCCTGACTTTTTTACAGCAGGGCCTGAATAAAAAAAATTGGCCTTGAGTACTCTCAAGGGCCAGATATCGGCTTTGGTGATTCTTTTTCCACGCCCTCTGGCGTCACATTCATTGATTCGTACATTTGTACAAGGTGTGCGCCATGTGGCTCCTCAGGTGCGGTCGCCTATGGCACCGTGGGATTTGAATTTGGTGCTTTCAGTGCTTCAGAAGCCACCATATGAGAAGATCAGGGATATTCCCTTACAATTGTTGTCGCAGAAAGTGGCTTTCTGGGTGACCATTACATCCACTAGGCGGGTGTCTGAGTTGGCAGCGTTGTCCTGCAGGTCTCCTTACTTGGTCCTGCACAGGGACAAGGCGGTGCTTTCTTCTTTCCATATTAACGAAGATATTGTTCTCCCTTTGTTGTGTCCGCACCCTTCATGTCCTAAAGAGATTGAGTTGCATTCCTTGGATGTCGTACGGGCTTTGCAGGTGTATTTGGCGGCTACAGACTCTTTTCGGAGGTCTGACGCGTTGTTTGTCTTGACGGATGGTCCGCGCAAAGGAATGGCGACCTCGTCGGCTACTGTCTCTCATTGGATCAGACAGACCGTGACTCATGTGTATTCTGTTCGGGGCAAAGTGCCTCCTTTTCCAGTCAAGTCTCATTCTACCAGGGCAGTTAGCACTTCCTGGGCTTTCAGACACCAGGCCTCGGTGTCACAGGTGTACAAGGCGGCTACTTGGGCCTCGGTGCACACGTTTACTAAGTTTTATAAAGTTGATGTGTCAGCATCTTCGGATGCTGCTTTTGGCCGTAAAGTTTTACAGGCGGCAGTGTAGGCGCGTCTGTCGTCCCTGCAGAGGTTCTGTTGGATACAGTTGTTGTCGTTTGCCCACCCCTCTTAATGACACAGCTTTGGGACATCCCCACATGTCAATGGAGAGCTGCGTCTGTCAGTGAATGTAGGAGAAAAAGGGATTTTATTAAAACTTACCGTAAAATCCTTTTCTCTGAGTTCACTGACAGATGCAGCACCCACCCTTCTGCGTTTTTTTTCGGTACGGCTTATTACGAACTGATGTACTGAGCAGAGTAGGGGGATTATATGGGAAAGAGAGGGCAGCCCCCTGGGAGGGGCCATCTTGCTTTCTTTCTTTGCCTAGTTAACTCCTAATAGGATATGCATATAACCCACATGTCAATGGAGAGCTGCGTCTGTTAGTGAACTCAGAGAAAAGGATTTTACGGTAAGTTTTAATAAAATCCATTTTTTGGAGTTATGGCCAAAAAGTTCAACCTTGGTTTCATCAGACCATAACACATTTTCCCACTTGTTTTGGTGTGTTTTTGCAAAATTTAGCCAGGCTTGTATTTTTTTCTTCTGGCTGATACCTTTTAACAATGGGATTCCTCTGATGCTTTCCAAGCTCTCTGCAGACCATGGTTTTATGCTGTAGGATGTGACTAAGAAAATGTCTGGAAAGACCTACTAGAAGAGCTGAACTTTTTTTGGGGGGTTAATCCAGAGGCACTTCAAATGATGGCAGGTTTGTACTGACTCCTTTGAATGTGAGGAATTCTGAACACAGCTACATCCCCAGTTTTACAAGAGGGTGTGCACACTTATGCACCCCCCCCCCAAAAGATTTCAGTTTATAGGTCACATTAAAGGTGGAAAAAGTTCTGAAATTATTTCTTTGTCTCGTTTTTTTACATCGCAGAAACAGACATTTTAACAGGGGTGTGTAGACTTGTTATATACACTGTATACATCCTGTCTTCTGGGTGGGGGAGGGGACACTATTTGGAAAAGGTTTGTTAACCATTTTCCCTTGAGGACTGCCAGGTACCTAGGTGTCTGCCCATGCTTGTAGTAGAGCTGCACGATTAATCATTAATAAAAATCAAGATCTTGAATCAACCCACCACACAATCTTAACCACTTACCCACCAAGCCTGTTTCTTGAATTCTGTGCTTACCAGTTAAAAACAGTTTTTTTTGCTATAAAATTACTTAGAACCCCCAAACATTATATATTTTTTTCCTAACACCCTAGAGAATAAAATGGCGGTCATTGCAAAACTTTATGTCACACCGTATTTGCGCAGCGGTCTTACAAGCGTGCTTTTTTTTTTAATAAATTCAGTTTTTTTAGTTAAAAAATAAGAAAACAGTAAAGTTAGGCCAATTTTTTCCATACTGTGAAAGATAATGTTACGTCGAGTAAAATTACACCCAACATGTCACGCTTCAAAATTGCGTCCGCTCGCGGAACGGCGATAAACTTTGCAAATTAAAAATCTCCATTGGCGACATTTAAAAAATTCTACAGGTTAGCAGTTTTGCGTTACAGAGGAGTTCTAATTGTTGCTCTCGCTCTAACGATCGCGGCGATACCTCACATGTGTGGTTTGAACACCGTTTTCATATGTGGGTGGGACTTACGTATGCGTTCGCTTCTGCGCGCGAGCTCGGCGGAACGGATCGCTTTAAATTTTTTTTTTTAATTATTTATTTTGCTTTTTACTTTTTATTTTTACACTGTTCTTTTAAAAAAAAATGATCACTTGTAAACATTCCTTGTAATAGAAAAAAGCATGACAGGTCCTCTTAAATATGAGATCCGGGGTCAAAAAGTCCTCAGATCTCATATTTACACTCAAATGCAAAAAAAAAAAAAGAGTATAAATTCTCCTGGACAGTACGAAAAAAGATAATGTTCCTTACAAATGTTCACTAGTAAAAAAAAATTTTCTTGTCACATTTTTATTTTTCATTTTTCGTTTTATTTATTAATTTTTTTTTTTAAATTTCGCTAGGCAAGGCGGCTCGAGCGCGCGTCTTCGCTTGCGTATGCATTCAGGGTGGGTGTATACTTTTGCCACAAGTTTGGTGTGTACACTCCATAGCGGCGCTAGCAATCTCGCTCTCGTTGTTAATCTTGAGGAGACATTGCGTTTTGACGATTGGACATCTTAAAA
>BLSH010092084.1:250077-260129 GCA_018402905.1 Glandirana rugosa
GATCAGATGTGATCAATTTTCAGTGATTTGCACCATAGTTTGTAGACTCTATAACTTTCACACAGACTAAATAATATCCACCAATTTGGGTTATTTTTACCAAAGATATGTAGCAATATACATTTTGGCCCAAATTTATGAAGACAAATTACTTATTTGCAAAATTTTACAGTACAAAATAAAAAAAAGTGTTTTTTTTTCAAAATTTTCGCTCTTTTTTCGCTTATATCGCAAAAAATAAAAAACCCAGCGGGGACTAAATACCATCAAAAGAAAGCTCTATTTGTGAGAAAAAAATGATAAAAAATTTGTTTGGATACAGTGTCGTATGACTGAGTAATTGTCACTCAAATTGTGAGAGCACTGAAAGCTGAAAATTGGTCTGGGCGGGAAGTGTTCTAAGTGCCTGGTATTGAAGTGGTTAATGGCCAACTGGTGAACCCTGTGGTATGACAGGTGGATGAGGTGGGGCAATCGGTTGGACCTTTTTTTTTTAATTATCAGGTTTAATGTCTGTGTGCTCTGGACCCAGGCCACTAGAAATAGCATTGCCTCCGCAGGGAGGTTTCATATATTATGCAGTTTGTTAGATTTTACATTAGAACATATGACTATTTAGGACATTTGTACTATATTCTGACTGCCTATTGTCTTCATTCATTTTAGATGTTGTGGTTGGAGCTCTCATTGGACTCTGCTTTGCCTACCTGTGCTACAGACAGTATTACCCCCCATTGACAGACAAGGAATGTCAGCAGCCATATCGGACCAAGGGACGAGTGTCCGGAGCTCAGGAGAGGAAGCTGAGCACCGCAGGGTACAGCCTGGATGTATAGCTGAGGCATTCCATACATATAGACTTTCACTGCCACAGTGTACTGAGATGCCCTCCTCCTATGATGAAGAGGTGGTCTTCACTTTCTCAGGAGCAGATAATGTATTTATTAATCGGGACAACTTTTACCTTTTAACAGGTTTGGCTGTTTCCAGTTCTATTACACTTGAAGGGAATATTCTATGAGGAGGACCATGCTATAGATTGACATTTCCAGTGAGTCTTTCATGTCTGGCTTGGGTATGTAGGACAACATATATGAACACTTGGCAGTCGTGTAGAACATATTTATTGGGGCTGTGGTAAATTATACCTGGGGCCCAGGGATCTCCTTGCTGTATCCAACCAGGACCTGATCTGACGATGATGGTATAATTCGTAATATTAAGTTATTGTAGATTATGACGGATGGATCGCTCAGTGCTTGGAATATATCTGATGTTTACTGTAGATCATCACAAGGTCATCCGATACGGATTATCAAAGTCTAGTGATATCGTGATTATAGTCTTGTGGACTAAATAACATAGTGCTACGAGAATGGCATGTGGTGTCCTAGGCTGATCATAGAACAGATTCCTCCAGCCACACAGTTGAGATGGTCCTCCCCACTGAGACATTCTGTTTCCAACAAACCCATTCAATAGTTGATTGTTAGAAGGACTTCTGTTGTGGGAGCAGCCACACATGGATCATAATTTGACCGGTCCCTGCTGAACTGGCTGAATTTCAATCCATGTATGGCTGGGTTTAGACCGTGTGTAAGATCACGCAGTGCTAGGATTACATGCAATGTCTGGTGACAGTAGATCACAGGACAGGATTATATGGTGCTAGGATTGGACTGAATTGTAGTTTGAGAATAACCAAGCTGCATTGGTTTTAAAAGCATTTAACAGACTTTGAACAGTCAAATTTCTTTCTGTAGTTGAATACCATCACTTTAATGGTATTTAAATGTCCAAAATTGTTTTAAAAAAAAAAAAAGTCTGAAGTTGTAGATATCATGTTTACTATGTGGCCATAAAATTGAACTACAGGTTTTCCCTGCTCCCTGTTTTTCATAAGAATGCCAGATTATTGCAGACATGTAAAAAAAAAAATAGGAAAACCAAGGTCACTAATTTTAGAAAAAATCCTTTTTTTACATTTTTTTTTTTATTATAAATATATTAAATTTATAGCAGGTTTCTTTTTATGGTTTCTTCTAGGTAGTTTGTTTAGCTGGAAGAAAATGTTCAAAGGGAAACTAGGTTCACGTAGCAGTTCTTTTTATTTTAAGATTACAATGTGGATTTAATCAGTGTAATGTAAATAGTAGTATCGGTGGGTGCTTGGGTTTGGACAACCTGGTTCCCCATATAGTTTGTTATATTGTCCATGGGGGCAACCATATTGTCTCATTACATGTGTAGTCACTGCCTCCTGCTGAATATTACAACACTATGGTTGTGTTTCACTGCTCCTGCTTATTTTCAGCTTTATTAAAGCCATTTATTAATATAGAGTTTTGGATAGAGTGGTGAGAGAGTAAAGCCTCTGTCTGGTTTATTTTGCCAGTACAGGACTGCTTATGTAGAAAAATCTTAAGGTATCACATCAATGAGAAAAAAAATCTCTATTGTTATAAAACATTTGAAAGTAGCCCCAAGTAGCTTACCCAAAAAAGCCACCTGTTCTCCCATAGAAGTATACTGTACATGGATCAGGATTTTATAAGTTGTTGTGCACACAAAGAACCATATTACATTGGTGTCTGGAGTTGTAATCCCCAAAAACATCAAGTGTGTTTGTAACTTTCCATGGCGGTAATGGAGAAACCCTCCTAAATAATTTTACTTTGAAGTAATTAAAAATTTGAAATGAAGGGTTTTTGCTTGGGTTGGCAACCTGGAAACTTGCAAAGTTCTTACAAGCCATGAAGACTGCCTTTTTTCATTGGAGACAGAGTTGTACAGAGACTTCCCATGTGTGAGTCAAAGTTCTTACCCATGTTTAACCAATGCATCCCTGAAGAGAGTATCTGATTAGAAGGGAACCCACGTCATTCAGCCTGGAAGATTGTCTTTGGAACTAAATGGCCTGCAAAGTGAGAAGTTTGGATGAGAAGGAAAAATTGCTGCAAAAGTTGAGAATGCTAAAAATGTATTTCCAGGGGATGCATTGTCATATGAAGATAGAGGGCTATCTGAACAAACAATTCATGGTTTGCATTTAGCTTGAAGTCTGTAGCAAGAAGCCGATTAAAAGTTTTAATAACCAAGATTAAAGGATAAGTTCACCTTTTTGGAACATGTTACATGTTCCACCCAGTTTAAGGGTGGAACATGTAATGTTTCCAGTGCCGCAGCCGCCATCTGCTGCCTCCCCTTCCCTGTGGCATCAATATGGGGCGAAGCTCCCCATACTAGCTGTCACTGTTTGAAAACCACGCAGCTGTGTGAGGCTTTTACCACATGACTGCGTTATCTATACACACAGCTCTGTCCTTCGCGGCTGTCTGCTTGTAATTCTCAATGAACTACCACGGTGCGGTGTTGTGCCTTGCTGGTTCACCAAGTCTTCCTGTCAGCGAGTATCGGCTTACCCACATGGGATGTACAGGCACACAGATACACTGACAGTGTGTGGGAGACCTGCAGGGCGCCAGTGATCTACTGATTGCTGGTGCAATGCTTTACAGGCTCCTACTACAAAAAATAATCAAAGCACATTTTTTTTCCCTGCAAAAAATGTGCATTTATTTATTTTATTTATTCTTTTGTAGAAAGGTGAACTCCTTTTTAACATATTAAGAACTCTTAAATGTGGCTGATGATTGTGGAGACCGTGTATGTTATCAAGTGAGGAACATCTCTCTGCATCATCAGTTTTTAAATGGAAGACAATTGGCGAGAATACCACTTGGCACAGGTAATGTTCCAAGTTTGCATGGATGTGGTAGACCTATACCTTCTACTTTAGATAAATGGAACAAAGTCCAGCAAACCCTAAATCCTTCAGATGGTGATGTCATTGTTGAGGTTGAGCAACCACTGCAAGATGAATATCTGACCAAGCTAGACATGCTAATGCATTCTCCCAAAACTGGAACAACTGCTGATTGTGAGGATTCAGATTGAACAGAAGAGAGGAGGCTCTTCTTCTTCCAGGTTCTGTGAGTTGGGGTTTGCTCTTCGTGGATGGCAGCTTCTGGTGTCTTACGTTTCAGTTTAATTCTCCTTTCCTGACCTTTTCCATTTTTTGCCCTATTTTCACCAGTCTGATATGGACTAATATATATGAAGATTACTGCTTATGGACTTTGCATATGGACTTTTAAAATTTTAAATGAATATTTATGGGCTTACACACATCCTCTTCATCAGACCACCTCTAGGATTGTATATTCTGGGTGTTGCGCCTCTTACTTGTTTGTATTGTGAGGATTCAGATTGATTACCTAAAGGCCCGTACACACGGTGCAACGGTCATACGACCATTAATGCGCTCGATTAGAACAGCCGATGTGCGACGGTCGTACAACAGATGTTGGATGAGCAGACTAGAAAACTTTAGTTGTACAACAAGCGCTCATACGACTGTTGTAGCGTGTGTACAGAGAAGTTGGGCCAACAAAGTTGTACGTGCAAAATACGCATGCTCAGAAGTCAGGAACGTCCGGAGGTGTCTGTTCGTGTAAACCTACGTTCCTAATTCACAAATCACATTCACCTGAACTTCCTCTTTATACGCTCATAGCACGTCACAACGTTGGGCTTGGTCATACGATCGCTTGGTGCAAGTCAGTATGTGAGACACAACAGCCAACATACGATTTTGGATGTCCGGTCGTACGACCATCGCACCGTGTGTACGAGGCTTAACCTCTAACAACATGAGAATTGACACCAGTAGTTCTGTTGGCATTATCTGCACATGCTGCTTTAATGAACCACAGCTGGGTGGAACCCTCTAAAAAGCAGCAACATATAACAGCCCACATAATACAAATAAACTGTCTATGGTGGACATTTAAACGCTGGTATCAGGAGTAAGATTACAGCTTGAATGAGAAGATCATACAAAATGAAACCATTTTGGCACAGAAGCGGTTCCCTTTGCTACGCGATGTATGTACTCTGGTGCAGGAATAGAACTACATGAGCTCTGGGGGCTTTCTTTCAATAAGTACAATGAGGTGTGGGGGGCTTTCTTTCAATAATTATGAAGAGGATACGGTTTGATGCAGAACCAAGCATCAATCATCCACTTTTGTGTACAGAGAGTCTAGGAAAGCCTTCCTTTAAAGTGTTACTAAAGTCATATTTTTATTTTTTTATTAAAATAACAAAAGTTTTATTTACCTGTTCTGTGCAGTGGTTTTATAGAGTGGCCCCGATCCACCTCTTCTGGGGTCCCCGGTGGAGATCTTGGCTCCTCTTCTTCTTACATCCACCATAGCCAGCCGCTTGCTATGGGGAGAAGCGTGGTCTGCGCGCTCCAGACCTATGTGTCCTATGGAACCGTGCTCCATAGACTTACACAGTGGGACTTAGGCCCGCCCCCCACTTCCTCTTCACTGCATTTGATTAACAGCAGCAAGAGCCAATGGCTCCTGCTGCTTGAATGCTGTATGAAGAGCAAGTAAGGGAAGAATAGATGCAGAGTGTGCACAGCGCTGATCTCTTCTCCCCTCTTACTCTTCACACAGGGGAAGGGGGGCACAGGGAAATTGAAAAGGTTTGTTTTTACCTTTAATGCAAACAACGCATTAAGGAGAAAAACATTTTTAGGTTTACTAACCGTTTAAGGGGTATTCAGTAGGAGCTGACAGAGAAGAGCAAGTCATTGTAAGGGCAGCAGAATATCCTAAAACTTGGTTGTTGCAGAAGAAGGAATCTGGAATAATGGAACTTTAGCTATATTTGTTATTGTATATTTGCTGGTTCCCTTTTAATGCAGGTGAGAGTCAGGCAATTGACCACTTCAATACCAGACACTCTCACCCCCTTCCTAATTAGGCCAATTTTCAGCTTTCAGTGCTGTCACACTTTGAATGCCAATGAAAGCCATTGTGTACTATTGACATGTGATCACTGTGATTGGTCACAGTGATCACATTGTACTCGGGCTGGCCCAGTACAACAATCTGTCTTCAACTGTGTCCAGTGGACACAGCAGGTGACAGATTTCGCCACTACATGGCCCGCAGGGTGCCAATAGGCAATGTTGCTTGGCTGTCATTTTACAGTAGGCTGGATGGGAAGTGGTTAAATTCTTACAAGATTTTAAAAGTAATGAGTGGGGTGGTACAAGGCATGCCCTTTTTGCATGTAACCAATGTAATTATTTGTTCTCTGCATGACAGCCATGCATTTTGCTGTTAATCCGGAGAGGAATCATTGGGAGCTTTGCTTTTACTTGAGTTGCAGAACATAGGAGTTTGGCCACCTCCATGTATTATCTGCTTGTGGACACCACCTGGACTAAAGGCAGGACATCTATACTTCCACCGATGTGTACACCTATGGAATGATATTGCTATTGCCCTGCATTGATAGCAAAAGATATTCCACTGAAACAAAATAGAACGCCAGATCCACAGAGAATTGATGCTGATGCCAAAGCAAAAGGTCCTGTATGTAGTTTATTCTCCTCTGGTGATTTGCATGAAGGCCAAGCAGATCAAAGCTCATTAATATTTTCTGATTGCCAAAGTAGGCATTACTCTTTTCCTGGCAAAGCTGACGAGTTTACGAATATACCAGTTGACATTGCTTAATCCAATGCTTGTTGCGGAATTCCTTTTTTATTTATTTATTTATTTTTTTTGGGGTGAAGTGTTTTTCAGAAACTGACGGTTTGTGAACAGTTTACAATTTTCTATCCCATTGAATCATATTGACGATTTTCACTTACCCATTTGTATTTTTTAAGTAAAAAAAAAAAGATGCAGCAGTGTAAAATTGTCCAGAAAGATGCATTTTAATCAGGGATAATAGACTGAAACTTGTGATACCTTTTTTAAGCTTTTGCTTTTCATAAGCAGTCCTGTATTATTTTTTTTGAAGGCATGGCCTTACATAATCTGATTACATGCCCATATGATGATAGTACAGTGGGCAGGTGAAGTAAAAACCTAGTTTACAGGTTTATATTTCTCCCAGCTGGGAAGACGACTCCTCTTATCTCCTCCTGTACGTTGTCACTGGGACAAAAAGTAAGGGGAAAATCCAAAATTTTGAGTTGTCTCTAGAATAGAAAAAAAGTCTGCCAATGGAAGCTTTTTTTTTTTTTAATTCTTTTCTTGTGTATATGGAGCAGAAAGTGAAGGGACATCGAAAAGAGCAAACAAAAGGGAAACAAATGGCTTTAGATTAAATAATTTAGGGCTGTGGATCAGCTCAGACCTGGCTTAATAGTACATTCCCTATAAGGCTGATCGCGCTTCTCTCTACATTTAGTGAGTAGGTTTGTTATCACATTCCATCAGGGCCGTCTTTAATATTGATTGGACCCTGGGCAAATATTTTCTTGCGCTCCGCCCCCCCCCCCCCTCCACCTGCTCTGAGACATACAATAGATGGCAACTAGACTCAAAATCAATTTACTGAATCAGATCAGAAGTGATTTCGATTGGGTGCCAGAGGTTACAGCATATCATTGTTGCTTGCTGTCTGGTTGCAAAGGTTACAGCACACATTACTGCTCACTGATTTAGAGGTTACAGCACATGCTTTCTTCTTGTTTGGTTGCTAGAGTTTACTGTACATCAATACTGCTCACTCATTGGTTGCTAGAGGTTACTGCACATCATTACTGCCCACAGATTGGTTGCTAGAGGTTACAGCACATCATCTCCTCACTGCCCACACACCATAGACTGGGGAGCACAAAGTCATTATCCTGACACCACAGAAATGTGCTGCCCTTTAGTAGATACACAGCAGTGCCATCAATTAATGACACCCTCATACATCTCTTGACATGTGCTGTGGACTTTCAAGCATGCCTTTGTCTCTCCAGTGGGCAGCTTCCAATATAGGTGATGGTGAATATGACCTCAGGGGGGCATGATATACATATGAATGCCACCTTTGTTTACATATCAGTGCAGCTGGCCACCACTATTTACATATGAATGCTGTCGCTATTTACATATCAATGCCGGTTATTTACATGTAAACAGGTGGGTCATCTGTACACAACAATAGGACAGAGTTGGGCAGCTTTAGTAGCAGCACTTAGATATCGGGACACAGCACAGGTCTAAAACTTCAAGGGACAAGGGAATTTAAACCAGGATAGTTGGCAAGTATGAGACAGCTGCTTTGGGCCTCACAACAATTACAGGGCCCAGGGCAGCTGCCCCTTTTGCCCTGCCTTAAAGACGGCCCTGCATTCCATTATAAATGGCACAATATTCAAGAGATGAAATAGTAAAATGTAAATATGAAACCAGTCTAAAATGACTGGAAAGAGAAATTCCAGCAACTGTTCTCACTATGTAGTTGACTGCCTCAATTTCCTTTTCTATGGTTGGTTTGGTTATCCTTGGACAGCTTAGACCATTCATAGGGGGCGGAGTATTTTATCGTATTGCAATTTTCTAAGAAGGAAAATCCTTTTTTTTTATTTTTTATTTTTTCCCAAAGGGTAGCCACGTATAGTGACTGAATATAAATACAGGGATTTACAGTAGTTTGTATGTCTGTTTGAGTATACTTGATAGTGATTGGATTGCTGTTACTCTATAGGATGATGTCATACAGACCATATTGACATTTTGCTAGCCTGTTTTACAAAGCAGCGCCTTTTTATGTGTTGTAAGAGAATTTGTGTGAGTTTTGTTATCTTGTGTGCGTGTGAACATACTCCAAAACTGTGACGAGGGGTAAACGCAAAAGGATATTCCCTGGAGATTAATGAAAAATGTGATGTGTAGCGGAGGATACATTTTACAGGTGTACATTTGTGGCACTTTTGTATATCTGGGATTGCTGAAACAAAAGTGTCCTTTCATTTTGCAATTTATATTCTGCTACTAGAACCTCTGCGCTTGCCTTTGCTACTTAAAATCCACAGCAAAATGGCAACTATACACTGCATAGCAGGGGGCGACCATGTTGACTTCATGTTATGGATTATAGCCAATCAGGGACCTGCCTTTAGCCCTTTCACTGCCAGAGCCATTTTTGCACACATGTTAAAAATAAATAAATAATTGTAGCCCTGAAGATTTCATAAAACCCCCAAAACATTTATATATTTTCTGTAAGCAGAATAAATACACCAAAATGAATTTTAGTACACACAAACACAACATAATAACCAATTTTTGGTAAACTATAAAATATGTTGTGTTTGAGTAAATCCCAAACATGTCAAGATTTAAAATTTACGACCACCTGTGAAATGGTGACAAAGTACATTATTTGAAATTGTCCATAACATTTTATAAGCCTTTACATGCCTACACAAAATGGCTATGAAACATTCTAGAGGAGTCTGCACATGGCGGTCTTAGAAAGTTTAACGTTTATACTGTCGTGTCTTGTGGTTTACCACAAACACGTTTTCCAGAAATAGTTTTTAGGCTGGCCATATGGTGTTCAAATATCTCAATAAGAAATAACTCAACACACAGCCATCAATGTCTAATCCGCTGGCAACAAAAGTGAGTACACCCCTAAGTGAAAATGTCCAAATTGGGCCCAATTAGCCATTTTCCCTCCCCAGTGTCATGTGACTCGTTAGTGTTACAAGGTCTCAGGTGTGTATGGGGAGCAGGTGTGTTAAATTTGGTGCTATCACTCTTACTCTCTCATACTGGTCACTGGAAGTTCAACATGGCACCTCATGGCAAAGAACTCTCTGGGGATCTGAAAAAAAGAATTGTTGCTCTACATAAAGATGGCCTAGGCTATAAGATAAAGACAGTGTGTGTATATGTGTATGTATGTGTGTATATATATATATATATATATATATATAACTGTTATATATATATATATATATATATATATATATATATATATATATATATATATATATTATATATATATATATATATATATATATATATATATATATATATATATATATATATTGTCAAAATACACAGATCAGTGCTGCAGCCACTGATCGAACGGCTTTTATCCGACTGGGCAGTTTAACAGAAGTTGATCACAAGATCAACTGCTGTGGCCACAGCACATAGACTGGAATTCGTCTG
>BLSH010092084.1:288562-308388 GCA_018402905.1 Glandirana rugosa
ATTTGGCACCTTTCGGGGGGGAGGGGGAAGAGGACACCTGTCTTTAGACAGGTGTCCTTTTCCACACTTCCAGGAGCTCTGGCCGGCGGACGCGGCCGCTGACGTCAGAAGCCCGGCTCCCTCCTCCCTGCTCGCTCTGCTACTGGCCGCCTGGCCAGTAGCAGAGCGCGGCAGAGCTCGCGCATGCGCAGTAAGGTGCCCGGCGTGAAGCTGTACTGCTTACACGTCCGGGTTCCCTTACCCGCGATGGAGGCGGCTGTACCCGTCCCCCGATCCGAAGATCGGTGGCGGGTGCCGACATCGCTGGACTCCAGGACAGGTAAGTGTCCTAATATTAAAAGTCAGCAGCTACTGTATGTGTAGCTGCTGACTTTTAATTTTTTTTTTTTAGCCCGGACCTCCGCTTTAAGGTGTCTTGGTTGTCGCTTGGCATCTCAAAGTTTCAGCTCCCTCCATAAATTTTCTATGGCTAGGCCACTCCATGACCTTAATGTGCTTCTTCTTGAGCCACTCCTTTGTTGGCTTGGTGGTATGTTTTAGGTCATTGTCATGCTGGAAGATCCATCCATGACTCATCTTCAGTGTTCTGGATGAGGGAAGAAGGTTCTCATCCAAAATTTTACAATACATGGCCCCTCAATGTGGCAAAGTCGGCCTGTACCTTTAGCAGAGAAACAGCCCCAAAGCATAATGTTTCCACCTCCATGCTTAACCATAGGGAGGGTGTTCTTCAGACAGGCCTGTAAATGTGCCTTCTTGAGGAGGGGGATCTTGCAGTGCTGCAAGACTTCAATCCAATTTGTATTTCTTCCATTTGTGAATAATCGCTCCAACAGTTGTCTTCTTCTCACCAAGCTTCTTTCTGATGGTCTTGTAGCCCATTCCAGCCTTGTGCAGGTCTACAACCTTGTCCCTGACGTCCTTTGACAGCTCTTTGGTTTTGCCCATGATAGTGAGGTTTGACAGGTGTCTTTTATACACATAATGAGTTGTCGTTAGGAGCACCTTCTCAACCACTTGCCAACCGCAGGTTGACGGCGACAAAGTGGTTTGATATCGCAAATCGCCGTCATGTGACGGTGGCTGCGAGATCGCGCACTGTGAGCGCGCGTGCGCCGCCGGAGGCGCGCCCGCGCGCTCACTGTGTTCGGGGTGGGCCAAGGAGCGGGTGCGGCGGCCTCGATCCCCGCCGGCTACCCGCGATGCCCCCCCGGAGTGAAAGAACGGAGGTCCGTGTAAGTAAACACGGACCTCTGTTCTGTGAGGGGGGAAGGGCTGTGATCACAGCCTTCCTCTACATGGAAGCTGTGATCACTTCCCTTCCCCTGCTAGGGCAGTCCCCCCACAGTTAGAACACACCCAGGGAACACAGTTAACCCTTAGAGCGCCCCCTGCAGGTTAACCCCTTCACTGCCAATGGCATTTACACAGTAATCAGTGCATTTTTATAGCACTGATCGCTGTATAAATGCCATTGGTCCCAAAAAAGTGTCAAAATGGTCCGACATGTCCGCCCTAATATCGCAGTACCGCTAAAAATCGCAGATCGCCGCCATTACTAGTATAAAATTTTAAAAAAATATAAACCCCAAAAATGAAATGAAACGCGGCCACTTTTGCGCAAACCAATCAATAAACGCCGATTGCGATTTTTTTTAAATCACAAATATGAGGAAGAATATAAATCAGCCAAAACTGATGAAAAAAAATGTTTTTTTGTATTTTTTTTTTTTGGATTTGTATTTTAGCAAAAAGTAAGAAATTTGGGTTTTTTTGCAAAATCGTCGTTCTTTTTTTGTTTATAGCGGCGATCAGAAATGATGCAGCGATGATCAAATACCACCAAAAGAAAGCTCTGTTTGTGGGAAAAAAAGGACGCAAATTTCGTTTGGGTACAACGTCGCACGACCGCGCAATTGTCAGTTAAAGCGACGCAGCGCTGAATCGCAAAAAGGGCTCTGGTCCTAAAGTGTGAAATCCTTCCGGGGCTGAAGTGGTTAAATTGACAGGACTAATCTGTGTATAACATGAGCACATACTGTAGACCAGGGGTGTCAAACTCCATTTGATCGAGGGCCGCATTAGCCATATGGTTGCCGTAAAAGGGCCGGTTGTATCTGCGGTGCGATACGTACCAAAATGCTGGGTTCCAGAGTACATTCTGTACAGAGTGCAGAACCGAGGTTTATGCTATGTACAGAGTGCAGGGTTCAGGAGTGCATTACATACAAAGTTCAGGGGTGTGCTGTGTACAGAATGCAGGATTTAGGGGTGCGCTATGCACAATGTGCAACACCAACCCCCTCACCGAAGCATCCTTGCATCTCTCTCCTACCTTGCCTGGCTCTAGTACCTCCCTTTGTAGGTGGCTTTGTCTCACCTTGCAGGGAACTGAAGCTGAGAGTGAAAGTTGGAGGTGGCAAAATGGAGTTCTGCCACATTCCGGCTGCAAAACTGGGAGCGAGGGCCACATGACAAGGCCTGGAGGGCCGCATTCGGCCCGCGGGCCTTGTGTTTGACATATGTGCTGTAGACAGTCTGTGGAAGCAGAATTATTGGTGGTTGGTAGGGGATCAAATACTTATTTTACTCACTGAACTGCAACTCAATTTATAACATTTGTATTGTGTGCTTTTTCTGGATTTTTGATTGCTATTCTGTCTCCATTATTTAAAATACACCTATGATAACCATTATAGACCCTTCATTTCTTTGTAAATGGGCAAACTTACAAAATCTGCAGGGGATCAAATAATAATTTCCCACACTATAGATCACCCAGAGGGGAATATATTTTTCTCAACAGAAGTGGAGGAGGGCTCTTTTACACTTGTGGACCGTTTAGGTCCACCTGTCAGTTTTCCAGGCAGACCTGAACGGACACTCCATGTAGCTCTATGGAGCAACAGATATCAGCAGTGACATGTCCGCTGACAGCCGATCCACTAAACCCAGATGGATGGAAACCCTATTTTCCATCCATCGATCAGATCAGATGAAAACGGACAGGCGGATCCATTTTCATCCGATTCCCATAGAGTGCGGGGGGCTCTGACAAGTCCGTCTCTGCACAGTGAGCGGAGATGGATCTGTCATCTGCCGGCTCAGCGGGGATCAATGGATCGAACCCCGCTGAGCAGCGGAGTCCGTCACAACGGACCCTCCGTGTGAAAGATCCCTTACTCTTTAATAACTTAGGAATAGCTTTGTAATTGTCTATGAAAGTGAATGCTTTGTTTGGTGGCACTGTGCTCTAAACTTCTATATATTTTTAGAAAAAAATGATATAAAAATGTAGAAAAAAAGTCTCCCCCTCCTAGGATCTTATTTTAAAACTAGTAAATAAGGAAGTGAATAAAGAGTAAATAAAGAATGAAATGTGACTTTAATGGCGCCTACACATTTATCGACCCATTCATAAAAATTCATGTTTTTATTTAACAATAATAACATTAAAACCATAGATATATATACAGTATAGTTTTAATACTGGTGTTGCTGTACATACAAATTCAGTTTTGTAATTTATAACATTATGTCATAAAAAAACACTGCTGTATGTTGCAGTGCTCTGCATTATGTAAAATAGTGCAAGCACCTTTTTTTGGTGCGTTTACAGACCATTCAAAGCAATAGACTACCTTAGTGTGACGCATGTTCATGCACTACAATGGTGTGAATCTAGCCCAAGAGAATGACATTAGTCTGCTACAGTGCCTTGAAAAAGTGTTCATATCCCTTGGAATTTTCCACATTTTATCATGTTACAACCATACAAGTAAATGTATTTTATTGGGATTTTATGTGATAGACCAACACAAAGTGGCACAGAATTGTGAAGTGGAAGGAAAATGATAAATGGTTTTCAAAATGTTTTACAAATAAATCTGTGAAAAGTGTGGGGGGCATTTGTATTCAGCCCCCCTGAGTCAATACTTTGTAGAACCGCCTTTCTCTGCAATTACAGTTGTAAGTCTTTTTGGGGAGGTCTCTACCAGATTTGCTCATCTAGAGAGGACATTTTTGCCCATTCTTCGTTGCAAAATACCCCAAGCTCTGTCAGATTGGATGGAGAGCATCTGAACAGCAATTTTCAAGTCTTGCTACAGATTCTCAATTGGATTTAGGTCTGGACTTTGACTGGGCCATTCTAACACATGAATATGCTTTGATGAAAACCATTCCATTGTAGCTCTGGCTGTATGTTTAGGGTCGTTGTCCTGCTGGAAGGTGAACCTCTGCCCCAGTCTCAAGTCTTTTGCAGACTAACAGGTTTTCTTCTAAGATTGCCTTGTATTTGGCTCCATCCATCTTCCCATCAACTCTGACCACCTTCCCTGTCCCTGCTGAAGAAAAGCATCCCCACATTATGATGCTGCCACCACCATGTTTCACGGTGGGGATGACGTGTTCAGGGTGATGTGCAGTGTTAGTTTTCCGCCACACATAGCGTTTTGCTTTTAAGCCAAAAAGTTTAATTTTGATCTCATCTGACCAAGCACCTTCTTCCACGTTTACTGTGTCCCCCACATGGCTTCTCGCAAACAGGACTTCTGATGGCTTTCTTTCAACAATGGCTTTCTTCTTGACACTCTTCCACAAAGGTCAAATTTGTGGAGGGCACAACTAATAGTTGCCCTCTGGACAGATTCTCTCACCTGGGCTGTGGATCTCTGCAGCTCCTCCAGAGTTACCATGGACCTCTTGGCTGCTTCACTGATTAATGTTCTTCTTGTCGGGCCGGTCAGTTTAGGTGGACAACCATGTCTTGGTAGGTTTGCAGTTGTGCCATACTCTTTCCATGGATGATGGATTGAACAGTGCTCCATGAGATGCTCAAAGCTTCAGATATTTTTTTTTATAACCCAACCCTGCTTTAAACTTCTGCACAAACTTTATCCCTGACCTGTCTGGTGTGTTCCTTGGCCTTCATGATGCGGTTTGTACTAATTAGGTGACTTCTAAAAGCAATTGGTTCCACTAGATTTTAGTTAGGGGTATCAATAAAGGGGGCTGAATACAAATGCACACCACACTTTTCAGATATTTATTTGTAAAAAAATGTAAACACCATTTACCATTTTCCTTCCACTTCACAATTATGTGCCACTTTGTGTCGGTCTATCACATAATATACATTTAGGTTTTTGGTTGTAACATGACAAAATGTGGAAAATTTCAAGGGGTATGAATACTTTTTCAAGGCACTGTATATCACCGTTGATCATAAACAATTACCTTTTTTTATTTAAAACATTTGGTTTTATTTCTTTTTCATTCTTTAGTGTGTCCCAGTGTTGCTGATCTCCTGCCTCCACTTCCTGTCTACATGCATTCACAGTCTGTATGGAATAACTCAGGTTGGGTTTCCTGATAGTGACAACAGTTGACTGTTTCTGCATACTTTGTAGAAATGGCCACTTGTAGTCTCAAGCAGGGGTCTTTGTGACAATGCTGGAGCACAATCTAGAGACAGTTAAAGGAATGTTCAGTCAACTGTCACAGTGGAACACAAACACAAGCCTGAATGGGGGGCAGTATCATCTGAGTTCTGCCCAAGTTTCACACTAGGCATGGCCACAAATCGGGCTTCTGGCAGGGGAGGAGCTGACATTTAATAATAGCAAAGATTAAGAAGTAAAGTATTTCAACACGATTCAGTAGTTTAACCATTTAATTTCTCTTTTCTTTAAAGAAAGGTCCATCATAAATATTTTTTAACTCTCTAGGGGACCAAGTAACTTAGTCCCATAAAAATGTGTCCCTTTGTTTCTATACGGTGTGGTCAGACAGGTTTCCCCCCCTGTTCAACAATGCTGTTAGAAAGATT
The DNA here is from genome assembly GCA_018402905.1 of Glandirana rugosa. Classification (NCBI taxonomy): domain Eukaryota; kingdom Metazoa; phylum Chordata; class Amphibia; order Anura; family Ranidae; genus Glandirana; species Glandirana rugosa. The sequence continues at coordinate 294,393 of BLSH010092084.1, forward strand.
TAGGAATGAAAGCTGTACTCTCTGCTCTAACACTGTGTGGTCCATTGGCTGGGCTGTGTATGTGTAAAAGCAACCACTGATATACTGCAGACACAATGCCACAGTGCTGGGTGGTCAGTCCCTCTTAGGAATGAACAATCAGTGCGGCTTGTGCATTCTCCTTTAAGGCTAGTCCACCCATGACTGAAATACTGGTGTGGGGTGGAGTGACACTTTTAAAGGCTTCAGAATGTAATAGCATTGAATATCAACCCCCTCCATACCAGCATGGTTCCTCATTTCCAAAACATTGCGTCAAAACATAAGATTACCTTCTGCAGAGAGGTAGGTGGAGGCAGGGCCGGGACAAGGGGTGGGCAGGAGGGGCGACTGCTCTGGACACAGTGGGGATTTTGCTAGAAGGGGTGATTTGGAGAAGGGGATTTGTACTTGGAGGGTGGATTTGTGTTAAGAAGGGGAATTTGGGGGGGGGAGTTTTTGCTCGTAGGGATGATTGAAGGATTCATGTCAGGAGGGAAAATGTGGGGGAGGCATGTCAGATTAGTACTAGGTGAGGGAATTTAGGGGGTACTTGTGCTAGGAGAGGGGAATTTGGAGAGGGGGGGGGGGGAATGGGTTTATGCTCAAAGGGAAAATGTGAGGGTTAGAGGATTTGTGCTAGGAGGGTGGATTGGGGAGGGAGATGATTTGAGCTGGGAGGGGGATTTGTACTAGAATAGGAGGAATTTTGTGTTTGGGGAGAATTGTGGCTTGCAATTGGAATTTATGTTTAAGGGATAAGTGTGAAGATTAGTGCTCAGATTTTTTAGGAGGGGAATTTTGCTTATACATAATTCTTATACAGCGCCACCTACTGGATGCAGCTAATTCTATTACAGTACATTGCAGTTCACACACAGCGGCCACATCCATGTGTAATGGAAATGGTTCACTTGAGCCCTCTTGGCCTAAACCCACTATTTAAAGTGAACTGAAGTCTGGAATTTTAATTTATAGGATTCGATTTCAAGTTTATTTTTTAATCTGCAGTGCAATCACTCATTCACCCTTGCTTTTCAGAGGGTGGTTGACAAGCGGCTGGGAGAGGATATGTTCCCTCCTCGCTAATTTAACCCTGAAAAGCCCTAACCACCTTACTACAACTGTGTGCATTACAAGATGGTTGTGGTGTGCCCCCTATTCATTTGGCGGTGGTACCGATCACCGAATGGATACGGGGTATAATTTCTCCCATAGCATCTGTACAGCCTCTTCCGACTGCCATTGCAGCTTTAAGGCTACGTTTTTGTAAAAAAAAAAAAAAAAAAACACATAAATAAATGCACATGGTTTTGCAGGTAAAAAAAATGTAGATTTATTTTTTTTTTTTACACAGCAGACTGCAGTGCATTGCACCTGCTGTATGTGGATGGTGGGTGCAATGTCAGGCTCCTTCAGACTCTCGGTACAGCTGTCTGCCCGTACCTCCTATAAATGCAGACGTTTACTGAATTGTGTGAAAATCAATGAACTACCACAGTGCTCTAAACAAAGTCAGATCACAGCAGCGAAAAAAAAAAAAATTAATTTGGAGGAGGCTGAGAACAATAGAAAGAACTTTTTGAGTTAAAGTGGAGTTCCACCCACATTTTTCACTCCTCACCATGCAGCACTAATGTGCATCCTTAAAATGAATTGGCAATCTTTTTTTTCTGTTCACCTACCTGACTTATGCCTATGTCTAATTTCACTTCCTCCTTTATGGGCTGCGGCGCCGTATGTCATTTCCGGGTTTGCATTGGCTCCTGGGAGATCTTGGTCAGCTTGACATGGCACTCCGTAACAATTAACATTGGCATCTATATAAAATTTTGGTCAGCTTGACATGACACGGCTCCCGTAACATCTAACATTGGCATCTATGGAAAATCTTGGTCAACTTGACATGGCACAGCTCCCGTAACATTTAACATTGGCGTCTATGGAAAATCTTGGTCAGCTTGACATGGCAGTGCTCCAGTGCCTTGTCAAGCTGACAAAGATTTTCCATAGAAGCCAATGTAAATGTTAGGGGAGCCGTGCCATATCAAGCTGACCAAGATTACGCTGCACTGCACATGCGCAAGAACAACAGGTGCATGCTGGGTAGACAGCATTCTTGGAATCCAGGAAGAAGGACACTGTGGCTTCAGATGCCCACACTGGAGATGGCCGTGCTGTGCAGGAACTTCACAAAGTAAGAAAACGGTGCTGCACAAATAGAAAACTGGGCATTGTTTACAGCATACCTTTGCTACATTGCACGAGGTATGAGTATTCTAGGGGTATCTTAAAAGTCATATTTCGGCTGGAACTCCGGTTTAAGTTTGGGGCAGTGCATGCAAAATGTCTATGGAGACATCTGCATAGTAGTAGGCTGGTTGCTATATCACATGTATGCTGCCATGCATCGGTGTCAAGAAAGGAAAATAATGGTAAGTATTTGATACAATTTTCTGTTGTCTCACTCTGCTCTGCACATGCTTAGTTGCTCTCTATTTTTTGGCATAATGACGAAAATGAGAGCCACTAGAGGCCGATCTGCTGACACTGTACATCTTTCACTTTGACAGCAGGAACTATACCTCACTCTCTACTGCTGGCACTGACATGATAGCTATGGCTCCTACATTTGTCCAACCCTCCCCTCGCTCAGTCACAGTACACCTAGGATTTAAGTGTTCTGTGATTGGACAAGGGAAGAGAGAGGTGGAAAAACTACAGTGCTGCTTCCATGTATACGAGCCCCCCATCCCAGCCCTGGCACTGCTGTGAACATAGCACATACAAGGTAATCAGGAGGTGACACTGAGGACACATAGATCACGATGCTTCAGTTGGAGGCCATTGCCTTTTTTATTATTATTATGAATTGTTTTCAATAGACAGGGCTGTACTTAACAGCTATATAATGGACAGAATACAATACACATGTTCAGAGAAAAAAAGGCCAGGACACATTTCTGATGACAGCCATTCAGAAGGAATCTTCTGTTATTCTGCAGTGATTTCCTCTCACTTCCTGTTGTGTCTCCAGCACAGAAAGTGAAGGGAGATCTCTGCAATAAGAGTCAGACAGCAGAAAAAGAAAACTAACAGAGGTTCTACTCTATTCTACTCATTAATGAGTGGCTGGAACCTCTTTTAGGTTGTAATCTACCACATCACATCACACATTCTTGGAATGTACCAATTTTCCCTGGAAGGGGGCGCATGACATGACCTCAAAATGCACCAATTTCCCCTGGGAGGGCACACGTTCCATCACATATTCTCAGAACAAACCAAATCCCCTAGGAAGGGGGACACATTACATCACACATCATTGGAAGGTACCAATTCTTCCTGGGAGGGGGGCACCTTATACTACACATCCTTGGAAAATACCAATTCCTAGTGGAAGGGGGGCACATTACATCACACATCCTTGGAATGTACCAACTCCCAGTGGAAGGGGACACATAATATCACACATCCTCAGAAACTACCAATTCCCAGTGGAAGGGGACGCCTGACATCACACATCCTTGGAATGTACCAACTCCCAATGGAAGGGGACACCTGACATCACATCCCCGGAATGTACCAATTCCCAGTGGAAGGGGACACCTGACGACATCACACATTCTTGGAATGTACCAATTCTCAGTGGAAGGGGGACACATTACATTACACATCCTCAGAATGTACAAATTCCCCGTGGAATGGCACACCTGACATCACACATCCTTAGAATGTACCAACTCCCAGTGGAAGGGGACATATAATATCACACATCCTCGGAAACGACCAATTCCCAGTGGAAGGGGACATATGACATAACATCCTCTGAAGGTACCAATTCCCAGTGGAAGGGGACAACTGACATCACACATCCATGAAATGTACCAACTCCCAGTGGAAGGGGACACATGACATCACATCCTTGGAATGTACCAATTCCCAGTGGAAGGGGACATATGACATCAGACATCCTTGGAATGTACCAATTCTCAGTGGAAGGGGGACACATTACATTACAAATCCTCAGAATGTACCAATTCCCAGTGGAAGGGGACACCTGATGACATCACACATCCTTGGAATGCACCAACTCCCGGTGGAAGGGGACACATAATATCACATATCCTCGGAAACTCCCAATTCCCAGTGGAAGGGGACATATGACATCACATCCTCGGAATGTACCAATTCCCAGTGGAAGGGGACACCTGACTACATCACACATTCTTGGAATGTACCAACTTCCAGTGGAAGGGGACACATAATATCACACATCCTCAGAAACGACCAATTCCCAGTGGAAGGGGACACCTGACATCACACATAATTGGAATGTACCAACTCTCAGTGGAAGGGGACACATGACATCACATCCTCGGAATGTACCAATTGCCAGTGGAAGGGGACACCTGACGACATCACACATCCTTGGAATGTACCAATTTTCAGTGGAAGGGGGACACATTACATTACACATCCTTGGAAACTACCAACTCCCAGTGGAAGGGGACATATGACATCACACATCCTCAGATTGTACCAAAGTTCTCTAGAAGGGGACACATAACATCATTACATCCTCTGAATGTACCACTTTTTTCTTAAAGGGGATGTGTGACATCACACGTCCTCAGAATGTACCAGTTCCCCCTGCAGGGGGACATATCATACATGCTTGGAATGTACCAAATACCCCTGCAGGGGGACACATCATACATCTTCAGAATGTACCAATTCCACCTGCAGGGGGACACATCACATATCCTCAGAATGTACCAATTCTACTGCAGGAGGCCACATCACACATGCTTGGGATGTACCAATTCCTCCTACAGGGGGACACATCACACATCCTCAGAATGTACCAATTCCTCCTGCAGGGGAACACATCACATATTCTCAGAATGTACCAATTCTACTGCAGGGGGAAACATCACACATGCTTGGGATGTACCAATTCCTCCTACAGGGGGACACATCACATATCCTCAGAATGTACCAATTCTCCTGCAGGGGGACACATCACACATCCTCAAAATGTACCAATTCCTCCTGCAGGGGGACACATCACATATTCTCAGAATGTACCAATTCTACTGCAGGGGGACACATCACATATTCTCAGAATGTACCAATTCTACTGCAGGGGGACACATCACACATGCTTGGGATGTACCAATTCCTCCTACAGGGGGACACATCACATAATCTCAGAATGTACCAATTCTCCTGCAGGGGGACACATCACACATCCTCAGAATGTACCAATTCCTCCTGCAAGGAGACACATCACATATTCTCAGAAGTACCAATTCCTCCTGCAGAGGGGCACATCACATATCCTCAGAATGTACCAATTCTCCTGCAGAGGGACACATCACACATGCTTGGGATGTACCAATTCCTCCTACAGGAGGACACATCACATATTCTCAGAATGTACTGTGACGAACGCGGGTATCAGATCGCTGCCCTCCTCACCGACCGGTGACCAAGGACCCCCCTGATCCAATACCGCACTTGTCATGAACGTAACAATGCATCTGTCAGCTGCTTTCAGCACAAGGATTTCCCAGTTTGCGGGACCACCGTCTAAGTGTCAGCCGCCTAAGAGCGATTGTTACCGGGCTAATTCAAACAATTAACCCTTTCTCTGCCACCACTTCTGGAATGCCGGCCAGAAGACCCGTGTGTTAGCAATACCAGTATTTTAGAACAACGCCTGTAAAACACACTGTCACCGCAGGCAGGTATATTCAGATGCGTTATTTACAAAAAAAAAACAAAAAACAATAGCGCTCTTCAAAGCAACAGATTTGTAATAGTTGCATTAAGAGCTTTAGGGACAAAATAAACACTTTTCAAAATAAGGTTTAATAATGAATAGGTCAAGTTTTAGGTGCAGTAAAATATTTACAGAAAAGTAAAAGTACAAAGTGAGACAAAATTACAGCGAAAGAGAGCAGAATGAAAATACCTGCATTTGAAATGTCCATGCCTAATTATTGTTTCGAAGATTATTTCCTGGTTCTCTGATGTTGTTTTATTGATGGTAAGATGAGAACTGACAATTGATCCTTGCAGTCCTTTTTTCTCTGAATCACCAGGGGTGGAGCCACACCCCTCTGGCCATTCGTATGAGAGGGCGTGTTCTTAGACAATATCCAGGGCGGGCCGTTACGAGACATGCTGCATAATCATTCATGGATTATGAAAATCATAACTTGTGATTGGACCGCCCACCACATGTTCCAGTAAGAAATTTCAGTTCTGCTTACATAAAGCTTTCAAATGACTCCAAACATGAGAGTTCTGAGACCTTCTAGGTCCCTGGGGAGGGAATAGACTAGTTCTATCCCTCCTTGGGTAACAAGGGGTGAATGTTTATATTTGAATTATCCGGGCCGAAATTCTACATTCAAATATGCATGTTTTATCACTATGGCATATTCCTACTGTTAATTATGGGTTGATGTAGCTTTTATGTAAGTTTTAAGGCAGAGAGAGAGAGAGAGTCATCCCTAGGTTAGACCTGCCAGGGTAATTTATGGGCAAACATCAGTTTGTTGTATGTTTGTTCAAGATAAGCGAACAGGGCCTCTTCCTGACCAGTCATAAACCATAATCAGAGGCCCCTTTGAAGTTGATCTGGCCAGAGAGAGAGGGGGTGTAAAGGAAAAGCTTGTTCAAACTGCCATGTTGGAAGGAGAGAAACAAAACTTAGCAGGCATTCTTTTAAATAGCTTCCCTTCCAATATGGAGTCAGTCCTGCTTCGGGCCAGGTATCATTACTTCACATGGGTCTCACGCATGATACCATCACATCTCCCCCCTGAGGCGGTTGCATGGGAGGGGAACACGATTCCCGTCCTGACGCAATCCACGCCTGCGGGTTCAGCTTGGCGGGACAGACTATCAGCATTCCCATGGGCGCTGCCTTTCTTGTGCTGGATGGTGAAATCATATTGCTGAAGGATTAAGCTCCAACGAAGTAGCTTGCAATTCTCCCCAGCAACACTATTTAGCCAGCTCAAAGGATTGTGATCGGTGATCACCATGAAGTGCCTCTTATAGAGGTATGTCTGCAGCTTCTGGAGAGCCCACACGATTGAGAGACATTCCTTTTAGATCGTGGCGTAGGCTACTTCCCTGGGAAACAGTTTCCGACTCAGGTAGAGGATGGGGTGTTCCTCTCCGGTGTCATCCACTTGGCTCAGGACTGCACCCAACCCATAGGTAGAGGCATCGGTCTGCACTAAGAAACGGGAGCCTGTAACACAGGGATGCTGGCCAGCGCCTCATTCAGGGCCTGAAATGCCCTCTCACATTCTGGTGTCCAGGACACCACTTTGGGCAGTTTCTTCTTGGTTAAGTCAGTCAAAGGTTTTGCCAGGCTACTATAGTTACTTACAAATTTCCTATAGTAGCCAGCTGTCCCCAAGAATGACATAATCTGTTTCTTGGTTTGAGGGGTTGGCCAGGCCAGTATGGCTTCCACCTTCCCTGTCTTGGGTCTTAGAGTGCCTCCTCCCACCTGGTGTCCCAAGTACTGGACATCAGTCATGCCGATCTGACACTTGCTGGGCTTGACAGTCAGATTGGCAGCTGTCAGTTGGTCCAGGACCCGTAACAGGTGCACGAATTGTTCCTCCCAGGTAGGGCTGAACAACGCAATGTCGTCCAGGTAAGCCACGGCAAAGGTTTCCGTCCTCTCCAGTAGGTCATTCACGGCCCTCTGGAAGGATGCTGGGGCGTTCTTCATCCCAAACGGCATGATGGTAAATTCGAACAGGCCGAATGGGGTGATGAAGGCCGACTTTTCCCGAGCTTCAGGGGCCAGAGGAATTTGCCAGTATCCTCTGCTCAGATCCATGATCGTGATATAGCGGGCCGCCGCCAGCCTATCCAACACCTCATTGATCCGAGGCATGGGGTAGGCATCTGCAGTGGTGATCGCATTCAGTTTTCGGTAGTCCACACAGAACTTGGTCGTCTGATCCTTTTTGGGGACCAGGACCATTAGGACACCCAAGCACTATGGGACCTCCGAATCACCCCCAGCCGCAGCATCTCCTCCACCTCCCTCTTCATGTCAGCCAGCACCTCCAGGGAGACGCAATAGGCCGACTGTTTAATGGGGGATGTGTCCCAGTGTCCATCTGATGGACAGCAAGGTCCGTCCACCCCGGTTTCCCTGTAAACCCGCTCCCATGGACTGTCAGCATGTCCTTCAGCCCAGGTACCTGTGCGGGGGTAAGGTTGGGGTTTATCAGGAGGTCCGAGTTGACCTCCCTGGTGCCAGCTAACAAGTCTAGGAGTGGTTCAGCCTCTTCAGTCTCTGGCCTGCTGCAGACCGGCATGGCATAGGCCGTGTGCTCATGATGGGCTTTAATCATGTTCACATGGAAGGCCTTCTGCCATCTACTCCTTTCTCCCAACCGGACTAGGTAAGTAACGTCATTCAGACGCTGGGTAATGGGGTACGGGCCTTCCCATGCGGCCTGGAGTTTGTTCTGCTGCAAGGGGAGCAGAGCATAACCAGCTGCCCAACGTTGTATGCCCGCTCCCTAGCATTGTGGTCATACCAATGTTTCTGTCTGGTCTGGGCCTGGGTCATGTTTTACTGCACAATCCCCACCAACGTCTCAATTCTATCCCGGAATCTCAGGACGTAATCCACCGCAGAGACCTCTGGGTCGGCGATCTTGCCCTCCCAGGTCTCCCGGATTAGGTCCAGGGGTCCTCTAACTCTTCGTCCGTACAACAGCTCAAATGACGAGAAGCCTGTAGACTCCTGGGGCACCTCGCGGTAAGCAAACAGCAGATGAGGCAGGTACCTTTCCCAGTCCTTACCCTGGGACTCCACAAAGGTGTGCAGCATTTGTTTCAGGGTACCATTGAAATGCTCGCACAAGCCATTCGTTTGTGGATGGTAAGGACTGGCCATGATATGCGTCATCTGTATTTTCTGACAGAGAGCGTGCCATCAAGTCAGACACAAACTGAGGGCCTTGATCACTAACGAGCTCGGCCGGGAATCCCACTCTTGTGAAGATTCCCAGCAGAGCATCAGCGACCTTGTCTGCACAGAGGGAGGATAGAGCCACCGCCTCTGGGTAACGTGTGGCATAGTCCACAACTGTCAGGATAAAACGTTTTCCTGAACTGCTGGGGATAGCTAGGGGTCCAACAATATCCACTGCTACCCTCTTAAAAGGTTCATCAATCACAGGAAAAGGTTTTAACGGAACCCTGTGTACATCTCTGACCTTGCCAACTCGCTGGCAGGTATCACAGGACCGACAGTAGTCAGCTATGTCTGCCAGCATGGTGGGCCAATAAAACGTATGTATTAATCACCCCTGGGTCTTAGTGATCTCCAAGTGACCTGCTAGGGGGATCTTGTGGGCCACTTTTAGGAGTCGTCCCCTGAATTGGCTGGGGACCACCAGCTGCCTGCTTCCGAAGTCAGATGTGTTTTCCCTTGCAGACTAACTCTCCCTGTACAGCTTTCCTTTATCCCAGTAAACCTTTTGTTTGTCACTCACTGCAGGGGGGCTGTCAGCTAAACTCCTGAGCTGTGCCAGTGTTGGGTCTATCTGCAGTGCTGCTTTGAAGGCTGAACCACAAGTCTCAGCCAGCAGTCATGTGGCAAATGAGGACAGCTGCTGAGGCCCAACAGAGGTAGAGCACACTGGGTCAGAACATGGAGAGGGCCCAGAGACCTCCTCCTGCTGTTCGGCAACCCTAGCCTGTACCTCTGCAGCCCTTGCAGCACTGCGAGTGACCACCAGTATGGGTAGTACATTGTTATCATTATCAACATTACATTCAACAGGTATACGTGTGAAATCTTTGACACATACATCATTTACATTAAACTGTGTCTCTTCTCCTTTCTCTGTAGAAGGAGAACCTTGCATTTCCACTTCCCCCTCCCCCTCCCCAGGTTGCCCAGATATCATACCCACATCTGCACACAATACCTTAGGGAGTCCAGAGGTTTCCGAGGGGGTGTCCTCAGCAGGGGCATAGTAGCAGACAAGGGTCCCCAAGTCAGCAACCAGCAACACAGCAATGTGAATCTCCTCAGAAACTCCCAACTCTCTCATCCCACTCCCAGCACCCCAATCAATGTACACATAGGCCGGGGTATGCGGGAGCGAGTTCCCCCAACTCCAGTGAGGGTGAGGAACTTCTCGGGGATGATGTCTGTTTCTTCTATCACCTCCGGTCTGACCAAGGTGACTTCGGCTCAGGTGTCCCGGAGACCCGTTACAGTCCGGTGACCCACGATGACTGGCTGCAAGTTGGCATTGGGTCCTTGAGGTCTCCCACTGACGAACAGCACGGCGGAAGGGTTGCTAGCCGGGTGGCCAGATGATGTCATCTTCTTCTGCTCCGGGCACTGTGTTCGCAGATGGCTAGGCTTGCCACAGGTTTAACACCTGCGGTTATCAGTCAGGGCAGGTTTGACGCCAGGGGCTGCAGTTTCAGACCGCTGAGAGGCTTGGTTGGCCTGCAGAGGAGGGGGTCACCGCATGCGAATTACCCCCTTTCCAGCCATTCGGTGGAGCTTTGCGATGGTCCGATACCCGAGTACTGACGAAGGTATCGGCCAAGTCTGCAGCGGCTTTAGCAGAACCGGGCTTCCACTCTAGCACAAACTGTCTGACGTCTGGAGGACAGATGTGCAGGAGCTGATCTTCAATCATGAGATCTTCCAGGGCCTCAAAAGAAGTGGCTTTCAGGCCCTTAGTCCACTGTTGGAATGTGATACGTAAACGGCTTACCACATCCATATAAGAGTCCCCAGGCCCTTGTTGCAGAGACCTAAACCATTTTCGGTATACATCAGGGGTTAATCGATACTTCTGAATGATTGCTGCCTTTATGGCGTCGTAATCTTCGTCCTGCTCCTCTGGTAGGTCCACATACGTGTCCAGGGCCTTGCCTCATAGCCCTGGTGTCAGGTACCGAGCCCATTGTGCTCAGGGCAAATGGTATTGACGGCAAGTTTTTTCAAACGACAGTAGATACACGTCAATGTCGCTGTCCTTTTCCATGACTCCAAATTTAGCGGCTGGGCTTGCAGGCAGAGAGGTGTCCCAGGTTCTGACCCGGTCGGTGCTGCTGTTGGAGCCTCAACATCTCCAATTCGTGCCGACGATCAGCCTCCTTCTGCGCAGCCTCTCTTTCAGCCCGGCGTTCCTCTCTCTCAGCCTGGCGTTCCAGAAACTGCAGGTACATCCCCGGATCTATTTCACTGATGCGCTGCAGTGTCTCCTGCATTTTAGAGTCTCTGCTGTTTGCAGGCAATCTGGGGCTAGCCTGCCCCTGCCCAGAAGGGACAATCAGTAGTATTCCCGTTTCAGTCCCTCTGTGCTTATCCTGTGAGGTCGTTGAGTCTGAACCACTTGGCTCTGGAGTATCGGGAACCCCTTCAGCTTCACGTTCCCCCAAGTTCAGGTGTGCTCGGATATCATACTTGTGTAGGGCCTTTATCAGTTCTTTACAAGTTTTGTTACTGACGTCAAGGCTTCTTGTAGTATACTCAGTAGTCAGTTCATCTTTGTTCATGTTCTTTTACACTAATGGCCCAGACATTTTGCAAGCAGAAAACAGAGAACAGAAAGCAGAGTTGTTGCTGTATGTCTCTTTAAAAACAAAACACCAGCTTGTCTCTAAGGACTGTTTCCAAAAAGGTTACAATCCTTCAGTGCAGAGCTAATTCTTAACAATGCACTGAAGGCTCTTAAGGCAAAACTATCCGACCCCTGCCAACCAGTATGTGACGAACGCGGGTATCAGATCGCTGCCCTCCTCACCGACCGAGGACCCCCCTGATCCAATACCGCACTTGTCATGAACGTTACAATGCCACTCTCAGCTGCTTTCAGTACAAGGATTTCCCAGTTTGCGGGACCACCGTCTAAGTGTCAGCCACCTAAGAGCGATTGCTACCAGGCTAATTCCAACAATTAACCCTTTCACTGCCACCACTTCTGGATACCGGCCAGAAGACCAGTATGTTAGCAATACCAGTATTTTAGAACAACGCCTGGAACACAGACGGTCACCGCAGGCAGGTATATTCAGATGCGTTATTTTTAAAAAAACAGTAGCGCTCTTCAAAGGAACAGATTCGTGATAGTTGCATTAAGAGCTTTAGGAACAAAATTAACACTTTTCAAAATAAAGTTTAATAATGAAAAGGTCAAGTTTTAGGTGCAGTAAAATATTTACAGAAAAATAAAAGTACAAACTAATGAGACAAAATTACAGCGAAAGAGAGCAGAATGAAAATACCTGCATTTGAAATGTCCGTGCCTAATCAGTGTTTCGAAGATTATTTCCTGGTTCTCTGATGTTGTTGCATTGATGGTAAGATGAGAACTGACAATTGATTTTGGCAGTCCTTTTTTCTCTGAATCACCAGGGGTGGAGCCTGTTCTTAGACAATATCCAGGGTGGGCCATTACGAGACATGCTGCATAATCATGCATGGATTGTGAAAATCATAACTTGTGATTGGACCACCAGGCACTTCTCCCAGTAAGAAATTTCATTTCAGCTTGCATAAAGCTTTCAAATGACTCCAAACATGAGAGTTCTGAGGCCTTTTGAGACCCTGGGGAGGGAATAGACTAGTTCTATCCCTCCTTGAGTAACAAGGGGTGAATGTTTATACTTGAATTATCTGGCCCAAAATTCTACATTCAAATATGTATGTTTTATCACTATGGCATATTCCTACTGGAAATTATGGGTTGATGTAGCTTTTATGTAAGTTTTAAGGCAGAGAGAGAGAGTCATCCCTAGGTTAAACCTGCCAGGGTAATTTATGGGCAAACATCAGTTTGTTGTATGTTTGTTTAAGATAAGCGAACAGGGCCTCTTCCTGACCAGCCATGGACCATAATCAGAGGCCCCTTTGAAGTTGATCTGGCCAGAGAGAGAGGGGGTGTAAAGGAAAAGCTTGTTCAAACTGCCATGTTGGAAGGAGAGAAACAAAACTTAGCAGCCATTCTTTTAAGAAGCTCCCCTTCCAATATGGAGTCAGTCCTGCTTCTGGCCTGGTATCATTATTTCACGTGGGTCTCACACATGATACCATCACATGTACCAATTCTCCTGCAGGGGGACACATCACATACCCTCAGAATGTACCAATTCTCCTGCAGGGGGACACATCACATACCCTCAGAATGTACCAATTCTCCTGCAGGGGGACACATCACATACCCTCAGAATGTACCAATTCTACTGCAGGGGGACACATCACACATGCTTGGGATGTACCAATTCCCCCCACAGGGGGACACATCACACATCCTCAGAATGCACCAATTCCACCTGCAGGGGGACACATGCTCAGAATGTACCAATTCCCCCTGCAGGACATCCTCGGAACATACCAATCTCCCCCGGAAGGTGTCGCAACACATGCAACACACGGCTTTCCCGGGGACCTCAGTGACATCACCCCCAGCACGCCCCCTGCTGTATTCCATAACAATCTCGTGAGAGCTCCGCTCCGGAATCACGTGAGGTCGCCGATGCCCAGCCGGTGTAGTAAAATTTTCCTCGACCCATGAAAAATCTCGACCGACGCGTCACTTCCGGTACGGTCTCGTCATTCCAATCAGCTGGAGACCCTGGGCATGCGCAGATCCAGGTCGAGAAAAATTTTACTGAACCGCTGAGGGACTGAGGGACAAGAGACGTTTTACACTACAAACAGCCCAGCCCCGCCCCCGCCACTAACACGCTCGCTCCATAGCTGTTCTGAAGAGAAGGGACGGTCTATGAGAGGTCCAGAAAAAACACAGCTCTGCTTATACAGTGGAGAGGGATCACAGCGGCCCCGTGAAGACAGGAGGATTAACCCTATCAATGCCACAAGATAAGTGCTTATCCCTGGTGATTGTGTGTGTGTCTGTGTGGGGTGGGGGTAGTAGGTATGTGGGGGGTG
>BLSH010092084.1:327095-339079 GCA_018402905.1 Glandirana rugosa
AGGAAGAGGAACTAGAATAGCAGAGTGCACCCGGAACAGGAAGTTACAGAGTAGAGTGAACTAGGAAGAGGAAATTAGCTCACAGAGGATGGGAGGTACACACTTAGAAAATACAATAGAAAGGTGTAATATCCAAAAGACCCACAAGATGGCATTGTAATAACCAACTATAAAAACATTACTATAGCTGCATATTTATGTTACATGCAAATCATGTAACAGAACAAGGCGCGTTTACAAGCTGTTGGGCGTTTCAAATGCCTCTGAACTGGTGTCTGAACCCATTTTGTTTGCGTTCCAAAAAAAGCCTTTAAACTCAACTGCCTGGAAACAACCTTAAACGACCCTGTGTAAATGTACTGATAAGATAACAGAGGAAAGTTCAGGGGCAGCTGAAAAAACGCCCAAATGCCTCAAAACATCAGTTTACCAGCAGCAGTGTAAATGAGGCCTAAGGGTGATATCTGGGTTTGTGAAGGCATTTTTGAGTTCATCTTTTACCTTGTTGCTCACTCTTGAAGGCTTTCTCCGCACTGTGCATTTGGTCTCCCGCAGCTTCCTTTCCAAGGTGCTCTGGCCAGTGCTCGAACAATGACATCATCAAGCGCAATTCATGACCAGTAGTGCTACAATGTGCATTGGGACAGCGGGGGCCGGCCCAATACCTGGAGCATCAGTAAGGGAAGAAGAGCTTTGAAACCTGTCAGAGTGAGGAATAAGGTATTCCACATTATTTCTGTGCCCACAGACCTAAGAATCATTAAACCCTTGCAATGCAGAGGAGGCCCACTAGAAGGGTGTTCTTGGTAATACCCAGGGTTCAGGTTTAAAAGGTGTGGTATACCAGAAGGTATTGCAGTGTGCTGTAACAAAAACTGTGGGGAATTGTTTTATTCTAAAGACTTTGCAAACAACATCTCCGTACATCATCTATCAGAATACAGAAATCTGCTATAGAATAGCCGTTCTTCTGGCTGTGCCACCCATCTTCCACCTTTTGGTACATGCATCAAACAGCAACTCAGAGCCTGGAAAACACTTCAGCAGTGTTGGAAAATAGCCGGTCAGGTCACCTTTACCACACTAAGGAGACTGAAGTGGATATATTTAGATTTTTAGATATATTTAGATGTTAGGTTATAGGTTTTGTTGAAAGCAATATTTGCGATGGTAACTTGCTAATGTTGAGATTATTGTGAAGCTTATCACAGATATTTAGATGTCAAAAGATCTTTTACCTATCACTAATTGTGTACAGTCCAACCCTATGTGTGCTCCTTTTAACCACTGATATCACTGTCAGATGAAAAATTTCATCCAGCTGTTGCATTTTGCTGCCGCAAAGGTCTGCTCAGAATATCCGGACATGTAATAGATACTCCATCCATAGAGTTGGCTTCCACCATAAAATCCCTCAAACATTGTGGGTCATGGACAGAGAAGGTCTAAGGTCCCTTTCACGTGGGCTTTCCGATAAGGTCTGCCTGTCAGTTTTTCAGGTGGACCTGATCGGACACTCCATTCACCCCTATGGAGCAGCTGCCGTCATCGGTGACATGTCCGCTGGCACCCGCTGCTATCAAATCCGATCCTGTCCGCCAAATCCAGACGGATGGTGACCCTATTTTCCATTCTTCTGGTGGATCGGATGAAAATGGACAGGTGGTCCGTTTTCATCCGATCTGTCCATAGAGGACAGCGGGCCTCTGACCGGTCCGTCTCAGCACAGTAAGCCGAGACGGACCCATCATCCGCCTGCTCAGTGGGTATCAACAGATCAATCCCGTGCTGAGGAAAGCTGTGTCCCCCAGGCGGACTGCCCGTGTGAAAGGACCCTAAGACTGGGATGTACTACTGCAAGATGATTCCTCTCTCTTTCTGCAGGAGACTGGAAGGGTATTTGTTCAGGTGTACATGTCATTGTCTGGGTGGTGTGGGCACGTTTTATTGGCTATCCAGTTTGTGCTTTAAATCATGCCCCCACCCACTGAGTGCAGCCAATCTGGAGAAATGATTTCCTTCAATCTTGATCAAGTGATCCTCACTGTTCAGTCTTTCCTTGAGCCACACAGCATTGCTGCAGAAAGCATCCCTGGCAGGCCATCTACATCCTGTGCAGGCATTCTGCTGTTTCTTATATTTCTATGGGGGGAGGCGTACTCTGCAGGACCGCTGGAAGCCACCTTGAGTGCTGCTTCCTATAGGAATGAATAAGGTCATGGCATGCATGCACAAGATAAAGAAGTACGGTTGTCCTCAAGGATTGTTCTGCACTAGTCACCAATATGGCCATTTTGTATGTTTTTTCCTCCTGGATACCTCTACTGCAGATTGACATATGGGAGATTCCAGAATATGAAGGTATAAACCGGTCCTTAAAGTGGAGTTCCAGCCTGTATTAAAAAAAAAATGAAAGTCAGCAGCTACAAATACTGTAGCTGCTGACTTTAAATATAAGGACACTTACCTGTCCAGGGAGTCCGCGATGTCGGCACCTGAAGCTGACCCATCCATCGGCTTTGGGTGCAGGCGCTGGCATCCTTACTAAGGGAAACCGGAAGTGAAGCTTTGTGGGTTCACAGGCTGTTTCTTACTGTGCTTGCACAAGCTGCGCTTTCTGAATGGTCCCGCTGTTTTCTGGGACCTGTGTGTTTTTCCCAGAAGGCAGCGGGGGAAGGAGGAGGGGCTGTAATTGACGTAGGTCGCTGTGGCACCCTTACACGGAAGTGGGAGCGAGTACCTGTTTCTGACAGGTATCCCCCCCTCCCCGAAAGGTGCCAAATGTGTCACCAGAGGGGGGGGGAAGCAGATAAGCAGAGCTTCCACTTTTAAGTGGAACTCTGCTTTAAATTGAACTTTTAGTGACATGTTACATCCATATTCAGAATGTAACATGTTACTGAAGCACCTACCACACCTCTGGCGATCCCTCATTGTGACAGTGGGTGAGGGATCCTTTCCCTGTACCCGCTGTCACAATTAAAAAACACTGTGGATGTGACAGGTGTATTAATCCCTGCAGCAGAGGAATGAAGATTTCAAGGAGCAGAGTGGCTACCAGCACATGGGACACTTCTCATTCATTGTAAGTACCATCTCTGGAGCTGATTTAACAAAAAATACCGTAAACTTCAGCTTTAAAAGGAATTTGTGTTTTAGAAGTCTTAACTTTCAAGAAATTTGGTTTATTGGAAAAGTTAATTTATTGTGTTTAAAAAACGGTTAGATGTTGAAATCAGCTCTTTAACATTTCACCTCCTTCCCTGGCCTCTAATTTGAAGTCTAGTATAGACATGAAATAATTTTGTCTGTCCCACCCACATTACCACAATTGCAATACTTTCTGAGTCACTGAGCAAGCATACGGATCAGAAAAGTCCTAGTGAAGGCTGCTTTATTCTTGTTTCTGGTCAGTGACACAGAAAGTTCTGAAGCCACCGGATCACCATGACAAGCGGGGAGCTAACTTTTTTAGAAGAAGAGGTCAGCGATGGTGGACTCCATATCTCCTCAGTGCAGGTGTGTACGTGACCAGTTTAATTGTAACCAGAAGTTGATAATGCTTCACCTAACTTCCTCTAACTTCTTTAGGTGGTCTTTGGTGAGTAAAACAGTGGGCCAGATCTGATTATAATATGTAAGCGTTTGGCCCTGTTCCTATGCTATAACATTTTTTAGCATGGGTAATCGGGACACACAGGCACTCCTAAGTGTACAGAACTAAGCAAACTAGCACCTGAAATATGTGTTAGTTTGTCCACCCAACATCGATTAAAACGTATCAGTTGTTTCACTTGGCCCAAACTAGAGTCTCAGTATGTATTCCAGCGCATGGTGGATACTGGATTAAAATCACATGACATCTACAGGTGACCTTTGTCAGCTTATGATATCATCTCTGTGGTTTCCTCTCAGGGCAGGTCAGATGGCTGATACCTTGGGAGAGGGCAAAGTCTACAGTAGTATATTTGTCGGAGAGAGCAGTGTTGTTCAGGCAGCCTTCATTAACTGTTCTATATCTCTTTATGTTGCAGAATCAGGGTATGTCTTCATTGGAGGCACCTCCACCCTCCAAATCCTTGAAGACCACTGAGATGATGGAGACACCAGTGACCTATGAGGCAGTAGTTCCTCACTGGTTCTACCAGATACAAGACACCAGGGGGTCCTGGAACCCATTCAGCAAAGAAGATTCTGACAAACTGGAGGAGGCATATTGTTCTGGTACAGTATATACAGCAATGACACGGGGCACTAATAGGAGGAGGTATAGTCATGAATGACAGGAGTTTGCAACGGTAATGCAGAGAAAGGTAGATACTAGGAGGGTTATTGAGCGTGTAGTATATTTGAAGAGCATGATAAATAATGTATTCTGATAAGAGCATGTGATAAATTTGGTTATCAAAGTAAATTCATCCCTTCTTCTACGTTGTTCATTGAAGACCATCTAATAAGGGGTCTATTTATTAAACAGTGAGTGTGACGTGCACCAAACGTTCTCTTGTTATGAATCAGTTATTGTCCTTTAAGGCTTGTACCCAGTAGATTGCCTGCAGTAATATAGTTATGTGCAGACCAAGCTGTCCAGCAAATGTAACAGTTCGCCTTCTTTCACACAAGAATTATGTGCAAGGTGCAGCAAGAATCCTACGTATTCCTGTATCTGGATTCACGGGTATATGTAGATAGCTGTGACTGTTCTGCCCGTACAAAGCAATGACAGGCAAACAGCTTGCATCCAGGCAGGGGTGGTCATCTGACCCTAACCATAGGTAATGGCTACATGTGCAATTACATCCATAGAGCTGGGCCGCTGTCAGCCTGTGGTTTTTTTGTACAGAATGAAAGGCCGCAACTGTCCGCATCCACCTAGGATTCCAGACAAGAGACTATGCAGGATTCTTGACGCACCTTACACATAAATCTGGCGCCAATAAGGTTGTTAAAGCAGTTTAAAGGCAAAAGGTTTTTTTTTTTTTTTACTTTACCACATTCTATGCAGTAAGGTAAAAAAACTTTCACCATGCAGCCCCCTAAATACATACCTGAGTCCAATCGCGATCCAGCGTTGTGCACAAGAGCAGAGGCTTTCCCAGCTCTTTTCCTCATTGGCTCAGATACAGCAGCTGGAGCTATTGGGGGTTGGGGGGAGTTAGAAGCTCAGGGGACCCTAGAAGAGAAAGATCAAGGTCAAGGCTGATCTGTACAAAACCATTGCAAAGGGCATGTAAGTATAACATGCTTGTTATGTTAAAGAACTATGGTCAAAATGAAAAAATCAATATGTGATGTACCCATACAGTCTGTTAAAACATTTCACTGGTTTTGCAAAAAAACAGTAAGGATTTTGAAATATCTACCTTGTACCCTGCAGCTGAAAGCTCTCATGTGCACTTCCCTTAATGAAGAGAAAGCATTACTTCCTGTTTTCCTAATTGCCTGCTGTCCCCTTTTACGTGCATCCTCTCTGAAGAGCCGTTCTGACATCACTGGGAGAGGTGCTCATACAGTCCATGGAAAGCTCAGGCATTTCATTCTACACAGAAGTTCAGAAAGAGGCCCCGCCCATGATTGGTCTTCTGAAGCCTCGCCCAATCCCACCTTTGCCCTCCCACTGCTCTGTCTATACAGCCTGCTCCTAGGCTGTCTTTTCTTCTGTCAGTTTACCAATTAGCAAAGGAGAACAGGCAGGGAAAAACACACAGATTAATAGACAAATCTGTGTGCAAACTAACCTGTACTGTTTTACATAGAACACACCCAGCTATTGATTGGCAGATGGGTGTGTGTTATGTAAAATAGACTGAGCATGATAGAAGGCAGGAGAACTCTGGGAAATGTAGTTTCTTATGGGAGATACAAAGTCTAGCACAGTGGAAGGAAATGACATACTAGCTCTGCTGAACTCCTCCCACCATCACTAGTAGTATACAGCAAAGGAGAACTGGTGGAGGGGATTAGAGACCACAATTGCACCTATAGGGTAGGAAAATAATCATTTCAGTTATGTTTATTACCATGTGTAACTTTCAGGCATTTACAGTATATGAGGATTTACTTAAATGTGTATGTTGCCTTTAGTTGTACGTTAACAAAAAAAAAGGCTTTATTATCACTTTAATTTTGTTGGACAATTTGATGTGCATATAAATAAATTTACAGTGGTTGAAACCATAATACCAGGTGTGCTTTAGCAGTTATAGTTTACAACGCGATAAAAAATAATGTTTAGCAAGGAACATACATTGCACATTAATAATTGTGCTGCCAAAATTAGTGCATGCTGTAAATTGCCTCCAGCATTGTTCCTTTTTCTTCTTGCTGGAGGCTGCCATTTTGCTGATGCCCCGAGTCCTGAACAGCAGTAAACCATAAAGGAGAACTAAACCCATCAATTTAATGGTTTCAAAAAACTGTTACATTCCTGGAATGCTGGGATTGCTAACCGTCACATTTGCGTGTATCCTCGACCAAACTATCAAACCATTAAATGGCTGGTGTCATAGCTGATCACATTGCAGTTGCAGATCAAACAGAAGCAGCTTCCTTGGCAAGGTTTAATTCAGTTTTAAGGCTGTCAGCAGATCGACCTCTACAACAGTGCCTAAAAATGGAGATCAACTGAGCATGTGCAGAACAGGCTGAGACAATGTATTACTGGATTTTAGGCACTTATTTTTAATGTTTTACACAGCTATACCTGCAAAAGGGGCCAACCTGAAGTCATCTAGAAGGACACATGTTATGGGTAAAGTGCCACTTTAACCACTTCACCCCTGGAAGGATTTCCCACTGTAGGACCAGAGCACTTTTTGTGATTCAGCACTGCGTTGCTTTAACTGACAATTGCGCGGTCGTGCAATGTTGTACCCAAACAAAATTTGCGTCCTTTTTTTCCCACAAATAGAGATTTCTTTTGGTGGTATTTGTTTGCCTCTGCGTCATTTCTAATCACCGCTATAAACAAAAAAAGAGCGACAATTTTGCAAAAAAAACAATATTTCTTACTTTTTGCTAAAATACAAATCCAAAAAAAAAATATATAAACAAAATTATTTATCGGTTTTGGCCGGTTTATATTCTTCCTCATATTTTTGGTAAAAAAAAAATGCAATCGGCGTTTATTGATTGGTTTGCGCAAAAGTTGCTGCGTTTACAAACCATGAGAATTCATTTCTGGCGTTTTTGACAGTTTTTTTTTTTTTTTAGTAATGGCGGCGATCTGCGATTTTTATCGGGACTTTGATATTGGGGCAGACATGTCGGACATTTTTGACACTTTTTTGGGACCAATGACATTTATATCAGAAATGTAAATATCTGCAAATTACTGTATAAATCATTTATATCAGAAATGTAAATATCTGCTAATTACTGTATAAATGTCATTGGCAGTGAAAGGGTTAACCTGCAGGGGGAGATCTAGGGGTTAACTGTGTCCCCTAGGCGTGTTCTAACTGTATGGGGGCTGGGCTACCTTGGGCATAAGAGATCTAACTGATCCCAGTGACAGGGATCAGTAGATCTCTTACATGCCGCCTGTCAGAACGGGGAACCGCCATTTTTACTTCGGTGGTTCCCCGTTCTTTCCCTCTGGCAGGTCATCGCGGCTCGCTGGCGGACATCAGGTCGGCCCAAGCCGCGGGCACACTGCTCCAGAGTGCGGCGGGCATGAGAGCGTGCCCTCGCCCCCTAGCCGCACGTCCGAGAATCGCCGCCTATTTACGGCGATTTGTGAGACAGCGTCACACTGCCGCAGGAAATATACTGCACGTGGTCGGGAACCGGTTAAGTAACATTATGGAGCTGTCAGAATGTAATATTTGTCCTGATAGTGTTCCTATAATGGGAGTTCCAGGTAATCTTATGCTCTTTTCCCATAATAAAAAAATGCCAGAACTAGATCATCACGTGTTTAACCTCCCTGGCGGTATGATTCTGTCTGGAATTTTGTTCCAAAAGTGGTACAATTATTTTGCATGAAAATTTGGCGTTTTATATTGTAGGCCTGTAATTCTTAGGAATAACTCACTTAAATCTGTCCAAACAAGAGTCTAGTAGACATCCCGGGTATGAAAAAGTTTGAAAAATGAAATCATAAATTATAATATAATAAATAACTAAAAATAAGCTCAGTTGCAGAATTGTCGCTATCGTCACTTTCAGTTGCTGATGATAAATTTCCCCAAAAATCAGTATCACTCAATTCTGCAAATCATTCTTATTTACTATCGGTGTTTTCTAGCTGATCAAAAACCACTTTTGACGCAAAGGGACACTTTTTGGTTGCTATGGACATTCTCAAGTTTCCTGGCAGAAAGAATGACATTTATTATATAAAAGTGCATGCAGGGCTCTGGGCAAACCACTAGGGACAAAGGGGGTGTGAAATGTTTTCATACAGTAATGTAATCTATAAGATTACAGTGTACTGTATGTGTACTGTGTGTTTTACTTTTTGAATTTCCCGCCGGTCTCCGTCCCCGTGCGACGCGACGCTCGCAGGGAACGGAGCCCGGCACACAGGAATCATCTGGCCGCGGGGAGACACGCTGACACCGCGGGAGGACATCGCTGGATCCAGGGGACAAGGTAAGAAACATTGCCTGGATCCAGCGATGCAAGCCCGAGTGTGGCTCGGGGTTACCGCTCTTGGTGCTGAAATTCCACCCCGAGCCACACTCGGGAATACCCTAGGAAGGTTAAAGAAAAAGAAACCATATCAGAGTATATGCTGTATAACATACAGTGGGTAAAATAATTACTGAACACGTCACCATTTCTTTAGGTTAATCTATTTTTAAACGTACTATTGACATGAAATTTTCATCACATGTCGGTAACAACCCATGCAATCCATACATACAAAGACACCAAAACAAAGACGTTCAGAAATTAAGTTATCTGTGATAAAATGGAATGACACAGGGAAAAAGTATTAAGCACATGCAAAAAGGGCAGTGCAAAAAGGCATGGAAAGCCAAGACACCAGCTGAAATGTATCAGTAACTAGATTCTGCCCCTTATCAGTACAAATTAAAGCGGAGTTCCACCCACATTTTTCACTCCTCACCATGTAGCACTAATGTCCATTCTTAAAATGAATTTGGCAATTTATTTTATTTTTTTTTTCTGTTCACTTACCTGATTTATGCCTACATCTAATTTCACTTCCTCCTTTAGGGGCAGTGGCGCCGTACATTATTTCCAGTTTTGCATTGGCTCCTGGGAGATCTTGGTCAGCTTGGCATGGCACCGCTCCCATTTTCCATTGGTGTCTATGGAAAATCTTGGCCAGCTTGGCGTGGCACTACTCCCGTTTTGCATTGGCGTCTATGGAAAATCTTCTTGGTCAGCTTGCCATGCAGTAAGGATGATCATGAGAAAAGTGAGGGATCAGCCCAGAAATACACAGGAGGAGATTGTGAATGATCTTAAGGCAGTTGGGACCACAGTCACCAAACAAACCATTGGTAACACAATACGCTGCCATGGCTTGATATCCGGCAGTGCCTGCAAGGTCCCCCTCCTCAAGAAGGCCCATGTACAGGCCCGTCTGAAGTTTGCCAATGAACATCTACAGGTTTCAGAGAAGATTTGGGAGAAAGTGCTGTGTTCAGCTGAAACCAAAATTGGCCTCTTTGGCATTAACTCGACTCCTCTTGTTTGAAGGAAGAAAAATGCTAACTATGACCCTAAGAACACCATCCCTACATTCAAGCACGGAGGTGGAAACATTATGCTTTGGGGCTGTTTCTCTTCTAAAGGTACAGGCCGACTGTGCCGCATTGAGGGGCCAATGGACAGGGGCCATGTATTGTAAAATCTTGGATGAGAACCTTCTTCTCTCAGACAAAACACTGAAGATGGGTCGTAGATGGGTATTCCAGCATGATAATGACCCAAAACATGCCACCAAGGCAACAAAGGAGTGGCTCAAGAAGAAGGCCTAGCCAGTCTCCAGACCTTAATCCTATAGAAAATTTTATGGTGGAAGCTGAAACTTCGAGTTGCCAAGTGACAGCCAAGAAACCTTAAAGATTTAGAGAAGATCTGTAAAGAAGAGTGGACCAAAATCCCTCCTGAGAGGTGTGCAAACCTGGTAACCAACTACAAGAAACATCTTACCTTTGTGCTTGCCAACAAGGATTTCTCCACCAAGTACGAAGTCGTGTTTTGCTTTGGGGATCAAATACTTGTTTTACTCACTGAACTACAACTCAATTTATAACATTTGTATCATGTGTTTTTTCTGGATTATTGGTTGACATTCTTTCTCTATGATTTAAAACAGAGGCGTAACTAGAACCTTCAGGGCCCCGGTGCAAGAAATTATGAAGGGCCCCCTGACCCCTGGCCAGGGCCCTTCCCTCTTCCCACTGATGCTGGGGCCTTTTGCTCCTATTGTGGGTCCCTTTATTACGGTACTGCAGTGGGGCCCTTTCACAAGTTCTGCAGCAGGCCCCAGGGGGACCAGGGAAGCACACAGGGGCCCTGGGAACAGCAGAAGACAAGTAAACTGGATAGAGGAAAATGGAGGAGATTGGGTCCTCTAAATGCCGCCCCCGCCATCCCTCCTTATTCAGGTGTACAAGGGAGGCACATGGGCCCCCTGGATCATGGGGCCCGGTTGCAATTGCAACCCCTGCAACCCCTATCGTTACGCCCCTGATTTAAAATACACATATGATAACAATTATAGCCCCTTAATTTCTTTGTAAGTGGGCAAACTTACAAAATCTGCAGGGGATCAAATATTCATTTTTCCCACTGTATGTATGTATGTTTGTGTGTGTGTGTGTGTGTGTGTGTGTGTCTATCTATATATATATATATATATATATATATATATATATATATATATATATATATATATATATATATATACACAGTATCTCACAAAAGCGAGTACACCCCTCACATTTTTGTTAATATTTTATTATATCTTTTCATGTGACAACACTGAAGAAATGACACTTTGCTACAATGTAAAGTAGTGAGTGTACAGCTTGTATAACAGTGTAAATTTGCTGTCCCCTCAAAATAACTCAACACATTAATGTCTAACCTGCTGGCAACAAAAAAAAGAGTACACCCCTAAGTAAAAATGTCCAAAGTGTCAATATTTTGTGTGGCCACCATTATTTTCCAGCACTGCCTTAACCCTCTTGGTCATGAAGTTCACCAAAGCTTCACAGGTTGCCACTGGAGTCCTCTTCCACTCCTCCATGATGACATCACGGAGCTGGTGGATGTTGGAGACCTTGTTCTCCTCCACCTTCCGTTTGAGGATGCCCCACAGATGCTCAATAGGGTTTAGGTCTGGAGACATGCTTGGCCAGTCCATTAACTTCACCCTCAGCTTCTTTAGCAAGGCAGGGGTCCTCTTGGAGGTGTGTTTGGGGTTGTTATCATGTTGGAATACTGCCTTGTGGCCCAGTCTCCGAAGGGAGGGCATCATGCTCTGCTTCAATATGTCACAGTACATGTTGGCTTTCATGGTTCCCTCAATAAACTGTAGCTCTCTAGTGCCGGCAGCACTCATGCAGTCCCAGACCATGACACACCCACCACCATGCTTGACTCTAGGCAAGACACACTTGTCTTTGTACTCATCACCTGGTTGCCACCACACACGCTTGACACCATCTGAACCAAATAAGTTTATCTTGGTCTTATCAGACCACAGGTTCCAGTAATCCATGTCCTTAGTCTGCTTGTCTTCAGCAAACTGTTTGCGGGCTTTCTCGTGCATCATCTTCAGAAAAGGCTTCCTTCTGGGGCGACAGTCATGGAGACCAATTTGATGCAGTGTGCGGCATATGGTCTGAGCACTGACAAGCTGGCCCCCCACCCCTTCAACCTCTGCAGCATTGCTGGCAGCATTCATACGTCTTTTTCCCAAAGACAACCTCTGGATATGACGCCACCGTTGGTCCACTACTCATGTTTCTGTTCACACAGAACGGATCTCAGTTCGT
>BLSH010092084.1:340835-352055 GCA_018402905.1 Glandirana rugosa
CACACACACACACACACACACACACACACCACACACACACACACACACACACACACACACACACACACACACACACACACACACACACACACACACACACACAAAATAAACATAAACCAAAATTTAAAAATATATTAAAACATGGACAGTGTCAGTAGGGCAATGGAAGGTGTCGGTAGGGCAGTGGACGGTGTTGGTAGGGCAGTGGTCGGTGTCAATAGATCAGTGGACGGTGCCGGTAGGGCAGTGGACGGTGTCAGCAAGGCAGTGGATGGTGTTTTTTTCGTATCTACCTAGAGCAATGGTGACGTGTTCAATACTTATTTTTTCCGCTGTATCAGCCAATTTTCTCAGTAGCCTTGGATATCTCCTTGATTGCTACATTCCAGGTCTGGAAATACAATTCTAAACATGTATTAACTGTTGGGTGAGAGTTCACTGACCATTCATATGATTTATGTGCTTTGTGCTGGTTTAGAAAGTTGTCAAGCAACAGTGCCCTGAAGGGCCATAATTTGTGAGGTTATGCAGTCCTTGCAGCATTCATAGAACGTAATCCTGATGAACCGGTAGCATCTATATTTTAGAATAATAGAGGGGTACTTTCAATAAAAGTACCCTAAACCCCTTCCCCAGTTATACTGACCTATTCTATATTATAAATCCCCCCACCCCAGATGCTTAAAGCAGAGCTCCACTCAAAGGTGGAAGTTCCGCTTCAAGGACTTCACCCCCTTACATGTCACATTTGGCATGTCATTTTTTTGGGGGGAGGAGGTACCCAATTTTGACAGGTAACCAGTTCCCACTTTCGCTCAGGCCACCTAGGCGACTCGAGCGGATGTTCTCTCCCCACTCCCTCCCTAAAATCTTCTGGGACATGTCACAGGTCATTGAGGAGACACAGCACGACTTGCACATGCGCAGCACGCACCCGGCTGTAAAGCCGCAAGCTGTCACAGCTGGGTGCCCACACTTGTGATGCCTGCACCGGAGAAACCAGGGATTCAGGCGACCGCATCGCTGGATCGTGGGACAGGTGAGTGTGTGCTTATTAAAAGTCAGCAGCTACACTTGTAGCTGCTGACTTTTAAAAAACACGAAAACTACTGGAACTCCGCATTTAACTCCTTCAAGAGACTTTCAAGGTGCACCCTAAGCAATGGCTTTGTTTACATCTTCCTCCATCGCTCTGTCTTAGTGCCAGTCTATTGGACATGTCTTACCTGTTTGAAAAAAGTAATAACTTTGGGTACATGTATAGCTTTCCCTAAAAGGGTATTGGAAACATGTATAGGTAAAATAGAAGCCGTATTTGTGGCAAAACGTAAAGGTAATTGGATTTGTGAATCTGGGAAATAATCCTGTTAACTTTGATGTTAAGGAGCTTGGCAATCCTTTAATCTGCTAAGAAATAAGTCTGTCTTTTACTTACAGTATGTGATGCTACCGCTTTATCTGCAGGTAATACTGCAATCAGCATGCTGTTAATATGTGGAATACAACTTGGGGACAAAATGCAGTTAAATCCGATTGATTTGGAACCTTCAGTTTAATTTGGCTAAATACATTCCAGGTGCATCTAAACAAAAGGTGTGCAAAATCTTGGAGTTCATTTTCTTTAAAAACAGCCCCAGCTTAAGTAGAAAAGCCTATCTCCTGCCAGAATGTTGTAGAGAAAGACCCTGTGCAAGCAGTATTCTCTCTGCAGAGCTCTGACACTCCCCCTGCCAAGTCACAGCTAGGGTCCTCCAATTTGCAGGGAGCATGAGCTTTGAATGTTCGTTCACAGAGCAGGTAAGAGTCTGGGCAATGGCACAGCTTTCCCAGCATTGCTTCTTATGCTGTGCAGCCTTACAGCTCAGTAGGGGCAGGTGGATGCCATGAGAGCGATCGTTTTATCACAATTCTTCAGCTATGTATTTCACTGCTAGGTTTGAGTGGATAACCTTGTGTACCTATTTTTCCTATAACTCATTTGTAGTAGCTATGTTTTAAAGGTATTTTACTTGTTTTGTTGTTGTTAGGACAAAACCCAAACAGTATTGTGATGCCAGTGTGTGGAGGACGATATGACGTGTATCTGGGGAGCCGTCGGAGGCTGTCTGTGTACTGGGATGAGGAGGACTCTTTGGTGCAGAGGTGCACCTGGTTTTTCAAAGGAGATAAAGACTGCAAATATGTCCCTTATCCAGAGAACTTCAGTGAGACCCTAGAGGTAATTAATCTCTTCTCTTCCCCTCTACGCTTTACTCTTCATACTGTCCAGTGAATTCAAACTTTAAAGAGACCCTGTCACCAACTTAAATATTGCAGGTTAAAGCACGTAAAAATCAAGTACAGTGCATTCATAAAGCATTCAGGCCCCCTTCACGTATTTCAATTTTGTTATGTTGCAGCCTGATACTACAGTTGTTTAAAAAAAAAAAATTCTGCTTAATCTACACACCGTACCCCATAATGACAAAGTGAAAACTGAATTTTAGAAATGTTTGCAAATGTATGAAAAAGGAAAAACTGAGATATCACATTGGTATAAGTCAGGGATAAGCAATTAGTGGACCTCCAGCTGTTGCAAAACTACAAGTCCCATCATGCTCTGCCTCTGGGTGTCATGCTTGTGGCTGTCAGAGTCTTGCTATGCCTCATGGGATTTGTAGTTCTGCAACATCTGGAGGTCCGCTAATTACATATCCCTGGATAAGTATTCATGCTTTGCAATAACACTTGAAATTTACTTTAGGTGCCTCCCATTTCTCTTGATCTTTGCTCAGATGTTTCTGCACCTTGACTGGAGTCCAACTGTGTAAATTCCGTAAATTGATTGGACATGATTTGGAAGGGCGCATACCTCTCTATAAAAGGCATCACAGCTGGCAATGCATACTGTATCAGTGCAAAAGCCATGAGGTCAAAGGAACTGCCCTCAGAGCTCAGAGACAGAAGTATTCCAAGGCACAGATCTGGGGAAGGCTACAAAATATTTCTGTTGCACTGAAGGCTCCCAAGTGCACAGTGGCCTCCATAATTCTCAAATGGAAGAAGTTTGGCACAATCAGGACTTTTCCAAGAGCTGGTCGCCCAGCCAAACTGAGCAATCGAGGGAGAAGGGCCTTCGTAAGAGAGGTGACCACGAACCCGATGGTCACTCTACCTAAGCTCAAGAAATCCTTTATGGAGATGAAACAAAGTTCCAGAAGGACAACCATCACTGCAGCCCTCCACTAATCTGGGCTTTATGGCAGAGTGGCCAGACGGAAGCTTCTCCTCTGTGCAAAACACATGAAAGCCCACTTGGAGTTTGCAAAAAAGCACCTGAAGGACTCTCAGACTGTGAGGAACAAGATTCTCTGAACTGATGAAACCATGCTTGAACTGTTTGGCCCCATTTCTAAATGTTATGTTTGAAGGAAACCAGGCACCACTCATCACCTGCCCAATACCATCCCAACAGTGAAACATGGTGGTGGTAGCATCATGCTGTGGGGGTGTGGTGTTTTTCAGCAGCAGGGACTGGGAGATTGGTCAGGGTTCAGGGAAAGCTGAATGGAGCAAAGTACAGAGATATCAAACCTGTTCCACAGCGCTCAGAACCTTAGACTGGGCCGAAGGTTCACCTTCCAACATGACAACGATCCTAAGTACACAGCCGTGATAACACAGGAGTAGTTTTGGGACAACTCTCTGAATGTCCTACGGTGGCCCAGCCAAAGCCCTGACTTGAACCCTATTCAACATCTGAACATCAGCCTGAAAATGGCTGTCCACCGATAGTCCCCATCCAACCTGACTGAACTTGAGAAGATTTGCAAAGAAGAATGGCAGAAAATGCCCAAATCTAGGTGTGCAAAGCTTTTCGTGTCATACCAAAAAAGACTCAAGGCTGTAATTGCTGCCAACGGTGCTTTAACAAAGTACTGAGTAAAGGTTCTGAATATTTAAGTACATGTGATATTTAATCTTTTTCTTTTTAATAATTTCACAGACATTTCCAAAATTCTGTTTTCACTTTGTCATTATGGAGTACTGAATGTAGAATAATGAAAAAAATAAGTTAAACAACTGTAGTATCAGGCTGCAACATAAAATTGAAAGAAGTGAAGGGGGTCTGAATACTTTATAAATGCACTGTATATTAAATGCTTACTTCTATTTCTTTTTTCCTTTTCATAAATTATTTTTTTTCACTTGCAATTTAATAAAAAAAGAGGTAACACTTACCTGCTCTGTGCAGTGATATTGCACAGAAAGGTCACTTTCCCCCTCTTCTGATAGTCAGTGTCACGCTCTTCCAGGTGCCTTTTGTAGCAAGCTGGGTGCCAAGGAGGTACCCATTTGTGCTCGCTCCCAAGCTGAGCTATGAGCATCCATAGACACACACCTCGCTGGTAAGCCATGCCCCCGCTCCGTCCTCAGCGGAGTGTTACTGACAACAGCAGGTTTTCCAGTGAAAGCCGAGTTGAGGGGAGCCAGAGACAGCACTGGAGAGGTGACATGGATCTAGGTAAGTGTTTAGGGATGATGTGAATAGGGCATGTAGTGGGGCTTCTTTTACCCTAATGCATAGAATAAAGGTTAAACATGTTTAGACTTCAGTACTTTAAAGTTATAAAATCCAGTCAGTGTGCCTAAAACCCAGCTAGAGCCAGAACCATTGTTTAAATTGTGGCTAGATTTAGAAAGGTTTAGAACCCCTGCCATAAATGTATTGCTCTCTCTATTCCCTATTGGGGGAATTTCTTCTAACTTTCTGCCTGTACATTACTGCTGCATCCAGTCACATGACTGTGAAGTGCAACCACAGCCTAACACTCTAATGTGTTAGCAAGACTGTAGGGGATAATTGAACAGCTGGTGCAAGAACAAGTGTTCATACTGAACTTTCATCAGCTAAAATCCAGGGCCATAGAAGAGGAGATTACTGACTTCTACTGGAATTCTAGTGGGGCATCTTGGGATGAAATCTGGAACCATTTATATGTCCTAGGAAATGCATCACTATTTTTTGTTGGCAGGCACATACACTTCACACTAAAACTTTTGCTCTAATACAGGGAGGGATTTGCTAAAACTGGAGCAGACGGCATCTGGTGCAGCTGTGCATAGTAACCAATCAGCTTCTAGCTTGTTCAATTGAGCTTTGACAATAAAACCTAGAAACTGGTTGGTTAATATGCACAGATACACCAGATTCTGCGCGTTTAATTGTGTATAGGGAGAGTACAGTAGACATGTGCAATTTGTTTCATTCCGAATTCATTTTTCGCCAAAATTCTGCATATACGTTAATTCTGAGAAATCCAAATTAATGAAAAGCCATTTAACAATTTTATTCTAAAACAAATTCTTTATAAGAAGGAAATTTCGAAAGAACGAAAATCCAAAGTTTGAAAATTCTAAAGAATGTACAGCATTAAAAACGAAAATTGGAAAGAACGAAAAACAGAATAATTTCTATTATAATTAAAATATTAAGTTTGTTAACCATTATTATAGTTTATTATTATTATTTATTTAGAATATTAATAAAAACTGTACTAATAGTTCGTTATAAATTATTGATTAATAGGTATTGGAACTTCCTTTCAAATTTGGTTGTTAGTGAAAGTAAGGAATACGAATTTATCCAAAGTTACAAATTATCCCGCATTCGTAACTTTGGATAAATTCGTATTCATTAAGATCACTAACTGCCAAATTTGAAAGGAAATTCCAATACCTATAACTTAATAGTTTATAACTATTATTATAGTTTTCATTATTATTTATTGTTAATAAATAATAATAAAAAAAAACTATAATAATGGTTAATAAACTTAAAGTGGATATAAACCCGATTTTTTTTTTTTTTACTTAAGACTTCTGCCTAGTAGAGTATAGGATTTCATGTCATCTGTGCCCAGTCTTGCCACAAAGAGCTAATACAGCTCTGAGCAATCCTCATATCTTTTTCAGTAGGAAAAAAGACACACACAGAAATATGTGACTGTTTCTTCCCCCATGTTGTGACTGACAGCTCATTTCCTTATCTCATGTACGAGCATTCAGAGCTTCACATCCCCCCCCCCCCCCCCGTCCTTTCTTCTCCAGCTCTCCCAGGATTTGCTGCTCCACACCTCAGCATGATTGGGCATGCTGAAGTGATGTGGTGCCTTTCCTGGATTTTGACTGGACAGCGTGACATAGGAGGAAATGCATGGTTCAGTCATTTCACAGGACGCCAGCAGAAAGCAGACATTCAGTCAACTGATTAGGAGAGGTTCATCTAGTCAGAGCTGGGCAGAGGAGATGCTACAGTGATTTGATTATTGTTATGGTGCAGTGTGTGTGTCTGAGGTCACCTGCTCACAGTTGCTGCATTCATTTCGATGTGTTATGTGGGGGTGGGGTGGATGTCTCACTTTTCATAGATTAGACCCAGTAAAGCTAAATGGGCTCAAAGCTTACAGCCTACCTGACTGCATCCTACCAAGTCCCTACCCGGGTCACCTGACTGCGTCCACCAAGTCCCTACCCGGGTCACCTGACTGCGTCCACCAAGTCCCTACCCGGGTCACCTGACTGCGTCCACCAAGTCCCCACCCGGGTCACCTGACTGCATCCACCAAGTCCCTACCCGGGTCATCTGACTGCATCCACCACGTCCCTACCTAGGTCACCTGACTGTGTCCACATCCGATGATCCGAGTTGTCCTTCTAGGGGACAGTGGCAGAACACGTTGGGAGTTGTAGTCCCTCTAGGGGACAGTGACAGGGGACATGCTGGGAGTTGTAGTCCCTCTAGGGGGCAGTGACAGGACATGCTGAGAGTTGTAGTCCCTCTAGGGGGCAGTGAAAGGACATGCTGGGAGCTATAGTCCCTCTAGAGGGCAGCCGCAGAACACGCTGGGAGCTGTAGTCCCTCTAGGGGGGCAGTGACAGGTCATGCTGGATGCTGTAGTCCCTCTAGAGGGCAGCGGCAGAAAACGTTGAGTTATAGTCCTTTCAGGGAACAGTGACAGGGGACATGCTGGGAGTTGTAGTCCCTCTGGGACTCTGTGCCCCTCTCTAATTGCTCATCTTTAGATACAGATCTTATGAGGACTGTCCAGACTCCCTTCCCTCCACCTATGGCAGAGCGCAGAGCCCCATGTTCTTTTGAATAATGCCTCCCATCGGATAGTGCATCTGACGATGTGCTGTAGAGGCATTTTCCTACGGGACTCATTATTCGATAGAACAGGGGCCGTGAGCGTGCTCTTCTAAGGGGAGTGTAGTGGTGGGCGAGGAGTCATGTGACACCACGACTCCGCCCATCGAGCACCAGCAAAGAGGCCCACCCACCAATTCCGGAGTTTTGCGGGGCTGCTAGAGAAGACATTACTAAGGTAGGGATACATGTAGGAGGCTTCTATATATCTATAGATTAATACTGTGCCATTAGTTGCTACAAGGTGAGGGGTGGGTTTACATCCACTTTATTATTTTAGTTATAATAGAAATTATCCAAATGTTTTTTGTTCTTTTGAATTTTTGTTATTTTCAGATTTTCGTTCTTTCGAATTTTCAGATTTACGTTCTTTCTGATTTTCGGAGATATCTAATTTTTGTTCTTTCGGATTTTTGTTTTTTTCAAATTATTACGAATTATCGAAATAACGAATACCGCATCTAAATGAATGGAGCGTAATGAATTTAGCCTAATTTTCAAATTATCGGAAAAACGAATACCGCATCTAAACGAATAGAATGTAACAAATTTGAATTTATCCAACGTTACGAATGTATTTGAAATAACAAATATTGATCATAACGAATGATCCAAAAAAAAACGAACCCCCCCCCCCAAAAAAAATAAAAAAATAAAAAAACAAACACATTTTTTGGTAGTGCACATGTCTAGAGTACAGCCATGATTACATTAGTTACACTTATATTAACTATTGTGGCAACAGCGGATACCCTAGGAAGAAAAGATGGACTGTAATGTTTGATCGTGTTTGTGCAGAATGCCTACATGGAAGCGGTGGTCCTGAACGAATGGAAGAAGAGATTGGAATCTCCATCCAGAGACCTTATTATTCTACATAACCCCAAGGTAAATGGAAAAGCGTGCTGTCAGCCATACTTTACCCAGGTCTGCATCATTCTGTGGGAATACTGAAGTGGTACTTGGGAAGATGTGTGCCCTTCATGGAAGGAACGAGGCAGGATAGAAACACGAGAGCTGCCATTGTCTGTTTTTGAAGGTGCAAGCTCTGGGAATGTTATTCCTATCCTTTCTGTACCACATAGTCACTAAGCTGGAACAAGCTTTATGCACTGGAAATAGATGTCCTGATAGGTTCATTGCAAAGGGCTAGTTCACCCAAATTTCAGATTTCCACTTGGAGTCTGCAGATTTGAGTCACCCACTTGCTCTTTATATCTCTTGGGAGGCCATACTGCTGTAATACCCCAGGTTTTCTGCCCCTATAAACTGTATTTCATCATATAGGACACACAATGTAAAGAGAGAAGAACATGGAGAGTGCAGATGTTTTTAAAACTTAAAGCATTAATGAGGAAAACAACAATCTCTCACTTGAGCCACTTTCACACTGAGGCCGCCCAAGTGTCAGCGGTAAAATGGTGCTAGTTTAGCTGCGCTTTACCGCTGTTATAATGGCGCTATGGAGCGGTGCGCTTTTGACCCCCCCGAAGGCTGCCGCTCAGTGCTTGCAAGGCGGCGTGTAGGCGCTTTGCAAGTGCTGCCCATTGTTTTCAATGCCAGGGGCGATGGATACAGCGCTCACCGCACCGCCCCAAAGATGCTGCTTGCAGGAGTTTTTGTAATGTCCTGCAAGCGCACCGCCCCAGTGTGAAAGCGCTCGGGCTTTTACATTGGGGGGGATTTTTGAGGTACTTTACAGGCGTTATTTTTAGCTAAATAGCGCCTGTAAAGTGCCTCAGTGTGAAAGTGGCCCCACAGTTAGGTTAACATCTGTGAGCAGTCATAGGGTCTCAACAGTGTGATGTACTTTCCGGCCACTTTATTAGGTACACCTGTTCAATTGCTTGGTAACATAAATTGCTAATCAGCCAATCACATGGCAGAAACTCAATGCATTTAGGCGTCTAGACGTGGTGAAGATGACTTGCTGAGGTTCAAACAGAGGGAAGAAAGGGGATTTAAGTGACTTTGAACGCAGTATGGCTGATGGTGCCAGATGGGCTGGTCTGAGTATTTCAAAAACTGCCGATGTACTGGGATTTTCACACACAACCATCTCTAGGATTTACAGAAAATATCAGAAAAAGAGAAAATATCCAGTGAGCAGCCATTGTGTGGATGAAAATGCCTTGTTGATGTCAGAGGAGAATGAGCAGACTGGTTTGAGACGATAGAAAGGCAACCGTAACTCAAATAACGACTCGTTACAACCAATGAATGCAGAATACCATCTCTGAATACACAACACATTGAACCTTGAAGCAGATGAGCTACAGCAGCAGAAGACCACACCGGGTGTCACTCCTGTCAGCTTAGAACAGGAAACGGAAGCTACGATTCGCACACCATCACCAAAATTGGACAATAGAAGATTGGAAAACGTTGCCTGGTCTGAGTCTCGATTTCAGCTGCAATATTCAGATGGTAGGGTCAGAATTTGGTGAAAACAACATGAAAGCATGGATCCATCCTGCCTTGTATCAACGGTTCAGGCTGGTGGTGTAATGGTGTGGGGGATATATTCTTGCCACACGTTGGGCCCCTTAGTATCCATTGAGCATCGTTGAAATGCCACAGCCTACCTGACTATTGTTGCTGACCATGCCCATCCCTTTATGACTACAGTGTCCCCATCTTCTGATGGCTCCTTCCAGCAGGATAATGCCCCATGTCACAAAGCTCCAATCATCTCACCACTGGACAATGGGGTCACTGCACTCCAATGGCCTCCACACTCACCACATCTCATCCAATAGAGCGCCTTTGGGAAGTGGTGGAACGGGAGATTCACATCATGGATGTGCAGCCAACAAATCTGCAGCAACTGTGTGATGCTATTATGTCACTATGGACCAAAATCTCTGAGGAATGTTTCCAACACCTTGGTGAATCTCTGCCACAAAGAAAAAAGGCAGTTTTGAAGGCAAAAGGGGGCCCAACCCGGTACTAGCAAGGTGTACCTAATAAAGTGGCCGGTGAGTGGATAATAAATCACCCTGAGCAGCTGTTAGGCTGTACCCAGTAACGTTGGCACTATCATGCCGGACTTCATTATAGCAGGGGAATGCTATTTTTGAGGCTGTCAGCAGAGGGAGTCAAAAGTGAGTTGGCAGAAGATTACGTATAAGTACAGTATGTTCTTCTCTCTTTACCAGTAAAGATCACCCCTGATCTGCTAGAGGAGCTGCAGAACCTTTTATCTTCTACCATCGGATGATCAAAATGGATTTTAGGACTATGGGACTTACTAGGCTGTAATAGACACACGCATTCTTTACATTAAGCACAATGGTGGGAAGAGGCAGAGACTCAAGTTCAGCTGGAAATATCCATTTGGGGAGAATGACCCAAAGCACAAATTCATCAGTTGATATGCATCATGAACCGCTATTAAAAGAACTATGGGATTGTTTTTTAATTTTGAATCATACTTACCTAGCTGTATGCAGAATTGGTCCAGTGCTGCATCTGTCCCCCGCCGGCTCTAACACTGGGACCCGAGTGATCAAATACCGCTGATTGCTCGATTCTCACAGATCCCTAAGCAGAGAGCCGGCTCTCTGCTCTTCCCACCCCCCGCCCACTGGAGTGCTGGGCTGTGCAGGGGACGGGAGCTACCGGTTCAGGCTATGTGACGTCAGCCGACAGCGTCTGTTTTGTATGTCCCATGGTAAAATTGAAGGTTTTTTACGTCGAACAAACCGACATGAACATGACACCTAGTGTCCTCACGTTATACAAGACGTAAGGACACTGGGTAAAAGTCGTCTGCGACAGCCGACTGCAGTGTATCGGACTTGGCCATCGAGGGCAGGGGACGTGTCGGGTCGTGAGGTCACCCGCCCCCCACCCTTCTCGTCT
Organism: Glandirana rugosa; assembly: GCA_018402905.1. NCBI lineage: Eukaryota > Metazoa > Chordata > Amphibia > Anura > Ranidae > Glandirana > Glandirana rugosa. Next base: position 351,889 of record BLSH010092084.1, read on the forward strand.
CTCGGCCGAGAGACGAATCCCTAGACACTCTTAGCTCGTTAGTCGCCATAAACTAGTGAGCCCAGGGTCACAATCTCGGCCGCCCCCTGTCTACGTCGTGACCTGGTTAAGACGTATGTCGATCCATTCATACTAAGTTTTAATTTTTTGTTAGGGTATCAAGAAAA
>BLSH010092084.1:352329-369788 GCA_018402905.1 Glandirana rugosa
TCTCTTATACACATCTCTCTTCTTGGGTCCCCCAGCGGCACTCCTGGCTCCTCCCCGCATCAAGTGCCCCTGCAGAGAAGCGCTCTCACTTGGGGCACCCGTGTGGGCGCGCTCCTCTGTCCTGCTGCTGCGTCCATTGACACAGATATCAGGACTCTGCCCCGCCCCCATGCGCCCGCGTCATTGGATTTGATTGACAGCAGCGAGAGCCAATGGCTGCACTGCTATCAATCAGTCTATCCAATCAGGACCTGAGATAACGGCCAGAGCTGACGTGCCTGTTCCCGTCGCTGGAAAGATCGGGTTCAGGTAAGTAAAAGGAGGGGGGCTGCTGCATCACAGGAGGTTTTTCACCTTAATGCATTAAGGTGAAAAACCTTGAGGGTTTACAACCGCTTTAAAGGTTTGCATATCTACTTTCATCTGTTCAGCTTTACTTTTCTTTTTTCAATGTTCAGCTTATGGTGCATTACCAGCCATCAGGAATCGCAGATGATTGGGGAGCCACACCAAGTGAACAAGGTCGCCCCCGGACAGTGAAGAGAGGGGTGGAAAACATTGCTGTAGAAATACCTCAAGGTAATATTGGTTTTAAATGTAATGCTTATAATTTCATCACTAGATGCTTTATGGGGTAAATAAATTTGAAATTGTTTTTAGTATTGGTCATTTTACAGGTCAGTACCTACAAATGCATCAGTGCCTCGTCTAATAATAATACAACTGTGCCTTTTTTTTTTGCAAACTTTTTCTTGGTTTTAGGGATGTAATAAACTGGTGCAGTTCTACTTCTGACCACTGGTGGGGGACAAAGTATACTGTGAACTAATACTTCATTTTCCTGTGGCTACCTTCCGGTGCTTGCCTACTTTCGTTTCCCTAAATTCTCTCTTTCCATTAGCAGATGTAATGTATGGCTTATTCTTTATTTTCCAGGTGAGCCAGCCCAGATTGATCACCTAGTGTTTATGGTCCATGGTATAGGACCGGCTTGTGATCTGCAATTTCGAAGTATTGTACAATGTGGTAAGTCAATGCCTTAGGATTTCATCAGCTTAAGGCCCCTTTCACACTTGTGCAACATGATTTTACCGCAATTTTTTGCAGCGATTTTACAGTGATTTCGGATCAGTGCGAATTTGGTCTGACTTTGTTGCAACTTTGACACAATAAAAACATATTACAAAGTCGTACAGAAATAGTACAGAAAACACATCTATATTATTCAGGTGCGATTTGCATGTGACTTTGAGGGTTTAACATTGAAGTCCATGACCTCAAGTTGCATCAAAGTTGGGCCAAAGTAATTCAGGGACTTTTTTGAAGTCGGCATGACTTCAAAGTCGTACAGATATGAATGATACTCCTTGGAAATAATGGGGAACGACTTGTCATGTGACTTTGCAGTCCCAAATCGCAGGACAACTCGCACAAGTGTAAAAGGGGTCTAAAGCAAACTTGTACTGAGAAAGATATGTGGGCTGCCAACACTGACCACCTTTTATAAAAAATAAAGCAGGTTGCCTAGTTGTCCCTGGCTTTGGAGCAAGTATGCAAACTGACTTTGCAATGACTTCTGTGGTTGTATACTTAGTTCAGGCCATATTTGGAGTCTAAGGCCTGGACCAAGTATACAACCACTGAAGTCTTTGCAAATTCAGTTTTCATACTTGCTCCAGTCACTATGAGAGACAAGGTGCCTAGCATTTTTAGAAGCAAGACTCTCATGGTTGCCTTCATATTTCTGTAGTGACAGAAAGCTAATTCTACTCTTGGCAACCTATCAATTGGTTGTCTTGTTCTAAACTGCTCTTGAAACGTGACCAGAATCTGATTTTTTCGAGTGACACTTTTATTTTGTTGTTATGTGCTACCAAGAGCATCCAGTTCAGCAGTGAACCTGATTGTCATTGTTCAAGTATGTGAGAGTGATTCGTCTGTCTTCCTCTTGCAGTGAATGACTTCCGGCTTGTTTCTCTCAATTTGATGCATGCTCATTTTAAGAAGGCCCAGGAGCGAGGGCAGATTGGCCGAGTGGAATTCTTCCCTGTAAATTGGCACAGTGCTCTCCATGCTGATGCCACTGGTGTAGACAGGTATGGCGTGGCTGTTGATGGGTTTAAATACAAATAACTTGTGAAAAAGCACAGTAGATCAGGTGAATGTGGTTGTCATTTTATTTCACTCAGTGGCCACTCTATTGGGTAGACCTGCTGCATAACAATATATAGAATATGCAGGTATGATCAAGAGGTTGAGTTGTTGGTCAGTAGACCTAAGTTACTTGAACCGTGAAGTAATTGGTGGTGCACATGTGTCTGTTCAAGCATCTCGGACCAATGCTGCATCCATCTGGGTAGGTACAAATCTGAAAAAAAAACAAAAAGAAAAAAAAATTTCTCTTTCGTTCGTTGATGGGCACAGCATCTTCATGGACTAAGTGGGTTATACTGCCCTCTTCAGGAGTTTACTAGGCAGAACAGGCAGTTCTAACAGCAAAAAGAAACAACAGACACAGCCCCTCCCAGGGAGCAGTCCTCATTGGTAGATAACCCTCCATCCTGCTACAGCTAGCTCAGTTTATTTCTGCCTAGTGCAAGGAGTAGACCTAGGCTCCCTGTTGGGATCTGTGGTACCTCTCTTGGTCCACTTCGGCTGTCCTGGAGGACAGCCTAACAGATGAAGACTGCAATCAAGCAGCCGTGCTCGGTGACAGGCTGGGTTTCAGATCCAGGTAGTCTCCCCAGCTGGCCATTGAGCGCGTGCAGACCTTAGCTCGGCCCTGGGTCGGCCGCGACAGGTCCCGAACCAGACGGGGTGGCCCTGTGGGATAAATCCCCCGCCGACGCACGTATGACCAGGCCCCCTGGTCCGTGTCCCTGTGCGCCCATGGCCGACAGCTCCCCCCTGCCTGCCAGGTGGGCAGATCTGTCCCAGGTGGGATAACCGATCTGCCCGACTAGATGGGGTAAGTACGCCCCCCCCTCCCCCTCGGGGGTCTGTGGGGGGAGCTGACGGGTTCCCCCCTGGGGTGTTAGGCTGACGGGTGGTGCCCCCTTCCTCCCTCCGGTGCTGCGCTGTCGCTGGGCTCCCCTCTGGGGCTCCCAGGGTGAGTGTACAGGGCCCTAGCTGCCCCCCCCCTCCTTGCCTCGTGCCGCTGGCGTTCGGCGTGGTCGGGATTGTTCAGCCGCCATTTTCTTGTAGCTGGCCACATGGTTTGGCCTCTGGAGCGGCCGGCGGCCATTTTGTTGTAGTCGCGGCACTCCTGCTGTAGGTTTTGGCCTCTAGTGTGCTTCAGCGGCCATGTTCTTGTGGCCTGTGCACGTATGCCGACCTGTGCATGCTGGGGGGCTGTCCCGGACGTTTCTTGGCGCCGTTTTACCCCCCTGCATGGCTGTGAGCTCTTTCTATCTTCATCTCCTGTGGGACAGCAGTACCACCAACAGCAGCAGCAGGCGTGGAGGACAGGCAAAGGCAGCGACAGTGGGCAGCAGCAGCAGGCACAGCTCCTCTCCTGGGCAGTTGAGCGGGCAGGTGGTGAGTCCCTCAGGGGTTACCCTCCTGTAGTAAGTCCTGCGCAGCGTCTTGGGGAGGGGGGTGCCTGGTCTCCTGGTATCTAGGCCTCAGTCAGGTGGCGGTTAGCAGGGTAGGTGACGCAATGGCAGCCAATGCGGGTGCTTCCCCACCAAACCTCTCCGTGCCTTAAGGACTGCGATCCCTATTGACGCTCTGGCGGCGGTCCTGGATTCGTTTGTCTCCCGGGTAGAGACGCTGTGGGAGCGCAGGGCGGCGAGAAAGCGGCCCCTGCCCCCCCTCCAGGGACTCGGACCCTGATAGGGGCTCCGCCAGGCCGGGGTCCCCCCTTGAGCCGTCGGATTGCGAGGCCCCCGGATTCTCCCGATAGTGCGGACGAATCTGCGGCGGCTACTGCTGGGCACGAGAAGGCGCTAGTCGGCGCCCTGATTACATAGGTGCGTGAAACCCTGAAGTTGGACGATATGGCTGGGCCCTCGCAGGAGGTAGCTGTCCCTTTCGGGTCACATAAATCGTCCCGCGTGGCTAAGGTTTTCCCCTATGTGCCTTACCTGGACAAGTTCATTTACAGAGACTGGTAACGGCCTCAGAGCCCCCTCCCCATACCCAAACGTTTCTCTGTGTCTCGTCTGAACAAGGCGACCACGATCCAGGTGGAGGGCATGCCGTCCTTTAAGGACCCGGCTGACAGGCAGGCCGAGGGTGTCGCCAGATCCATGTTTGTTCTGGCATGGTCAGCCATGCGGCCTGTCGTGCCCTCTGCTCTGGTGTCACAAACGCTCACTGAATGGGCTAAGCTATTGCACCATGAACTGAGCAATGCAGAGGTTCCCCCTGCATGTGTGGAACTCGCTGAGCAGCTTGTCCAAGGGCTTAAGTATCTGTGCGATGCAGCCCTGGATGCGGCCCCCTGATCTCCAAACTGTCCGTGTCTTCTGTGGTGGTCAGGCGTTTGCTCTGGCTGAAGTGTTGGTCGGTGAACCAAACCTCTAAGAAAGCCCTAGCGGACTTGCCTTTTCAGGGGGGGCGACTTTTTGGAACTGCTTTGGATGAGCTGATTAAGGCTCTCACAGGTGGGAAGAGCACGGAAGTGGTACTTTCGTTCCTCCCACTCCACTTCTGGGGCCCCCGCGGGTGGACGGAAGCGTTTTGGGCGTCGTAAGCGCGACAAGCCAGAGGACGGGCCTTACTGCGCATGAGGGGTTGCCCCCACCCGTCCGTCGGGTGGGGGGACGCCTCCTGGTGTTTGCGGACCGGTGGACTCCGTCTCCCCGATTCTCATTCCGCGAGGATCCCTTGCTCTGGGGGCCCATCTGGCTTCCTGCTTACCCTCTCTGGCTTAACGGCCTGGCCGTTGAATCCCAGGTATTTGAGGGATTGGGGTGCCTCGGACCATCATGCTTGGGCAAGTGGGGCCGCTTTCCAGCAGTTTTATCGCCGCACCTGAGGGCTTCTATTGCCTGGTGCGCGGATGGGGGGTGGAATCGCCGATCCTTTTCGGTTGATCGGGTTCTGACCTTTTTGACCATAGTCCTTGGCGACGCACTCTTTGATCCGTACTTTCGTGCTGGGGGCTGGGCATGTCGTCCCCCAAGTGTGGTCGCCTCTGGCACCATGGGGCCTCTTTTTGGTCCTCTCGGTACTTCCGAAGCCGCCTTTTTGAGCGATATCGCTACATTTGTTTTCACCAGAAGTGGCTTCCTGGTAGCTGTCACATCCGCTTGGTGGGTGTCCGGGTTGGCGGCTCTGTCTTGTAAGTCTTTTTTCTGGTCCTAGAGTACAAGGTTAAGGCGGTTCCATGCCCGTTGCCTTCTTTCTTGCCGAAGGTGGTGTCTTTCCACGTCAAGGACACCGTCCTTCATTGTTCTGCCTGCGCCCGTCTCCACCTAGGAGGTCGCTTGGCACTCCCTGGGTGGTGTTTAGGCCCGGCGGGTGTATCTGGCGATCACACTCTCTTGGTGGTGGCCACGCAAGGGTTGGACGGCCTTGTCGGCTGCTTTCTCATGTTGGATTAGACAGACGGTGACCAGAGCCTATGCTTTTCTGGGTCTGGTGCCTTCTTTCTCGGTTACGGCTCACTCTACCAGGGCGATTAGCGCGTCCTGGGTTTTCCGACATCAGGCGTCTGTATCTTAAGATGCAGGGCGGCTACCTGGCCCTCCGTGCACGCCTTTTCAAAGTTATACAAAGTTGTTGTTTTAGCATCTTCAGATGCTGCGTTTGGCCGCAAAATTTTGCAGGCGGCCATGTGAGACGCGTCTGGTTCCTCACAGAGGGTTCGGTTGGGTGAAGTTCATTAGCTGTTCCGTTACCCACCCCTCATTTTTTGGAACTGCTTTTGGACGTCCCACTTAGTCCATGAAGATGCTATGCCCGTCAAAGAACGAAAGAGAAAATGGGATTTTTTTATTTACCGTAAAATCCCTTTCTCTGAGTTCGTTGACGGGCACAACCCCCACCCCTCTTGAAGTTGCACTACTTGCTACGAACTGAGCTAGCAGAGCAGGGTGGAGTGTTATCTGCTGGTGGGGACTTCCCCCTGGGAGGGGCTGTGTCTGTTGTTTCTTTTTGCTGTTAGAACTGCCTGTTCTGCCTAGTAAACTCCTGAAGAGGGCAGTATAACCCACTTAGTCCATGAAGATGCTGTGCCCGTCAACCAACTCAGAGAAAGGGATTTTACGGTAAGTAAAAAATCCCGTTTTCTCTTTTAACATTATTTCTGTATGTGAGAAAAAAAAGGCCTCCAGTAAGGCAAATCATAAACCAGTAAAGTTAAAAAGTTCAGCTCTATGTGTAACCAACCATCAACATAATTTTTTTTAATCAAAAAAAAAAAAACATCAACATAATTAAATAGTGATATTAGCATATACACATAATAAAGTGCAATGTGCAGTGATAAGACCCTTATATATGAAATTGAAGAGACTTAATGGGTATGACCGCCATGTAATCAGATAGTCCAAATAGTGAGTGAAAAATTAAAGTTCAATTCAATGATGATTGAAAAATCCAAAACAATGACTTTAGGAGTCACCACGGCAAGTACATCCACCACCCAGGAGCGGAGAGTGAATACACTTATCAGAGCGCAGCATCAACCAAGCATGTCGTAATAATGGTCAGCATGGTAGTCACAGGAACGGTAACCAAGATAGGACATCAAGGATCTTCACAGCAACAGACCCACTTGTCAAATCATAGACTCCACTGTCATATCTTAGATGTGGTGGCTGCATTGGTTTTCTTTTTTAGACTCTTATCTTCAGCTAGTGATTTGTCCAGGAACTCTGTTTTCCAACAGAATAAGCGGTCCTTGGGACAGCTTTCTTCAAGTGTTTTTCCCTTGCTCGTCTGCATGGGAAAGAAAAATCGGTGTGCAAAATGGTGCAGAGTCACAAGCAGATATTGTTTCTCTCACCAGCTCCATGTGTGACAACAGCCAGCAAGTTGAAAAATCCTGGGTACAGTCAGTATACAGAGCAAGACAAAAGCCCTGTCTCCTGGTAACTCTCACCTCCGCCAACTCCACGCTCCCATGCCTGATTGCACCACAACCTGCTCCGCCCTCTGGTAGCAACAGAACAGTAGTCACCACCTTTCAGACCTTACAGACCACTAAACTCACAATTTTGAATCCTGCAGACCACTAACATGAATTTTACATGTGTTATGCAGACAATGGTCCAGCTCTCTGCCCCCTCCCTCTGGATCACACGGCTGCCTTATACACATAATGGTCCGCCTCTCCCCCACCTGCATCATGTTGCCTTATACAGACTCAACATTCACCTCCTTATCTAGCCATGTGCTTGAGCTCCGTGCCCCCTCACAGTCTGTGATCAGCGTTGCCATTGGAAGTCCCCTTCTTCACCTCCCGCTCGCTGCACTAATCCCGGCGTTTCCCTCTGAGTTCACAGGAGCCAGAACTACAGAGGAGGCTTCAAGTATAAATCATTATTATATAAAGTGAATCACTGCGCTAAATTAAATCTCTTTAGTGAATACTAAATGCATAAACCTGTACCCGCTGTAAATGAATAAATATGAAAACATAAAAAACTAAATCCATATAGTTTTCAGCAACACAATTAACACTCACATACAAAAGAGCAAATGTGCTAAATATGACCAAATATTACAAACATATAAAGTGCTAGTGCTTTTTAAAGTCCAACATAGTGAGAAACTCCATGTATCGTGATAAAAATCCAATCTGGAAACTCCTCCACCCGTGTCACCACGTGGAAAACGAACACACTGAGGCTCACCAGAACTATTAGAGACTACTGCTTCCTCCGTATTCCTCCTCCGGACCAGTCACTCATGGAAAGGACAAGCAAAAAAAAACCCCTCATAGTTTATCATTTAAAACTCAGCTTTATTCTACTAAAAAATGTGCTTGCATGTACAAACTTGCAAATGGTCATTCCGTGATCGCCTCTGCACATCACTCCTCCACAGCGTCACTCTCGGCTACAAGAGCCCTTGTGACCAAGTCGGAAGTTACGAAATGCATCAGTGGCATGGCCATACGACAACCCAGACGGAGCGGGTGGTAGCTGAGAGTGACGCTGTGGAGGAGTGATGTGCAGCGGCGATCACAGATTGGTAACAACCGCTCTCATGTTTACACACCATTGACCATTTGCAAGTTTATACATGTAAGCGCATTTTTTAGTAGAATAAAGCTGAGTTTTAAATGATACACTGTGAGGGGCTTTTTTTTCTTGTCCTTTCCATGAGTGACTGGTCCGGAGTAGGAATACGGAGGAAGCAGTAGCTCTCTTTGGGGTATGCTGATAGTCTCTAATAGTTCTGGTGAGCCTCAGTGTGTTTGTTTTCCACGTGGTGACAGGGGTGGAGGAGTTTCCAGATTGGATTTTTATCACGATATATGGAGTTTCTCACTATGTTGGACTTTAAAAAGCACTAGCACTTTATATGTTTGTAATATTTGGTCATATTTAACACATTTGCACTTTTGTATGCGAGTGTTAATTGCGCTGCTGAAAACTATATGGATTTAGTTTTTTATGTTTTCATATAAATCATTATTGACTGTCAGGGCGCAAAGATGGATGGATGCTGAACTGGCCGAGGTTCGATCCATTTATGTCTGGCTGCAGTCTCCGTTCTGTAAGTGAAAACTCATTGTTAATGAGAGAAGTCAGAGGAGACTAGCCAGTTGTGTTGAAGCTGACAAGAAATCCGCAACTGCTACCACTTTTTACAACAGTTTTAGAATAGCATCTGTAAATGCACAGCACATTGAACCTTGAATTGGATGGGCTAAGGAAGCACCACACTGGGTTTCACTGCTGCAGCGAGGTACTAAGCAATGAAGCTACAATGCGCATAGTATCACCGGAACTGCAGATGGCATGGTCTAACAAACCTTAAAGTGTTTGTAACCCTAAAAAAAAAAGAATGGATCCTGTTCCTTTAAAGCATATTATAAAGCACAGTGCTGTGTAATTTGGCTTTCTATCACTTGAAATACCTGTCTGATTCTACGTGGTCCTGCCCTCCCACTGTAAACTGACCACGGTTTATCATTGCTACAGAGCCCTGACACCGTGGTCAGCTCTGCTCTGTCCCCCCCTGCTGCTTTCATAATAGTGTAATGTCCCTACAATCCACTCGGTTAGGTAACAATATGTGTCCCACTGTATGTCCTTTATTAAAAAAAAGCCGATGTCTACCTTATCTCAGAGAGCCTCCCAGCGCTAACGTGACCGGATGCCTCTCTCCTCCTCTCCTCTGCCCCTCTCGCTGTAGCTGTCAGCCCAGGAGAGAAAAGAGACGGCCGTTCACATGAGCGCCGGGGGGGGCGCTCTGAAATAAGTTGTGCAGTATGAATCCACAGAACTGCCCTGTGTAGTGTTTGACCATTGTTGTCACTGCAATGCAATTACATTTTTTTCATAAATAGACCACAATACCTATAAAACATTTCCAGCACCTTGTTTTATACATGCCAATAGAAGCTGTTCTAAAGCAGAAGTATAGTACTAATGGGGGAACAGGCTGTGTGTGTCTCTTATGCAATAAAATCTCCTCTTCTCAGTGTACACTCGCATGTGTCATGCATGCATAGCTTAGTGGACATTCCCGGCATGCTTTGACCTTCGGATGTGTGTGCATGAGCAAAGAAGTTACATTTTACTGACCTTGCTGGTCAAGATGCAGGAACCCGCAAGAAGACCATGATGTCAGTGCCGGCGAGGGAACAATAAGTCTTGTGGTCTTTAGTTCTGATTAAGGGCTGGTTCACACCATAAAAAAAGCACTCCAGATCTTTTCCGGATACATTTCTGTATGCACTTGTGAACGTGTTTTTTATGCATTTTTGATACGTTCCAGTGCATTTTTGATGCGTTTTCAGATGCATTCCAGATGCTTTTTTTTCTTCTTTTCTTTTACAGTTTTTTCTTTCACTTTACTAGGGTCCAGTGCGTTTTTGATGCATTCCAGTTGTTACTGTGTTACAGTACAGTCCAGTTCAGAAAAAATACTTTTTTTCTGGAACTGGAAAGCCCTGGAACTGACTGCACTGGTGTGAACTATGCCATTGGAAACCATATAACCTACTTTCTATGCGTTTTTGATGCAGAAAGAAAACGCACTGGACTGCATGTAGTGTGAACTGGCCCTAAAGGCAGATAGGTTTTTTTACTTGACCTAATTTAGTGGCCCTGAGTGCACATATTAATGATTTTAGAATTATTTATATAGTACTGTGGTCCTCTGCAGAGTTTCTTGCATTTTGTGGATGTGCAGTGACCTTGTATACTATTATTCTATCTCTGCAGCGACATCCAAAGGATTACACTTCCCAGCATCAGCCGACTCCGTCAGTTCACTAATGAGACGCTCTTAGACCTGTTCTTTTATAACAGTCCAACTTATTGCCAAACCATTGTCAATACAGTGTGTGGGGAGATGAATCGTATCTACCGACTTTTTCTGGAAAGGAATCGGACATTCAAGGGACAAGTTTCAGTGACCGGACACAGCCTTGGTAGGTAACAAACCTAAAGCACAGTTGAGTGGAGATGTCTACTAATTCATTGGTGGCTTACTTTTCTTACTTCATTTGCGGGTTGTTAAAGGGTTAGTTCAGCTTTACCACCAAACTGTCTATGGAGATAAGGGACGTCTGTAGATGAAAACAAGCTGTCCAGCATTAATAAAACTGAATAATGCCCTTACCATAGCTGTAGGCCATTTACATACCTTGTGAAGCCGGACCTGAAAGTTTCCAGGACTTTGCTAAGTGAAGCCCAGTTATTACTGTTCACCATCACAGGAGCAAACTTTTTCTCTGATTCAAACCCCACACATGCACTTTCTCTCCCCTGATGCAGTAGTTTTGAGCTCAGAGTGTGAAAGCTCAATCCTGTGATGGTGAAGGTGAACAGTAATTGTTGGGCCTCGTTTTGCAATGTCATTGCAACATCCTGGAAGTTTTCAGGTCAGGCTTCATAAGGTACTTTAATGGCCTACACCTATATCAAGAGCATTATTCCTTAGACAATGCTGCACAGTTTGTGTTTATCTTCAGAAGCCCCTTAGCAGCATAGGAAGTTTTTGATAAAGGGGAACCAACCCTTTAAATAATTGTAAAATCTTTCTTGCATGCATCTGTTTGGCCCACTGCCCATGAAAAATACTGTATTAAGGCTTCCTACGTAATATATGGAACTCCACAGTTGTAGTTCTCAACAGCCCTATATTTAAAGCAGTTGTTTCCTGATTTTTGTAATTTTTACCTACAGGTAAGCCTATAATAAGGCTTACCTGTAGGTAAAATTAATATCTCCTGTATGGTTTAGGAGATATTCGGCCTGCATGCAGCCGCTGACGTCAGTGACGCATACGCAGTGAAGGTCCGGAGGATGGTGTCAGACCTTGCCGGAACAGAGGACTCCCGCGTGCATGTGCTGGAGTGATGTGATTGCGGCTCCGGCTACTCAGTGCCGGAGCCGCGAACCTGGAACAAACGGCAAGGCAGAATGTCATCTTCCTCGGAGTTTACAAGGTCGGGCTGCGGGGGCCTCGTTCTAAGGTAAGATGCATACTAGAACGTTATGCTATTGTCTTACAGGGTTTTTTTTTTAGATCTTGTTTTTTTCTTTGCGGCGGGTTTACTACCGCTTACATTGTGCCTATCCATGTAACAACTTGGCAATGCATGTAGAAAAAATAATCCATCTACGCCTATCCTTAAAGAATTATGAGGGCTGCCAATGTTGATCTCTCCTTTTGAGTATGTTAGGTTTGGTGGTCAAGTTGATGTCTTGTCTGGAAAGAACTATAGAAATACAGAATTCTAACACTTCTGTGCCACTCAGTTACAGCATGCATGTTCCAAATCTGTGACTCGAAAAGTATTTTAGCCAGGCATCTAGCATTTTCAGGAGGAAGCCAGGGGCGACAGCTCCCTTATTTCCGTCATGGAAGGTGTACTTTTTAGGTGTTTAGGATGAACATCTAAAAGATAAACCATAGATGCCATTTTGGAAATGTAATATTAACAGTAAATTAGCTATCTGAGCATTAGTACATAAATAGTATTTGGAGGTTCCCATTTAGTTCTAGTGGAAGTAATAGGTGAATTACATTTTTTTGTTAACCAATGAACAGCAGCATTTACCTGGCTTGCATATGTCCGTTATTGTGACAATGTGAATGAAAATGATCACACTTATGAGTTACAAGGCCAAAATTATCATTGAATGTGTAGACCTCTTATTCATTGGCTAAGTGCTTGTTCTTTCATTCTAAAAGTCTTAAGCCTGGTACACACAGGCAGACTTCGGGAGACATTTGCCGGTTTAAAAAAACGGCTGATATTCTGCCCGTGTTTATGTCGGTCTGTCAGCCAACTGACTCCTGATCAGCGCTCTCAGCCAATGGCAGAGAGCGCTGATCGGAATGTTCTGGCGGGGGGGTTGTCCCCCTGTCAGTGGGTGAGATTGCTGAACTAACCTTGCATGGTTAGTACAGCGGCTCCAATGGGAGTTGAGAGTTTTAAGTATGTTCAGTCCCATACTCTGCCTCTCAACCCCAATAACAGCCTCAGTCCCCTCTGGCACACCTGGCAATACTGAGTTCAAGTATAGTGCGTTAGTTCCCCTGCGCTCAACAGTTTTGCGATGGCAAAGAAAGTGGCATAAAATTCTGATGGTTCACAAAGGAAGCACAGGCCTTGCTGCCCTCCAAGGGCCAGGGGACACGCAACGGAAACGCTGTAAAAGAATAAAAAGAGGGCGGACCAGCCTTGCGCATTACCCAAGGGCTCTGAGGAAGAGGGGATCACCCCTCGAAACGCGCCAGCCTTCCATAGGGTCCTCCGGCGTGTTGGACACAGCCCTGATGACCTAGTTGCTGTTGGTCCTTTGTGGACTTTGATATGCCTTCATTTATGTTCTGTTTGTGAGTATATAGTTTTTCCTTTTGGATTTTAATAAATTTTACCTGGGTAATGTGCAAGGCTGTTGCATCCTATTTTTATTCTTTTATACTGTAATGGAGGGTTCCTAGGTGTATTTTGTATGCTCCAAACTGGGCAAGTATTGAAACCTACTAAATCGGAAGAAAGCAGATGCAACTGTACTGAATCAGTGTTCCTGGATCAAAGTTCAGCAAAGATTCAGCCGGCTCTTTAATTTATATGACAGATACTTAGCAAGTGACTGTAGTAGCTGCAAACAGACTTTTTCCAAGTAGTGCACTATAATGATATAAGACACTCTTATTGCAATGAAAGAAAGAACTTCACAGTGGCCACTGACTTTGCATGAAACTACAGCTGACAGCAATCCAGTAAAAGAGTTTAAATGATTGTATTCCAACTGTTTCTTCTCTGTTAATGACTAGGCATTGGCTAACAATAGGCATGAGAAATCGGTCTTTATGTGCACAGCACTATATTGATGGGCATAGCCCGCTCACTCAACAGGAACAGTGACTGTAAGGGATGGATCCGTTGCTTTGGTGATGGTAACAATGAGGATGGAGATGATGAGGATGACACTCCAGCTCTCTAGTGCCTTGGATCAATTTCCACCGTCTCTCTCTGCAGTTCTTCCAGATCGATCGCCCCAGCGGGATGCGGGAAACAGGAACAGGCTCCACTTGGTATAGGGCAGATTCCCCAGGCTACTCACTGGAGTACTACAAGGTTACCGAACCTCACTTTCTGTGGGAGTAGACCACAATCCATGCCCCTTAACCACACAGGGTCCTGCTGGGTCGATCACCGCTGTCCAGAGAGAGCTGTGTCAGGCCTCAGCCTCTGCTTTATTTGCTACTCCCATGAGGCACCTCTGCTCCCAGCAATCCTTCTGATGTTGCTGCTTGTAAAAGCCTCCCTCATTGGTTGCTGTAACTGTTCTTTTCCTTTGGCTTTCTTCCTGTGTCCATAGAGAAGCAGTGTAATCTGACCGTCTGTGTGGCTCTGCACACATTACATTAAGTCCAGTCAGTGAAAACAAGGAGGAGGGGGAGAAATTCCCCTGCAGGGCTGACAGGTGCTTTCTCCCTTCTAGGAGAGCCTGTGTATTTATGGCGGCCACTTAGCAAAAGCCGCAGAAATAGCGGGGCATCCCTTACACATATATGTTTTGATTTTTATCTATTTGTAGGCTAATCGAACTGAACGCTATCAGCACTGACCTAAAGTTTGAAACCTGTTTGAATGTGTAATTTCTATGCCCATACTCATTCCCAAAGCTTGCTATGTGTTACAAAAAACTGGCATAATTACGTAAAAGCTTATAGAGCCTGTGTCGTTCACAGAGATTACCATAGACTGTGTCATTCCATAAGATTATCAGGGCGACTGCCCCTAGATTGTGGCATATACTGAAGGATTGTCAAAGAGACTGCCCCCAGACTGCACTGTGCCCCATGTATGTGCTGGCCACTGGAGCATTGTCATCGACCCAGAGCAGGATCACACGGGGCAGTCCAGTGAATGAATGCATTCTTCCCTGTTGAAACAGCAGCTATTCAAATAAGGTTTCACGTACACTTACCAGCACATGCAGTACATGGCACCATTTTCGGTACAGCTTTGTGGTAATTCTTACATTTATTTAAATGTTCAATCTGTAGTTAGGTATGATTTTCAAAAGCTGTCTAATGACTGACTTTTTTCTGCTTCACTATTCTGCGTCGTGTAAAGTGTTTTTTTAATTAAAACTGCTGTTATGTGTTCCCTTTATACAGGATCGCTCATCCTATTTGATCTGCTAACTAACCAGAATGATCCCTCACTCAGAAATCACCAGAGAGTAAAGGTATATTTTCTGTTTCTTTGTTTTCTCTATATTATCTGATTATTATATCTCCCTCTACTTTGAAGTTTAGTGGAGTTCTATTCTCTTATAATTTACCAAGCCACAGCATGTGTGTTCTTTAACTGACCTCTAGTTCTAGCTATTTAAGATCTCTGCTTGGATGCTCCCAAAGCAGGACAAGGTGGGTATATAGAACAAGGGCTTTGTTTAGGGATTATAATTCGTAATACTCAGGGACTATTTCATTTTGGGGTGAGGTTTGAAGGGGTTGTAAAACCCCGAAAAAAAAAAAAACTGACAAAGGCATAATGAGCTAGTATGCATTGCATACTAGCTCATTATGAAATACTTCCCTTAGATCAACCCTGTGAGCGGCGATATGTCTGCTGAAGTGTCTTCTGGGTTTGTGGGCTCCGGCCAATCACAGCGCAGGCTCCAGCGCTGTGATTGGCTGGAGCCGTGATGATGTCATGCGCGGGAGCCGCCGGTCACGGCACGATCACTGAAAACATGGCACCTTCTGGCCGTTTCTTCAGTGCATACCTTCTAAACCAAGCAGGTTTAGAAGATATTAGCGGAACCTACAGGTAAGCCTTATTATAGGCTTGACTGTAGGTTAAAGTCATTTAAAGGGGTATACAACCACTTTAAGGCAAGAGGTTGAAGTAATCCCGTGCTTTACACAAAGAGAGCGACATATCTTCTTTAATTGCAACTCCCTAAGCTGCACATACTCACTTTCCCTTTACTTCCTTCCTGACTGCTCTATTCAGACTCTAGGGGTGAAGAGAATTGGTTATAGGTAAGCTGAAGGTCATGACTTTCTTCCCACCACCTTGTAGCAGGTCTGGCTCATTGAGCAGGCAGCCATCACATGGGTGTAAGGAAAGTGAGTGACATGCCCCCCATACCCAGAAGTACTGGGCACTTTTAGTGCTTGGTCAAATGGAGTGGGAGAGGAGCAAAGGGAAGGTAAGTATTTACTGCTTGTAAGGCTGTCATTAAAGTGAACCAGTCGATTTGCTTTACATCAGCAAAGTACATATTGAACTGTTAAAAGCGGACTTTAAGGGTTTATGTTGAGTTGTAGGGGTTAGAGATGAAGTGTTAAGGGAAAGATATAATGATAATTCATGTGGAGGGATATTTATCTGATTGAGGCTGGCTTTGTGTTCTGGACACTTATGTGAGCTGCAGAATTTACAATTGGTGCAGAGAAAATCAGAGCTAACAGCACTGAGGTCTTAAGCCGGCCATACACAAGTCAAAATTCAGATTGTTCAGCAGGGATGGGCCGAATTTCAGTCCATGTAATGACACCCTGGCTGTACCCAAGTCGATCTATTGATTGATTTGGGTTCAACCAGCCTGTTGTGTTATTCCTAAGCGATCAGTGCCACCAGCTATAGCCAGCATTGTATTTTGCTGACCGGAAAGGCTCCCCACTGGCAGAACAGGATAGTGCTGCAGGAGGGATTCAACATAGTCAGTGTTGATGGGGGAATTGAGTTATATTCTTTACTTCCACCAATGGTGGAAGGAAAGAAAATTGCAAAATGTATGGCCTGCCTTCGTGCCAACAGGAGACATATCACATTAGATTAGGGAAGTAGAAAAATGGTGTGGGGAGCTGGATCTCTTAAAACAGTAGGTGCTTTCAGTAAGGTCTTAGCCCCCGTTCACAATGGTGCGATTTGTCATGCGATTTGACAGTTCCAAATCTCATGACATGTCGCAACCCGTTGTCTGCAATGGAACTGTACATATCGCCACAACTCATGTTGCAGCAATTATGAAATAGGTTCCTGCACTCCTTCTTGACGATTTTATTGTGACTTGCATAGACTTCTGTTAAATGAAGTTGCAAGCCGCAATGAAATCATCAGTGCAAATCGCACTAATGTGCTGCTTTGAAATTGTGATGAAGTAACGTGATTTCAAAGCCTTACCAGTGTGAACCAGGGCTTAAGCAGTATAGAGGGAATAATTATTCTTAGGCAACTCTCCCAGAAGTGGTGGCTGAAGATCAGCTCTTTGCTGGAGTAGGGACTGGGTGTGGAAGAAGGAAAATGGCTAAACCAGAGCGTATTAATTGCAGATTAAATTTCTCCTACGTTCACTGACAGACGCAGCTTCTTCTTGACTTTGTGGGGTTTTATGTTCGTCTTACTAGGAGTTAACTAGGCAGGGAAAGAGTTCAGCTGGCCCCTCCCCTGGGGGCCGTCCTCCTTTCCTACATTAAAACCCCCCCTCACAGAGGACTCTCCAGTTTCAATGCCTAGTTTGCAAGGAGTTGACCTGGCTTCCCTATGGGAACTGCGGTCCTATTGTGACCATTTTTCTTTTTTATTTTCTTTTTTCTTTTTTCTGCAATCAAGATGATCTGCTATCAAGAAGCCGGTCGGGGCATCGAGGGTCTTGTGCTCTGTACTTTCCCCGACCTGGCCAACATGATGCGAGGCCGGCCCCAACACAGGGACCCGCAGCATCTTACCCGTTCCGTGAGGGTGGCCCGGGGCGAGATCCCCCATTTTGGTCCCCTTCCCGATTCGTTCGGCAGGGTGACCCTGGGCCTGCAGCAATCCCCCGCCAAGGGTGGAAAGTCTGCATCCGGGT
>BLSH010092084.1:387787-411165 GCA_018402905.1 Glandirana rugosa
CGGGTAGTCACGCCATTGGGGGTGGTCACGGTGAATAGTCACGGGTAGTCACGCCATTGGGGGGTGGTCACAGCGAATAATCACGGGTAATCCCTCCATTGGGGGGTGGTCACGGCGAATAGTCACGGATAGTCACGCCATTGGGGGGGGGGGGCGTTGTCACGGCGAATAGTCACGAGTAGTCACGCCATTGGGGGGTGGTCACGGCGAATAGTCACGGGTTTACCTCCCTAATGGGCACTAATAAGCGACACTGGTGGGGGGTTACCGCACTGATGGGCACTGATAAGTGGCACTGGTGGGGGTTACCGCACTGATGGGCACCGATAAGCGGCACTAGTGGGGGGTTACTGCACTGATGGGCACTCATAAGCGGCACTGGTGGGGTTACCGCACTGATGGGCACTGATAAGCGGCACTAGTGGGCACGGTGTCGTCGCACTGATAAGTGGCACTGGTGGGCACGGTGTCACCACACTGATGGGCACTGATAAGCGGCACTGGTGGGCACTATGTGACCGCACTGATAAGTGGATCTGTGTTACTGCACTTCTGGGCACTGTTAAGTGGCACTGATGAGGCTGCACTGTTTAGTGACACCGTACCCTTCCATATGTATGTAGGAGGGGTTTTCACCATCCCTGCAAAGTTTCATTTTTATGTCTTATTTTCAGTGTGATGCGTATTATATGTGACGTTACATCTCACAGAGGCCGGTATTGTGGTGATATTGAAGTGTATTGAGATTTTCATACATTAGGGGGTTCCACCATTATTGTGTTATTGATTAGTAAGTTAGCACTGCCACGTTTTGTGATTTTCTCATGCGGACATTTTACTTGTGTCACATGCTGATATAAAACATCACAGCTTTTTCTTTCTGTGGTACGGCTGGGGAGTTCTCATACCCCATACCAGCACTGATTGTTATAACTAGCTCAAATCTGCAGGAGGAGGAGGAGGAATATTTCTAATAGTGAATTACAGCAGAGTACAGCGTGTGTAATATATCATTATGGGATGTTCGTTTGTAAATGCAAGTGGTTGTAATATGATGTTCTTCTGCATGCAGAAGAAATAAAACACATTCTTCCCTGGTATGAAAACCCCTTAGTTAATTCTTAATTTAAATGACAAATGTTCTAATAGTAAAGAACATGTCACACAAGGTATGTTATAATCAGAAAAGTAGGGTGGAAGAATCTATACCATCATGATTTCACCCAGCTGACAGTTGTAGTGAAGTCTGGTCCCTATGTATTTTTGCACATAGTTTTGTTTTTTTATGGTGCTTTGTCATATAAGCCAATAAACATTTTGTATGGTATTAAATACTACTATCATTTATTTGCCTTTGTAGTAAAGCTGATAAACCACCATCATAAATCTGTTAAATTCATGTTAAAATTTATTTTTTCCTATGCTCCTCCTAGTTTGATCCAGTTGCATACAGGATGGAGCCAATTGTTCTAAGAGATGTGGATTTTGAGCCGATGTTGATCCCCCATCATAAGGGTCGGAAGAGGATGCATTTAGGTAACACTGATTCTTTCTATCTTTGGTTGTTTCATTATTTGTTCACATGCAGTATATTGTAAGTTTACATATGTATTTGGCACCTCAACTAGTTTTCTTGTTCATTCAGAACTGAAGGAAGGACTCACGCGGATGGGCACAGACATCCTGGGTTCACTACGAGTAGCCTGGCAAACTTTCACCCGACCCCCTGTGCCTTCCTTACCACCTCCCACCGTTGAGGCTGCAACACTATCTGTTTCTGAACTCCCAATGACCGAAGACAAAGCTGGTAATTCATGTATCTAATGTATTAACAGGAGAAACTCCATGTACTGTCAGGTCACCTGGGGTCAGGTGACAGATGCACACCGCTGGGGTGCGAATTGCACCACTGAAGCGCACCGCTAAATTTGCAAAGAGCACTGCTAAAGTTGTAAACCCTTAGCTGACTGCTGCGACTAGAGATCATGATGGTGCAGGGAAACGGGACTGCTGAGGCCCTGACACAGATTGCACAGGAAGCTAAAGCGTAGGTTTCCCCAGGGTGCGGAGTCTAAGAGCCAGTAGGTGTTCACCAGAGCCTCTGGTGGTGAGGATGGACTGGGCTGCAACTGGATCCAGGTTGCGGCCCCGGGGTCCTCCAGCTCACGCTCCCGGTAGGCTACAGGTGACTGGAGAGAAAGCAGCAGTGCAAGATAGCAAGAGGAGATCAGTTGGAGAGCCAAGGTCAGGGCTACAAGTAGACAGAACAGACAGGAGGTATGCCAAGGTCGGGGTCAGTAGCAGACAGGGAAGGTCAAAGAACAAGCTGAGATCGCGGACACTAGCAGACAAGGAAGGTCAAGAACACGCCAAAATCGGTACACGAGAACAAAGGAAGAGCACACAACAGAAGCAAACACGCAAGCCAAACACACAATATTGATTGGCATCGCTGGCTTGCACTGCTAGGTGTAAATAATGTTCTTAATTAGGGCCTGTGGTGGAGCCCAGCTGAGGAAGGCTTACTAAAGCACACAGGTGAGGGAGGCACGGCCTCTAACTGGACACATGCAGAAAGGTAAGCAAACAGACAGGACATGAAACATTACTACAGGTTCATGAAATGTACACCATGTACTCAGTAGATGCCTTTACCTTCTTGGTTGTAGCACTCAGTTAAGGGCATCCAGGTGCTCAGATCTATTTGGTGTATATACATACTGGTAATACCTATATTGCAACAAAAGGTAGGTAGTAGGATATTAAATACCCCTCCAGTGATCACACAAGTACACTTATGTAAGAAAAATATGTACAAAATCTTTATTTTAAACAATAACATTTTTAAAAACACGTATCAAATTGTCATGGCTTGCATACTGATACCAGCAAAACGTTATCCACTACAAACATGTATGGCTGTTTGTCCTCAGTTCGACAAACAGCCATACATGTTTGTAGGGGATAATGTTTTGCTGGTATGAATATGCAAGCCATGACAATTTGATATGTGTTCTTAAATATTTTATTGTTTAAAATAAAGATTTTGTACATGGCATAAATGTACTTGTGTGATCACTGAAGGGGTGTTTAAAATCCTACTGCCTACCTTTTGTTGCAATATATTTACTATAGGAATGATACCCTCCACTGGCACATTTTTCTAGTTGATCACCTCCCCTATATATATATATATATATATATATATATATGCAACAAACACACAAAGAAACTCTTTAATGTTAATACCTATAAAAGATGGAAGCCCAGTTTGTTAGGATATTCTCCAGAAAATTAAGCATAATTTCCAAATAATGGAGATTAAAAATGTAACACCCACTTATAGGGCTAGAGAAACTAGAGCTATTTTTCCTTCTGACCCCCTTTGTGTGGTGCCAAAAAGGGTTACCTCTTGTCATATCTCTTGGCTTTTAATCAGACCAGAAACAGCAGTTACATATTCGGTCTGCAGTGCCGGAGCCTTGTTTGGGGTGGTGCAGTCACAGATGCAGTAATTGCCTACAAGTCGCAGTGCTGTATAGAAGGAGACTGTGGGAGGAGAGAACATATCCATGCTACAACCTAGGCCCAAACATAAAGGAGATTTGCATGTTTCCTAAGGTATTTAAATCAAATATTAAAGGCCTAGTTCCCAGATGGTTTGACCAAGTCCCCCATATTTACTGGTATGCAGAAACTCCCCCCACCTCAGAGAGAGAGTTGATTTCTGAGTAAAATGTGTTGCATCGGGAGGTATGAAAATTACTTTAACTACTCTGCCCCCTTAATGACCAGGCCATTTTTCATTTTTTAGGCCATGTGTCGCTTTAACTGACAATTGCGCGGTCATGTGACGCTGTACCCAAACAAAATTGACGTCCTTTTTTCCCCACAAATAGTTTCTTTTTGTGGTATTTGATCACCTCTGCGGTCTTTTATTTTTTGCGCTGTAAACAAAGAGCGACTCTTTTGAAAAAAAAAAAACTCTAAAAATGCAGTGATCAATGTAAAAATGACACTGGCAGGGAAGGGGTTAAACACTAGGGGGCGATCAAGGGGTTAACTGTTCCCTACTTGTGATCTAACTGTAGGGGGATGGGCTGCTAGGGACATGACAGAGATCACTATTTCAGATGACTGGGAACAGTAGATCTCTGTCATGTCCCCTGTCAGAAAGGGGATCCGCCTTGTTTACATAGGCAGATCCCCGTTCTGCCTCTGTACTAGGCGATCGCGGGTAGCCGGTGGACATCGAGTTCGCCCGACCTGCGGGCGTGCAATCACGGCGCAGGCCCGCAACCACGCCTGCGCAACCCGCCATACAACTACAGCAATTTGCGCAGGAGAGCTGGCCTGCCACTGTATAGCAATGGCGGCTGGTCGGCAAGTGGTTAAAGTAGTATTAAACCGTCAGAATTTTTCAGTTCAATGATAACTGTGTTACTCCTGCGCCGCCTAATTTAAATATGTGGTGCTATGTGGTCTATCAATAATCTATAATCAAGTGTTAATCTAAAGCTGCTGCTAACATCAAACTGTTCCCACACTAAAGGGCATAATAAGTAACACACTTAATTAGAGCAATGTGCCATCCACATTGTTAATTATTTTTAAGTTTAACACACTGAGTGCAATAAAAATTTGATTTTTTTATACATTCTTACCTGTAAAATCCATTTCTTTCAGTACATCGCGGGACACAGCGCAGGCTATATATTCAATACATATTGGGTTATACGCCACCTACAGGTGAATGGACACTGGCAAAACAAAACACAAATAGGAAGTTCCCCCCCCTATATAAGCCCTCCCTCACTGGAAGCACTTCAGTTTTGTAGCAAGCAATGAATTGGAAGGAAAAGGAAACACAGAGGGGAGGGACCGCTGTGTCCCGCGATGTACTCAAAGAAATGTATTTTACAGGTAAGTATGTATAAAAAAATCTAATTTTCTTTTTCGTACATCACGGGACACAGAGTAGGCTATATATTTAATACATACTGAGAAGTCCCAGAGCAATCCCTCAGGGGAGGGAGACACAAGCTCCAATTTACCGCAACCCTTAACACACTGTGGTCAAATGTTGTATCCCCTGCTGCCCTAACATCCACCTGGTAGAACCTTGTGAATGTGTGCACTGAGGACCAAGTAGTGGCCTTAAAGATCTAAGGCCACTGACATCCGATGGCAGAAATCCCAGGAGGTTCCAACTCTCCTGGTGGAGTAAGCTCTTACCCTAAAGGGGGGAGCTTTCCCTTTCAAGCCATAGGCCTGAGTGATCAACTGGCGGATCCATAGCAAAATGGTTGCCTTGCATACCGCCTGACCCTTTTTAGGACCCTTTGGAAAAACAATAAAGGCCTCAGCCTTTCTGAAGTCCGCGGACCTTTTCAGTTAGACCTTAACCGTTGCAACCAAATCCAGAGAGTTTCTCTCTTTTGGAGAGGTAGGGTGAGGAAAAAAGGAAGGGAAGACAATATCCTGGTTGAGGTGAAATGCTGACACCACCTTGGGTAAAAAAGACGGGAGGGGGCGCAGCACCACCTTGTTCTAATGAAAGTATGGCTCCCTACAAGAGAGAGCTGCTAACTCCGAAACCCTCCTTGCCGAGGTGATCGCAAATAGGAAGGCTAACTTCCGAACCGGAAGGACTAAGGGAATTTTCCTGATAGGCCCAAAAGGCTGCATCTGCAGAACTGACAACACTAAATTCAAGTCCCATGGACAAGGAGTACATGCCACCGGTGGTAACAAATGCGCCACCCCTGAAAAAACTTCCTGACCAAGGAGTGTGCAGCCAGAGGCCTCTGAAAGAATACTGATAAGGTTGAGAACTGCCCCTTGATCATAGCCAAAGCTAACTTCATATCCACTCCGGTTTGAAGGAAGGCCAGAATCCTTCCAATGGCATATTTGCGCGGATGCCATTTTTTAGCCTCACACCATCCAATGTAGGTCTTCCACACCCTATGGTAAATTCTTCTGGTGGCAATATTCCTAGCGTTCATAAGGGTAGATAGTGCAACCCCTGAGACCCCCCGGTCTCTCAGAACTGGGGCTTCAATAGCCACACCATTAAACTTAGCGCAGGTAAATTTGCGTGAAACACTTGACCTTGGGATAGAAGATCTGGACGATCCGGAAGCTGCCAAGGACCGTCCGCTGCCATCCTCGCTACCTCCGGGTACCAGGCCCTCCTGGACCAAGCTGGTGTTTTCCAGAATGACTGCCACTGTCTCTTCCCGAATCCCACACAAGAGATGAGGAAGTAGGGCGACTGAGAGAATTAGTCCCATGGAAACACCAGAGCATCTACTCCAATGGCGAAGGGATCCCTTGACCTGGACACAAACTACTGGACCTTGTTGTTGAATCGAGACGCCATCAGATCCACCTCTGGCGTCCCCAACCGCAAGCACAATTTCCAAAAGACCTCGGGATGCAGGGACCATTCCCCTGAAAGAATCTGTTGGCGACTCAGATAGTCCGCCTTCCAATTCTCCACCCCGGGGATGTAAACCGCGGAGAGCCTTGGCACATGCTCTTCTTCCCACCTGAGCAGCAGACAAACCTCCTCGTGTGCCAACCGACTCCTGGTGCCGCCCTGGTGGTTAATATAAGCCACTGCTGTGGCATTGTCTGTCTGCACCCTTACTGGGTGACCTCACAGTCCAACTGTCCAATATCTCAGAGCCAGCCGAATGGTGCGGAACTCCAAGATGTTGATGGGAAGCTGCTGCTCTGCCCGAGACCACCTTCTCTGGACAGTGAGGTCTTCCATGACTGCCCCCCCAACCTGAAAGGCTGGAGTCCATGGTCAGGATCTTCTAGAAAACTGGAAGAAAAGGCCTCCCTGCATCAAGTTTTGGTGTACCAGCCACCAGTTGAGACTCTGCCGGGACTTGGGAGTCAGCCATGTTGTAATCCAATGTTTGAGTCTTATTGTTCCATTCTATGAGAATGTTCTGCTGAATTGCCCTGGAATGAAATTGGTTATAAGATATAGCCTTGAAGGAGGCTACCATCTTGCCCAACAGACTCCTACAGAGCTGAACTGAGGGATGCCTCTGTTCCCTCACCAGGTTCACTAGGGCCCTGAGATCGCTGACATGCCTTAGAGACAAGAACACCTTTGCCTGCCTCGTGTCCAATTGCAGACCCCGATATTCCAGGGACTGAACTGGATCTAAAGAGGACTTGCCCCAATTTATGACCTAACCCAGGCTTTCTGGCACCTGGACCGTCAAAGCCAGATTGTACTTGAGCTTCTCCCTGGATTGGTCCCTGAGCAGAAGGTTGTCCAGGTAGCCCAAAATCAGGACCCCCTTGACCTCAAAAGACCCAAGACTGGAGCAAGCACTTTTGTAAAGACTCGAGATTCCACAAATTGGTAATGCCATTCTCCTATTGCAAAGCGCAAAAACCTCTGGCGAGGAAGGAAGATTGGCACAGGTAAATAGGCATCTTTGATGTCTATTGACACCAAAAAAAAGTCTGCCTGTTGAAGAGAGGGGCCACAGGTCGAATGGACTCCATTCGAATAGACCGTACCATCGGATGTTGGTTCAGAGCCTTGAGATCCAAGAGCCATTCTGGAGACCTGCTGTATTGCAGTGTTTTTCAACTCCAGTCCTCAAGGCACACCAACAGGTCATGTTTTCAGGATTTCCATGAGTTTGCACAGGTGATTTGATCAGTTTCACTGCCTTAGTAATTACCATAGCTGTTTCATCTGAGGGAAATCCTGAAAACATGACCTGTTGGTGTGCCTTGAGGACTGGAGTTGAAAAACACTGCTGTATTGAGTCCTTGAGGGCATCTACCACGAAACATATTGCCTGAGGTAAATCTTGAGACTCCTCCTCCGATTCATCTTCCTTGCCTGCTCGCATGGCCTAATCTTTTAAGGCCTGCCTGGCACACCCCTATTGCAGCTACCGCTGGCTGAATGGCAGAACCTGCTAGAGTGAAGGAGGCCCTTATAATAAGGACTCCAGCTTCCTATCAGCCGGATCCTTAAATCCCTGTGTTTTATCCAAAGTACAGTTTAATGTTATGCTAAGGTAAGACACTGCCGCATCAATGGCCGGTACCCCCCATTTATTCAAAAACGTTTCCTCCATAGGGTATAATAAGGAAAACCTCTTGGGAGGAATAAAAAATCTGTCCGGGTTCTCCCAGTCAGAGTACACCACCTGTTCAAGTAGGGGGTGTACTGGAAACACCTGGGTGCTCTGAGGGGGCTTTAATGACCCCAGGGAGCAAAAATACATCTCGGGAACCTGTACAGGAGGCAATCTGAAAGCTGCACGCACCTTGCGTGTCAAAGCACGTACGAGCAACTTCTGCGACTGAGACGCTGAAGACTCCTGGGCCTCACTTGTCTCTGACTCCTCAAAAGCTGATTCCTCTGCTGAGACCTGAGCCAAATCCTCCACTACTTCCTCTTCATCCATCCACTCCTGTTCCAACACAGGGGGGCCAGGGGATGGAGACCTGCCACGCTTCTTGCTACCATGTGTAACAGATGCAATCATTCCTGCAATCTTGCTTTCTAAGCCAGCAAGTGCAGGTGACAGGTCCTCTTTAGTAACAAAAGATGAGGAGGAAGATGAAGTAGCACCTACCATACCAGACAGACATAGAGGCTCAGACTGCCCGGTCGCCTCTGGTCTCTCGGGAGGCTATAGCAGCAGGGATATGACTAGCCCTCTCTGGGGCTGCTGTAGAAACTCCTAAGCTCTTAGGTGCAGCACTCCCCCCACTGCGCGTCCTGGAAACCATGGCTTGCTTTAGGTGCTCTCAGCCCCTTTAAGCCTATGCCCCAGCCCTGCCTCCTATTCTGCCTGACCACCAGCTGCCCCCACCACCGGACTCACGTGTCCCCAGACAGAAAAGCCTGCTCTGTGTCCCAAATGCACTGCCTGTAGCGCTGAGAACCACTATGGCTGTATACCGGCATCCTTCTTGTAGGCTGGCACATGCTCGCGTGCCGTCACGTGCACACCGTTGGTGTGTGCTCCCGAGAACGCCCCATAAGCTCTACATAGAGCTAATACTGATGCGGCCAGGACACAGCTCCCCCCAGAGGACACCTGAGAGAGCACAAGCGAAGGAGACAACCCAGCTGAGGCTCAGCAATTCCCGGTGGCCAAAGAAACAACTGCAGCCAAACGGAACAGGCAGGACATAAGATAACTTATTCGCTGCAGGACCTAGAGCAACTGCAGGCCCAACCCTCACGGCAGGCTTTTTCCCAAGGACCTTCAAGGACTGGGTACCCATTTGTGAGGGTCCACTCCCTTGGACATGTATAGCACCCTGCAGGTGTACCTTGGTTCAAGAGTTCCAGGTTTACCCGTACGCAGGGTCCAGCACCACTTATGATCGCATTACAGGCAAAACCTCGCAGTTTCTTCTGTCTTCATGGCGAGGCTTGGGTACCATTTATCTTAGCTGATAGCTGTTTGAAATGGATCTGATTTAGAGAGCTGTCCCTGATTCAACAGAATCTGTCCGGGATGCAGCATGGAAGCTCATACAGAGCTTTAGAAGTGACTATCCACCTCTTCAGACACTCGCAAATAAACTGAAGTGCTCCCGGTGTGGAAGGGGTTATATAGGAGGGGGAACTTCCTGTTTGTGTTTTGATTTGCCAGTGTCTATTCACCTGTAGGTGGTGTATAACCCAGTATGTATTGAATATATAGCCTGCTCTGTGTCCCATGATGTACGAAAAATAAACATTTCCCATTACACTATTTGTTAAACTTCTTACCCCAGCACTTACAGTTTATAACTTTTAATGCTGCTGGCTCCTGGTTTCAGAGTTGCTTCACTAAACTTCTGGCCCTAACAGGAAAGAGTTAACAGTGGGCAAGGCAGTCTCCATGCAATCTTTTAGCTTGGAGGAGGGAGGAGCAGGAGAGTGCTTTGCCATCCTAGGCTGCAGGGCTGTGGCTGCTACTGTTGCACACCGTGTAGGTAAGTACAATTCTAATCCCTGCATGTAAGAGTGGCTCCATAGGATGCTGCAAGAGAAAGGAGCCACCCTGAAACAGGAAACCCGAGCAGTGGTCATGGCGCCAGCTTAAAATGGAATATGGCATGGGTTAAAAGATAAGCTGCATTCTCAGAAAATGATTAAATCGCCTGCTGAAAGTGCTTATAAAAGATTTAATTTCACTTTCATTCTGTCTTGGAAGAGAGATCAGAAGAAGCACCTGAGAAGGAAGAGCCTGTTCACATTGACGTGGGGATGTTGAATGGAGGACAACGTTTTGACTATGTTCTCCAAGAGAAACCGATCGAGAGCTTCAATGAATATCTGTTTGCACTTCAGAGCCACCTGTGTTACTGGTAATGGTTGTATTCTGTATATTTTATATTCTTTTCACTGTAATGATCAATGCCAGTATTCACTCTCTACTAATTGCTCCACAACTTACAATGGAGACTTAACACTAGAGAACAATTGCCATTCTGCACACTCTACATTTAGGCTGAAATACATGGGAGCGTGAATGTTTCTGATGGAAGAAGTGAGGAGGGTCAATGTTGGCCCTCCAATGTAGGCCATTGTTGGACTGCAGCTTGCTGCCAGCACCAACACATATAGAGTAGCAACCAAAAATTCAGAAAAACCACATATAACAAATGCTATAAATGAAGTTGCAGTTTAGTGAGTAAAATAAGTAAGAGGTAAAATGTTTGGTGACCAGGTTTGCACACATCTCAGAAGGGATTTAGGTCCACTCTTCATTACAGCTCTTCTCTAAATTCTTAAGGTTTCTTGGCTGTCGCACGGCAACTCGAAGTTTCAGCTCCCTCCATAAATTTTCTGTACGATTAAAGAGGAAGTAAACCCTGATGGGTTTTACTTCCCCTTTTTTTACCCTGCAATGTAAAAGCATAATGGGCTAGTATGCATTGCATATTAGCCCATTATGTGGCACTCACCTGCATTAGGACCCCGCAATGTCCCCGCTCCAGGCCGCGTCCATCTTCTGCCCCTCTTCCTTCCGGGGCCATGATCTCCGGCTCTGTGACTGGCCGGAGTCACATGATGTCACTCCTGCACATGCGCACGGGAGCCACCAATCGCGGCACGATGTCAGTGAAGGAACGGCACGGAGGCCGTTTCTTCACTGCGCATGTGCTCGATGACATAGGCACATCACAGTACACTGTATATCTCCTAAACCGTACAGGTTTAGGAAATATGCAGGGAACCTACAGGTAAGCCTTATTATAGACTTACCTGTAGGTTAAAGTGGTTGTCAAGGGTTGACAACCACTTTAAGGTCTGGAGACTGGCTAGGCCACTCCATGACCTTAACGTGCTTCTTCTTGAGCCACTCCTTTGTTGCCTTGGCAGTATATTTTGGGTCATTGTCATGCTGGAAGCCCATCCATAACTCATCTTCAGTGTTCTGGTTGAGGGAAGAAGGTTCTCATCTAAGATTTTACAATACATGGCCCCGTCCATTGGCCCCTCAATGCAGCAAAGTCCATCTGTACCTTTAGTAGAGAAACAGACAAAAACATAATGTTTCCACCTCTGTGCTTGACTGTAGGGGTGGTGTTCTTAGGGTCATAGTCAGCATTAGGGTCATAGTCAGGGGACGCGCCGTGTTTGGAAGAAGAAAAATGCTGACTATGACCCTAAGAACATCATCCCTACAGTGAAGCACGGAGGTTGAAACATTATGCTTTGGGGACTTTAATCATATAGAACATTTATGGAGGGAGCTGAAACTTCAAGTTGCCAAGCAACAGCTAAGAAACCTTAAGGATTTAGAGAAGATCTGTAAAGAAGAGTGGACCAAAATACCTGTTTTAATGCTGTTTGGAAGAGGCGTTCTTTATTTCTTTCTATATTACTGACAGTTCCTCCTCTCTTCCTAGGACATCAGAAGACACAGCGTTACTTTTTCTTAAAGAGATTTACCAGTCTATGGAAATCAGCATGGACCAGCCACTGCAGTGATAAAAGAACACAAGTCCAATTGGCGTGAAAGGAGTTAAACAATTTCCCACAGGTGAGTTCATTCTGGCTTTGACTTAAAGTGCCACTTTGCTTACTCGATTCCCCAGCTTTACATTACCTTATGTGCCCCAGTGTATGTCCTTTATAAAAACATATGGCGCTTTTATACCTTATTTCAGAGCGCTGCTCGGCGCTCATGTGACTGCCCGCCGCTTTCATCCCTCGATTTGAGAACTACAGTGGGAGGGGCTGAGAATCCCCCGCTGCTGTCAGCCAGGAGGAGAGGAGAGCGGTTGGGTGGTCCCGTGAGCGCCAAGTGGCGCTCTGAAATAAGGTATAAAGCGGCACACAAAGTTATTTTAGCAGCAGGAGGGGGAGGGGTGGGAAGCAGTTTGGCAGGGACTAGCTGAGAGGCAAGGAGGGGAGGGGGAGCAAGGAGAGACAGCGGGATGACAGAGGCACATAAACTGACCACTGTAATCATGGATCAGCAGCCATGCTAAACATGGTCAGTTTAGAGGGGAGAGCAGCATGCCTTTATGGACCTTGCATTGTGCACTGGTGTGCAGTCATGTTGGTACAGGAAGGGGCCATCCTCAAACTGTTCCCACAAAGTTGGGAGCATGGAATTGTCCAAAATGTCTTGGTATGCTGACTCATTAAGAGTTCCCTTCACTGGAACGAAGGGGCCAAGCCCAACCCCTGAAACAACCCCTGACCATAATCCCCCCACCACCAAATGATTTGGACCAGTGCACAAAGCAAGGTCCATAAAGACGTGGATGAGCGAGTTTGGGGTGGAGGAACTTGACTGGCCTGCACAGAGTCCTGACCTTAACCCAATAGAATACCTTTGGGAGGAATTAGAGCGGAGACTGCGAGCCAGGCCTTCTCGTCCACATCAGTGCCTGACCTCAGAAATGCGCTTCTGGAAGAATGGGTCAAACATTCCCATAGACCAGGTGTCGGCAACCCGCGGCTCCAGAGCTGCATGCAGCTCTTTTAAACCTTTGCCGCGGCTCCGGGGCGGATGCTAGCGAGGGGAGGAGGTCGCCACTCCGCTCCACACTGCCCGCCCGGTGACAGGCAATAGCGTTGCTGTTGCTAGGTAACGCTGCCTCCATCAGCTCTGCTCCTCAGCTCCGCCTCCCGTGATCTAGGAGGGAGGGGCTGGTCGGCTGGCGCGCGCCTTGGAGTCGGCGGAGAAGAGAGAGAGAGGCAGAGACCTGGCTGTGTGTGGGGCCTGTGGGCAGCGTGGTCGCTCAGGGACGGTCACTCACGACTCACTCACTGCAGCCAGACAGAGGAGCGGAGCCGCCAGGAGGACAAGCTGCTGCTGACTGAGCCTGCCTGACTTGAGTCCACTTCTGAGGAGACTGTGTTGCACACCAGCAGAGTAAGTTTTTTTTTTATGATGACTGCCAGTGAGGCCTGTAAATTTCACAGGGAGTCTGGGAGGGACAGTGACTGGACTGGGTGGGGTGGTCTGGCCTGCCTGGGAGGGCAAATTAACAACAATCACCATGATTCCATCTGGTCATTAGTAGCACTGATTATCACCTGGCTGGCAGTCCTCCGGACTCCTGAGGCCTATAAATTTCACATTGCAGGGAGGGACAGGGTCCCTGTCCCTCCCTGTAAAATTTACAGGCCTCAGGAGGGCTGCCAGCCAGGTGATAATCAGTGCTACTAATGACCAGATGGAATCATGGTGATTGTTGTTAATATGCCCTCCCAGGCAGGCCAGACCACCCCACCCAGTCCAGTCCCTGCCATGGACTGCAAGTTAACAATCATGCTTTTTGGGGGTCCCTTCTCAGTGGCATTTCCCCACTGACACCAATGATGGGACACTTTTCCTCCCACTGACACCAATAATGGGGCACTATTACTCCCACTGACACCAATAATGGGGCACTATTCCTCCCACTGACACCAATGATGGGGCACTTTTCCTCCCACTGACACCAATGATGAGGAGGAGTAATTCTGAGGGGGTCAAACAAAAAAATAATTAAAAAAAAGTGACAAAAAAGTTATTTTTATAATGACGAGGATGACATTGGGCCCTCATTATTATTATTTACATCAAGCACTCCCAGTTTTTTTTCTTTCGGAAATGGGTCCAAGTGGCTCTTTATATCTTAAAGGTTGCAGACCCCTGCCATAGACACACTCCTAAACCTTGTGGACAGTCTTCCCAGAAGAGTTGAAGCTGTTATAGCTGCAAAGGGTGGGCCAACTCAATATTGAACCCTATGGAATAAGACTGGGATGCCATTAAAGTTCACGTATGTGTAAAGCAGGGGTGCCCAACCAGTGGCCCGCAGAGCCCTCTGATGTGGCCCGTGATCTCCTGCTCTGGGATGGCGGGTTGGCAAGCCTAGATTGCAGATTGTATATATATGGGCATATCTGTTCTACAGTGGTTACTGGGATGCTTTCAAATGGACCTGCAGGTGTACTGCAGTGCACCTGTGGGTTACCTGCACTGAACCATAGACTTATGTTATTACATGACAGAACAGCAGCGAATAGCAGGACTTTTAATATGAAAAATATAAAAGATTACAAAAATATAACATTTAAGAATTTTTATTAAATGAAGGTAAAAAAAGATAGAATTGCAAAGTATATCAAGGCAATGAACATTGCAGACTCAAATGGCATCATCTATGTAAAAACAGCATGATGGTATAATTTCCGACATGTTTCGCTTAATAATAAAAGCTTCTCAAGGGATGCTGTACAGAGGGGTAGTGGAGCCTTATAACTAAAGAAAAAAACACATAATTACAAAAAAATTTATCACATACATTTCATCAATTTTGAAGATTTAAAACTAGTTAGACATATGAGAGTATATACTAATATGATAATTAGAGCCTTTATTATAAGGCGAAACATGTCGGGAATTATACCATCATGCTGTGTTTACACAGAGGATGCTATTTTAGTCTATAATGTTACATTGCCTTGATATATTTAAAGTCCCGCTAGTTCTCTTCTGTTCTGTCTAAAAATCTGGGATGTGGTGCTATATAATTGGTAATTTGCCTGAGGTATATTTATTTTCCTTCTGTTATTACGTGCGGGTTTGGTGCACCACACTTGTAGGATATAATAGAAAACAAGGCTGGGGAAAGCATTGAACCAAAAGCATGAGCATAAAACTAGATTTGTGGAGGAAAACACAAGCTGCATACAGACCATCCCCAATGTCAGTATCATTACAATTTCTAACTGCATACAGTTGTCTTGTGACAGTGGTCTGACTACAATACAGAAATGTAATGAAATAGGTGTTTATATATTAGTGGTTATGTTATACCATTTTTAACAAAGTAAAAGTTTCTTTACTTATAAGAAGGTAATTTGGAGAACTACTAAATACGGTGACTGCTTTGCAAGCAGCTACAGTTTAGACGGCCGTATGGGTAGCCTAGTTCATCAATAAGTAGGAATTGTTTTGGTTGGGTTACAGCTTGTTCTAGTCTTGTGAACATTCCAGTGATTTCATTTTGTCCAATTGAAAATGTTTTAGAACTTTGGTAGGTGTTCTTATCTGCATATGGTAAAGTTTTGAGTGGCTTTGCATCATTTGAACTTTTAAAAACATTTTATCTTCTGTATTGCTAATATTATAAACATGGGAAAAGAACTGTGAAAGTGGCCCTCATGTCAGTGACCTGATCTATGCATTTATTTATGTCCATTTCTAGGTACATCCGGATAATGCATATTCCCCATTGTGTATTTACTGTTCGGAGGAGGCTGGGACCATTACCCCTGAAAAACATGGACAGCTGCTTTTAGGAATACACTGTTCTTGGCTAAACACCACCTCAGTTCTCTGCTGTCTACTGGAATACATATCAACCTTTAGTATCCAGGGTTCATGTATATCTTTAACTTATGGTTATATTGTGTGATATTTGCTAAATGATAACTCCTTTTAGGCCAATCAGTAGAGCAGGGGAGAATAACTTAACGTGTTACTAAACCTACAACAGTAAAATCAGTCTGTATATGCTGTAAAGCATGCTTGTTATACTCACTGGGGAGCCTAAGGGGTTAATCCTCTGCATTGTGTAAAGAGGCTGTTTGATCCTGTCTTCTCTGATCCTCCTCTTCTTCCACAGTCCCCAGTTCATCTCCTGACAGAACAGAGCCTTGGAGGCACTGTGCATATGCTCAGTTTGGTGTGTATTGCTAGAGAGATTTTTTTTTCTTGGGAGGGTGCATGTGATCAGCACAGGGCCAATTAGCACTGTCTAGACAGAGGATCAGGGGCCCTGCAGCCTCATAGGACAGTCAGAGTAGAATTAAATCTCCTCCTACAAGCTTTAACTAGACACTGATAGACGTCACAAGACTGCTGTTACTGCTAATGAAAAAAGGTATTTAGCAGTTTATATTTACTAAAACTATTGTATTTTCATGTTCTGTGTACTGTGGGAGACCAGTTACAAACATCTGACATACAAACGACTCCTACTTACAAACGGAGGGAGACAACAGGAAGTGAGAGGAAATCTCCCCCTAGGAAGGGAAATTCACTCCTGCAAGAGTTATTATGGGAAAAAGGTGTCTCTACTGATGCTTTATCACCAATCTTTGTTTCCACAACAACCCAAAATTTTCAAAATCCAATTATCATTGGGACAGGAAGTGAGGTAAAGTCTTCTGAATAGAAACATAGACAGCAAAACAAACAGGGGTGTTAACCCTTCCCTATGCTATCCAAAAAGCTTAAAATGAGTCTTTGTGGCTGAAGCTACACTTAAAAAATGTACCTGTTCCGACTTACAAACAAACTCAACTTAAGAACAAACCTATAGTACCTATCTTGTTTGTAACCCGGGGACCGCCTGTATAATGAAAGCAGGGTCCTGGGTTTAGTAACATTTTAAGTGTACCTTAAAGATTACATTATTTTCTACTGATTTAAAGTGGATGTAAACCCAAAAAAAAATTTAATTAATAAT
Source organism: Glandirana rugosa (assembly GCA_018402905.1). Lineage (NCBI taxonomy): Eukaryota > Metazoa > Chordata > Amphibia > Anura > Ranidae > Glandirana > Glandirana rugosa. The sequence continues at coordinate 404,765 of BLSH010092084.1, forward strand.
TCTGCCTGGTAGAGTATAGCATGTTATGTCATCTGTGCCCAATCTTGCCACAAAGAGATAATCCAACTCTGAGTAATGGGCTTATCTTTTTTCAGGAAGAGAAAGTCTGACTAACAGGGAAATACACAGTCGATCTGCCCCTTGCTCTGTGAGTGACAAGCAATTTGCTCATCTCCTTCACACAGCAGAGAAAGTTTTACACCCCTCCCTCCCTCCTCAATGTCTCAGTATAGAGGTGGGTGGGGAGGCTTGTGACATCACAACTCCACCCACCAAACTCCAGCAAACACAGACACCCTCTGATTTTAGAGTTTTACAGAGATGCTAGTGCTTACAGGAAGGACATTTGCAAGGTTGGGATAGATGCAGGAGGCTTGCATGTATATATACATTAATACTGTGTCATTAGTTTATACTGGGTGGGTGGTGGGTTTGCATCCACTTTAAAGACCCAGTATGAAATAATTCTGAGAGCAATTGGTGTACACAAAGGAAAATATGAACCTATTACTGCAAGATCATAGCGCCAAGGAATACGAAGGGTTGCTCAATACTAAACGCTCTCTCCACCCATAGAAATATGTAAATTGTATGCAGATCTGGCTGCCTTTTGGAAAGTTCAGTGACATACTAATTCTTGGGTGGTTGAGCACTGGATCTAAAATAGCTAACAAGGGTTTTCCCAAGCAGCACACAGCTTACATGCCATACATGGGTTCCTATGTAAGAAACAGCAAGCCGACAGGCTTTTATTGTAGAAGAGACGTGCTATCTCTTCTGAAATGAAATTCCCCTAGCTGTCTGCTTGCTGTCTTCTCCGGCAATGTGTAAACTGAGCTGCGCATGCTCGGCCCTACCACTCTGAGTGCCGAGATGACAAGCTTCTGCGCATGCACAGGAGTTACGTCACCCCCCACCTGCTAATGAAGCCTGGAGACCGCCACTCAGAAGAAGATGTCGGCAAGAGACTGCTGGATAGGTGAGTATTCACCCTATAGTTCCGCTTTTACTACTTTGCTGTGCACTATATATAATTCAGCACTGTCCTTGCATGACCTAGCATGCACATTCATTGAAAAGATTGGATTTTGGTTGATTGAAAGTGACCTTTTATGAAATGAAAATTATAGAGGTGAAAAGGTAATATGTCTGTTGTAGCCAGTGTGGATTAGGAAAACATGTTTCTGTTCCATTGAGGGACATAGGAAGTCTTAAACTTTCAGGTTTATTGCCACCTACAGGAAAATTGGATTCCTACTGCCAGCATGCTTCAGTTTTTTGCTAGTGATCTAGGAGGATGGACATTCAGGCCTTATCTGATGCCAGCTTCAAGCGTAAGGTCCTTCAGGTGGTTCTTTGAGTTGCAGACAGCCCCCAGTTCTGTTGTTTTTTTTTGGGGAGGGTTAATATTTGATATGTTGCCGACCCCATAGTTGGACTGCTTTTGGATACCCAAACCTTTCTATCTTTTCTCCATGAATTGGAAAGGAAATAGGACTTTTGTAGTAACTGTAAAATCTTTTTTGTGGATTCCATTGGGAAACACCGATTCCACCCCTATTTGTATATGATCATGCTTTCAGTACTGCTTTGAAAAAAACGGACGCATGCTGGTAATGGAATAGCGTATCCTGAACTGGCATACAGTTTGGGGTTTTTTTGTTTGCCAATATCCTATTCTCCTGTAGCCAGCGGTTTAACCTAAATGTTAAATATTTCCTATGTCCCCAATGGACTCCAAGAAAATTTTTTTATGGTGAGTACAAAAATACTATTTTGTTGTGATAACATGATTAAAAATAAGCAGTGAAATGAACACTGAAATAAGATCTTCAGTCTCTAACAAAAAAAAAATAGAAGGACCTTTACCTGTCCAGGTATCCAGTGCCATCCTCACTCGGGACGTTTCTTTGCCAGTCTTCGGGTCCCCAGTGCTGGCATGTTTAGTGTGGGAAGCCGGCTTTAAATCATTGTGGCTTCACAGCTTTCCCACTGCACATACGCGATTCTTGCGCTTTGTGAATGGTCCTGCAGCTTCTTGGGACCTGTCATGCGTCCTAAGAGGTTGAGAGCAGAGAGAGGGGGGAGAACTTGTAGAATCCCCTAGGCGATTCCAGTGGGAGCGGGTGCCTGCCAAAACAAAGAACCCTCTCCCCTTCCCAAAATAAATAAACTTCCAATAATGTTAGAGGAGGAGGGGAGGATTCTAAAAAGCATAACTTCACATTTAGGGTGAAGTTCTGCTTTAGAAAGGGGTCCAATTGAAAATAAAAACAAAGAATTTTCAGTTTCAACCTTTCTGTATAGATGCAAAACATTTGCTCTGCCTTTGATGAGCATAGTTGCATAGTTAGTCAGGTTGAGAAAAAACACATGTCCATCTAATTCAACCAATAAAAGAGAAAAAAAAGAGACCTACAATCTAATCTACACAATCCTATACCCATAGTTGATCCAGAGAAAGGCGAAAAACCCCAGAAAAGCATGATCTAATTTGCCCCAGCAGGAGAAAAAAATCCTTCCTGATCCCCCGAGAGGCAATCTGATATTCCCTGGATCAGCTTTACCTATAAATGTTAGTATCCAGTTATATTATGTACATTTAGGAAAGTACCAGGCCTTTTTTAAGCTAGAACCAGTCTATTCCACATTTCCACAGCTCTTAATGTGAAGAAACCTTTCTGTATTTGGAGAAGTAAAGAGTGCCCCCTTGTACTCTGTGATGACCTTAAAGAGAATAACTCAACACATTATATATAATTCACTACTGTATACAGACTCCTTATGTATTTGTACATGCAAAGAAGGGTGACACTGACTTTATTTACATTGTATTGTCAGACTAGCAATGTGCAAGTCACTTATCTTTGCCACTGGAGATGTACATTAGATACATTTGTAAAGCTTTTTGGTGCTTTTCAAACCCTTTTCTCTTATTTTGAGAGTCCCTGGCCATATTTAGTTAGTTCTGATCATTACTAGGTTGTGTTTTTATATTTCCATTATATCTGGCAATCCAAGTTCAAGTCCAGAGTGGCCTAAAGCCAGAAATTATACTCTATATGGAAAGTGTAGACCAGGGGTGTCAAACTCAATTTCATCACGGGCCGCATCAGCAGTATGGTTGCCCTCAAAGGGCCGGTTATATCTGGGGTGCGCTACATACAGAGTGCAGAGTTCAGGATTCCACTGCGTGCAGAGTTCAAGGGAGCTCTAGGTAGAGGGTTCAGAGCTCAGGGTTTCTCTACATAGAGGGTACAGATTTAAAGCAGTTGTATCCCCTAAAATGACATTTTTACCTACAGGTAAGCCTATAATAAGGCTTACCTGTAGGTAAAATTGATATCTCCTAAACCTGTACGGTTTAGGAGATATTCTCACTGCAAGCGCCGCTGACGTCAGCAGGCGCATGCGCTGTGATGTCCCGGCGAAGACCCTGCCGGAAAGTCCGCCGTAAAGACTTGCTCCTCATCACGTGGGAGTGACGTCTCGCGGCTCTGGCCACTCAGAGAGCCGGAGCCGCATACCTGGAAGGATCCACAGAGGGAACATGGCAGCTCCCTCCTCGGAGACCGGGCAGCCCTGCGGGAGCTCCGTTCTGAGGTATTTCATAATGAGCTAGTATGAGGTGCATACTAGCTCATTATGCCTTTGCCTTGCAGGTGTTTTTTTTTTTTTCTCTCTTTTTTTCACATCTGTTTCTACTGTTGCAGCATATTGCCAGATGTGATTTCCATAATGATCTCTTTCTTCAAAAGCCACTCCTGAGACCATTTCATTAGGCACCGGGGACAACAAGAAAACACTCTGTTTCTTACTGATACATTCTGTTTTAAATTCACAGTAGGAATTTGATTTGCACCTGAACAAAGGACATAAAGCCTTCTGGAGGTATAAAGCAAACCTGGGCTGTGTATAATGATATCTATTCCAGTCATTTATAATTCACCTGACCACAGTATCTTGTTGTGTCTCTCAGCCAGTACAAACCTTCCCACCCCGGATATTAGACAGGCAATCTTTATGTAACCCTTGACTCCTTCTTTAGCACAATGCAATACTCCATAGACCGTCTTGCTACTTTTCAGTGTTTTCTTCCACGGCACGGTAACTGTATGCCTTATGTACTGGTTTTTGCACTTTCCTTGATTTGTAGCTATTTTATTTATAATTAATATGGTAAACCTGTAATAGATTAAACACGTGACACCATAATCAGCTGTGATCATAAACAGCAGTTTATGTTTGTGTGCATTCTATTTATTAAATACATTTATTTTTAAACAATTCTTGGTTTTTTTCTTCTTATTCACAAAACAAGCTTTGGGCCTGGATCGATGGAACCCTTCGGCCCCTTTCACTCTTGTGCCGCTTGTCCTGCAAAATCGAATGACAAGTCGTACACCATGATTTCTAATGAGTACAGTTCATATCTGTGCGACTTCAAGGTAGTCCCTACACTACTTTGGTCTGACTTTGATGCGATTTAAGGTCCAAAGACCTCAAGATTTCACGGGCATCGCTTCAAGTCGCGTGACTTTCAGGTCCTGCAAGTGTGACAGGAGCCTTCATATGGCTTTTGCATTTGCATACAAGCCTGTGGAAACACAAAACCCGCTTGAAGGAGCTCAGCTGCAGGTCAAATTCCCGTCAATGAATTCTGAATGATCTCAGAAGCATTTCAGGCTGATGGCATTTAAATGTGCCTTAAATGTATTAAAAATGCTTGCAAACACACATGTTGAACTGCTCACTGAACATGGGGATTGCGGTGTAAATGAGCCCTAAGTCAACTAGAGTCAACTGTAATGATAGAAGATGGTGTAAGTTGTTTAAGGCGTCCATCTCATGTTGCCTCAACTGTGCCACCAATGAAAAATGCCTGTGCCACTGAACACTGCACTTTTAATGAAGAATCATCCCATGAGATCATTTGGGAAACCAAAGATCTTCTGTGTCCCCCAACAGCTCTCAGTGGTCCTCCTGCTCTCCACGGGACACATTGGTAATGTAAATTTCATCAGCCTCTCTATTAAATCTTAGTAATGTGTTGATGTTTAAACATCCACATTAAAAAATGTTTATATGTATAAATTGTAGTCACGTAAAAAAATATATATAGAGATTTATTTGCAGTGCAACTCATTAATTGTACTTTACTGCTTTTCCTCACAATGCAAAGTCAGCTGACAATGGGTGCCCATTGAGAACACAGTATCTTGACACTGGTATGTTCTGATTTTAGGTAATGAAATAAAGCCTTGATTTTTTTTTTTTAATTCTTGGGGTGCTGATCACCCTTCTCTAGAGCTGCTCAATAGCGGACCATCATCTCTGCATATCTTCGCATCTGACTTTTTTTTTTTTAATTGAGCAGTTCATAGACACCATGTTTACATTATTTCCAAAAATGAAGCAAGTACAGTTCTACAATAAAATTTGCTAAGGACACTTTCAGTGTCTGTTTCTTTTCTTGAAGCCCAGCACCTGGATGGGGGAAAAAAACACCCTGGATTGCCCCCTACCCCCCATGCTCATAATAGAAGAGGCTATATTACGTACCTTATTCTTTGCTCCAGCACTCCCCTCTTCTCTCCTCTGCTTTGGGCTGTGGGCTGTCTCTCAGGATCATTGCCTACTTACAGTGCGGGTCTTTTGTTCCTGCATTGCATATGAGAAGGTAAGTGTGCGACCGCAGTTGGGAGCGACTTTGAGAGGAAGCTGTGTGCGACTGATCACACAGAGAGAGCCTGCCAGAGTGAGGAATAAGATATTACACCTTATCCCTCTACCCCTAGACAAAACAAGCATTTAACACTTGCATAATGGGCACCACTGCAAGTGTGTTCTTTTTTTCTTGTTAATTACAAAAAAAGGAAAATAATCAGATAAAACATTAATAACTGAATTTCTTAACCTAATTTATCTGTTACATTGGTAATTTAGATATTGGTTACTAATATCTGAATTGTCTTGCTGAGCAAGAAATATGGCAGCCATTCCAACTAAAATATTAGTTGCCTGGCTGTAATTCTGATCATCTTGTTTCAATACCCCTACAGTACCGCTAACCCAGAACAAGAGCATCAAGAAGGCAACTAGCATTTTCTAAAGGAAGCCAGCTGGGGTAGCCCTAATATTTCTTTTATGCCAAGGTCACTTTAACAAATTGTTATGGGGTGGGTTTACAAAAGTAAAGAAATAAAGGAAAAATAGAGACTGTTTACTTTGTACAGGGAATGTTCAACAATAAGGCGATGCTGTGTTCACCTAACATACTCAATCCCGTGCAAAGAGAATGGAAAAAAAAAATATATATATATATATGTTCTTTAACCACTTTAGCCCCGGAAGGTTTTACCCCTTAATAACCAGGCCATTTTTTGCGATACGTCAAGTCT